>JACYXH010000069.1:2177500-2417500 GCA_026745465.1 Lota lota | reverse complement strand
AGTGATATATATATATATATATATATCTGGATGGTTAAACTGGATATCATTACAAGGCATATGTATTTCTCCTCAGTGTTACTGTTCACAGTTGTGGTTTTAGGATTAGCATTACAATGGGGTTTTGTTCTAGGGTTAGGGTTTGTTTTTAGGGTTAGCATAGGGTTAGGGTTTGGTTTTAGGGTTAGTATTAAGGTAATGGTTTGGTTTTAGGGTTAGCATTAGTGTCAGGGTTTTCTAACGCTATGCTAAAAAGAGAGAGAAAAAGATGGAGAGAACTGGAAATCTTGAAAAAAAGAGAGAACAATTATGGACATGAGGAAATTTAGAAAAAAGAGTTAGAGAAAAAAGATGGAGAGAATGAGAAAATCGAGAGAAAGGAGGATGAGAGAAATGACTGAGAATGAGAATTAGAGAAAAGGAGTACAAGAAAAAAGATGGAGAGCACAAAATATTTAGAAAAAAGAGGACGAGAATTTATCTGGGCAAAGATTGAAAAAAGCAAAAGAAAAACGATGGAGAGAACAAGAAATCGAGAAAAGAGTGAGAAAAAAGAAGAGAAGAGGAAATCGAGAACAAGAAAATCAAGAGAAGAAAATACCCTAATATCAAATTCTAGCACCGAAAACCAAACCCATAAAACCCAACCCAAACCCTATCTCTGAAACCAAACCCTAACCCTAACCCTAATAAGAAACCATTCCCTAACCAAACCCTAAAACCTGACCCTAATATGAAACCCTAACCCTAGTCAAACCCTAAACCCTGACCCTAATAGGAATCCCAAACCCTAATATTAAATAATAGAACCAAAAACCAAACCCTAAAACCTGACCCTAATAGGAAACCCTAGCCCTAGTATCAAACCTTGGAACTAAAGATCTAACACTTAAACCTGACCATGATAGGAAACCCTAGCCCTAATGGTTACTCTAACACCAAACTCTAACCCTACACCGAAACAAAACCCTCAAATCCCACCAATAAGAAACCCTAATCCTAACCCTAAAACCCAAAACCAAACCCTAAAACAGAAATCAAATCATAAAACCCAACCCATAGAAAACCCTTAACCCTAACCCCAACGTGAAAACCAAACCCTAAAACCCTTGCATTAGGGTTAGGATTTGGTATCAGGTGAATCAACATATGTGTTGTCTGTCACTAGAGCAAGGCCTTTTACTGTGTAAAACAGCTCTCACCTGTTGGCTGCAAACTTCCGGCAGATGAACCCCCCAGGGATCTGCGTGACGATGTAGCCCCAGAAGAAGGAGCCATGGATCATCCCAACTGTCTCTGGATCCCAGGTGAACTGAGCGGCCTGCAAACACACACACACACACACACACACACACACACACGCATACACACAAATACACACATACATACACACACACACAAACACACACAGGTATGGATTTAGTAATGGACCGAGAACCTTTAAGGCTGGGAGACACACACATTAACCCAGGGGTCCTAGACCTTTTGACCCACGCACGCATGTACACAGACACACACGTACACACACATACGTACACACACACACACACACAACTTACCCCCCCCCACACACACACA
Organism: Lota lota; assembly: GCA_026745465.1. Lineage (NCBI taxonomy): Eukaryota > Metazoa > Chordata > Actinopteri > Gadiformes > Lotidae > Lota > Lota lota. The sequence goes on along the minus strand of JACYXH010000069.1, from coordinate 2,415,922 downwards.
CACACACACACACACACTTACCACCAGGACCTCCTTGTTGCCCTTGAAGACAGTGTGGTCGTTGACCATGCTGACGATGGCCACGCCCAGGTTGCAGCGGATGCCGAAGGAGATGCAGAAGCCCAGACCCGACAGGATGGCAATGATGTAGCGGCGAGGCAGGCCAAAGCAGGTGCAGTCCACCACAGGCATCTCCTTCTCCACCACCATCTCGGGACGACCCTCTGCTGACAGCTCAATGGTCTCTCCATTGGGCTGCCTCTTCTCTATCAGCCTGGGGGGAGGGAGGGAGGGAGGGAGGGAGGGAGGGAGGGAGGGAGGGAGGGAGGGAGGGAAGGAAGGAAGGAAGGAGGGAGTGAAAGAGGTAGAGAGGGAGATGTGTGGGTTAGTTAGTGTCACTGCTAGGGTGTTCTGTGTCCAGCAGCCAAAAAGTACGGGGTTCGATCATCTTTGTGCGAGATACCTGCCTACTGTCTCCTGCCTAGTGAAGTGTATCTGAATTCACTTTTGATTTTGGATGAAGGCGTCAAATGCAAATGGCTGAATAGGAGTAAATAGTAAATAGAGAGAGTCAATGATAGAGAAATGTAAATGTGTTTCCAATATACATGTTTGAATTTAATTGAGAGTCCAACAGTGGCAGGGAGGGAGGCTCAAAGACAGAGAGAGAGAGATAATCAATAGAATACAGAGTTTTACAGAGACGGAGAGTATGACAACCAAAACAGATGGCAGAGAGGCGGCTGTTTCTTAGTCTTTAAAGGTCCTGCTATTTGAGAGAAAATATCAATGTGTTTTTCCCTAAAAGCCTTCAAATCGCCAAAAAGACAAAATAATTGCAAAATGACAAATAACAATGAATATTTGGATTAAGTTACCCTGCAATAAAAAGAAGACAATTTAGGCCAGTGTAAGCCTATTCGTATTTCCTTTTCACCCAAATCCTCGATGACTTTGTGTCGTGTCTGTGGTCATAGTGTCTATCTTGTAGTGCGTGTGTACTTTATAATATGTACATATAAATGGATGTAATTGACTGCGTGGCCGTAAATGTGCTGCTTTGTAACAGCCAAGATCTGGTGGATCTACCGCAGTGGCTTTCAAAGGGATGAACATTTTATGAGACATAATCATTACATTGCCATAGCAGTGCCAACAGACACTTTAGCAGCAGATACACACACACACACACACACACATATGTTTCCGTCACGTCTGACTCAGCATTTTAGTGTGTGGAGGCATCTGTTAGTGGACCTACTGGTAAGTTGGCTGTCCAGAGGACCATATCCCTCCCCCTCCCCCTCCCCCCTCACCCCTCACCAGGCCTCACCCCTCACGCTTATGAGCATCGCACAGTGATAGTTTATCACAGGGATGGAGATAGTAGCAAGGTTGGCTTTTGAAAGAGGTGACAGCTGGTGCACATTTGAAGTCAAGGTTACGATTATTCCAGCCTCGCTGCAACATTCAGAGTTTTTTCATATTTCTTTCTTTCTTTCATACTTATTTCTTTCTTTTTTATTCTATATGACCTTGTCTCTTTTTGTCGTTCTCATCTATAGTGAAATCCATGCCATCAGAATATAAAGTATAACAGTCAAACATAATGACATTTGATTTGATTGGGCAGTGATTTTAAGTCGAAAGGAACTCTAAATTTAAGAATTTAAAAATAAATAGATACATAAATAAACCAGCCCTGCATAACTGTCAAACAGAGAATTCAGGAGAGAGGCCATCTGGGTACAAGAACCTCTCTGTCAATTACACACACACACACACACAAACACACACACACACACACACACACACATTCCAGGTATACATGTCTGCACACACATTATTCAACGATATGAAGCACAGTGTGTGCGAGTTATTTACGATGTGGGGAGTCCCTCCCCCCCCCCCCCCCCCCCACACACACACACACACACACACATACACACATACACACACGCACACACACATAGCTCACATGGCGTCCACTGGGCTGATCTACATACCCAGTGAGCTGGAGAATCACTCAGGACGAGGAACTGCGGGCAGGACCACCAAAACAACTGTGTGTCCTATCCCATCATATTATACACTATCCTAATCTAGCCTATCACATCCCAAACCTATTCTAGCCTTTATCGCGTGCTATCCTTTTCTAGCATCTTATATTATCCTATTCTGCCCAGTCCAATCCTTGTAGAGTTCAGCCCACCATAGCCAGTCCTGACCTAGCCTAGCTGAGCCTTTCCAGTCCTGTTCAAATTTATCCTATAGTCTTGCTAGGCTTAGCCTAACCTAGCGAGCATTTTCTTAACCTACCAGAACTGTCTTAGCCTGCCCTACCCTATCCCAGTCTACCCTTCCCTATTCTACCTGACTCCATCTACTTTAGCATTCTTGTTTTGAATGCTGTGGTCCGGCTAACTGAACGATACTCCCTGATTTAGAACAATGACTCAGCCCTCCCACACTCCCTGGGCAATGCATCCAAGCCCAAAAACATATCCACCAGCACCACAGCAAGCCGCCTAGGATGGTGGTCAATTATTGATGCTGTTGGCGTTTTGATGAATTATTCACTTTAGCTTCTGCACTGTTATCTGCTGAAGTCTGTTTCATGTGTGTGTCTCTATCTATGTATGTGTGTATGTATCTACCTATCTGGCCATCCTTCATTCTTTTAATCCAGCTGCACATGGCTTTCACTCATTCCCTCATTTTCGCAAAGCAGATTCAGCATAATCCTCTCATCCCCTCATCCTCTCATAGACCTAACACGTATTAAGAGACTAGTAGTAGCCTAACATACAGTTGATAAAGAGACATTCAACCAGGAGCCATTATGTTTCACTTGCTAAGAAAAACATTGTATTGGTCTCCTAGTCTATCTGTCTTGCTATCACTATCTCCTTATCTCTCGGTTTTCTGCCTATCTGTCTCTCTCGCTCTTACTCTCTCTTCTTCTTTCTGTTTCTCTGTTTCTCTCTCTATGTACAGACATTATGTTGTGCTGTCCATGTTTTTTGCTTTGCACCCTCTCCAATATCTTCTGTTATCTCACATGGACTGTACAATCTCCCCTCCTCTCCTTCAACCCCCCCTTCCTCCCTCTCTCTCTCTCTCTGCCCCTCTCTTTCTATCTCCCTCTCCCCCTTTCTTTCTCTCTCTCCCTCCCTCTCCCTCTCTCTAACTCTCTTTCTATCTCCCTCTCCCTTGCTCCCCCTCTCTTTCGCTCTCAATCTCACTCTCCCTCCTCCCCTCTCTCTATCATTTATGAGCTGTCTGACTGTGAGTCTCTCCACTCCCACTTCCGCTGTTTATCTGTGAAAACATTCAGATTAGGATTACGATAAAACGCTCCACTTCCGCAAATTAATGCAGGAGAACAAACCATCGCTGGGCGGACCTTCATTCATTCCCAGATCTTTCTCTTTCTGGTCGCTCGTACTGTCACTTTAAAATGGCAGATATTGTTTAAATTCATAACACACACACACACAAACACATCTCTGTCCTTTCCCACAAGTTAAGTCAGAGCTTATTTTGCACTCTCAAATTTAACTCAAATGGCCACATTAGTCGTCCACCTAGGAATATTGTTATCTATTTACGGTTTGCTATCCAGCATGAGCAAATGTAACACCAGTCACAATATAAGAAGGTATTACCATTCAGAATGTTTTAACCCTAACCTTTGGTTTGGCTTGGGTTATATGATTTATATGATATAAATGTTTGCCATAGAGGCCAGAGGAAACCATAATTACACATAACCCAAGTCACTGCTAAATAACCGCAGTGGGCCAACACAAGTTTCTCTTTGAGCCACTATTAGACACGTTCGAATCACATGTTCAGTGCCCTAGACAGGCTGCATTAGCCATGGCGCCAAACCCAATGGATATGTTGTCTCGTGCTGGGAAACAGACCCGCCGTCACTTTTCCAAAACTCTTTCTAGGGGCTCCCAATGTATTGGACCAGTGTTGTGTATTGTACAAATAATAGTACTACATGTATTTTAGGATGCTTGAGTTTGGGCACAACACCTTTACAGAACCACCATTGGAACGGTAGGGCACACCAAAACAAAAACTTTTCTCTTGTATTCTCTTGTGACAGGGATCAGGTTAGTGGAAAAAGCTACATCCAGTCCAAGTGGAAGACCCCTTACTTACAATCCATGACAGATTGCAGCCCGACACCTAGACATATGCTAGCTGCTAGCCCACAGCAATCATTAAGTTACTGTTAATTACTAGCGTGCGCTGGACTGCAACCTGGATGCATTGTGTGTGTGTGTATTTGTGTGTGTGTGTGTGTGTGTGTGTGAGTTTGTGTGTATATTATGTAATTTAATATGTTTGTTAAATCCATAAATAGCACACTAGCCAAGGTTCTAACCCTGGTATGCTTCAACAGAAAGGTTAATTCTGCAGTTTTAACAAAGTGTGTGTGTGTGTGTGTGTGTGTGTGTGTGTGTGTGTGTGTGTGTGTGTGTGTGTGTGTGTGTGTGTGTGTGTGTGTTTAAAGAGATAAAAAGAGAAAGAGGCAGAAATGTCCATACATTTTGTCACTTCAAACCCTGTCTGTCTTTTTGTCTCCAATCAGATTAACGTGTGGCCTAGCGCTCTCGTTAGCGTAGTTCTCTCGTTAGCATAGCTCTCTCGTTAGCGTAGCTCTCTCGTTAGCGTTGCGGCGACCTGAACAGTCTCAGCTGGCAACACTTAATGAGCAGAAACAGCAGAATCAGATAGCAGTCTCACCAGTGTTGACATTCTGCTACGTATGGAAAAATGGTAGATATGGAACTGAAGGGCATCAGTCAAGATAGAAACACTGTTGTTATTTAAACTGTTCATGCTTCTCTTTGTAAATATAGAAACGTAAATGTGATCCCTTATTCTTCTCTGCATGTATTCATATTTCTGTTATCAGAGTGGCATGAGATGATACATGAAGATCAATGTCACATACTAAAATCCATTATTTACACACACACACACACACACACATATATATATATATACATATATATAAATATATAATTGCCATTGTTTTGAGGAAATATCATTTCAAGAAGTTCTAATTTTGAAGTTTAAAACTATATGTTATGACTAGAATTCTCCATTTTATTTGCTTTGTAGAACAGCAAGTGAGTGAAGATGGATGCAGGATTGCTGGACCCAGTACATTTGTTACCTTTTAAATTAAATTCACCAATTCACAGAGTATCTTGGGTAATCCCCCATAAGAGGATGATAGGGGGAGCGAGGGAGAGAAAGAGAGAGATGGAAAGTGAGGGAGAGAGAGAGAGAGAGAGGGAGAGGGAGAGAGAGAGAGAGATCCAAATGATTATATAATGGCAGACACACACATCCGATTTGTAGTGTGTGTTGTAGTGTGTGTGTTCCCGCTCCACCTTAACATTGTGACCGTGGCGTTAGGTCAGAGCACAGTGGCAGGTGATGTATTCATTGTTTGTTTGTTGGTTTGTAGGTTTGTATAACCGTGAATCCTGAAGTCATTGTATGTTTTCGCTCCACTGCAAGCAATTCACAGTGACAAAAAAGTGATCATACTATTTGGGTTAACAGTGTTTTCTACACTACAAACAACCCCCCCCCCCACCCCCCGTCCCCCCCCCCCGTCCCCGTCCCCGTCCCCCCCCGTCCCCGTCCCCTCTCTCTCTTGTGAACAGATTGGGTCTCAGTGGGACTGTGTCACCTAGGGAGAAAGCACCCCATGCCCCCCTCCCCCCCCACACACACACACACACAAACATGCACAAACACACACACACTCACTTATTATTTAAGCATCAACATTCCGTGACTTCCATATAGCTTTGTTTTATATTTTTGCACAGACTGCACCAGTTCGTACTCACAAACACACACACACGCAAACATGGACACACCCACCCACCCCCCATACAACCACACCCCCCCCCCCCCACCCACACACACACTCACACAAACACACACACACACACAAACAGTGAAAGACTAATAATAGCATCATGCCCATCGCCTACAAAATAAACAGTGATTTACTGTTTGCCTTGTAATATCATACAGGTACAGTGTCATACACGTAATACAAACTATAGCTGCCATCGGCAAATGTACATTGTACATTTTGGTAATGATTGCTTGCTTGCAATCAGTGAGATAGAGAGCTAGAGAGATAGATGGATGGATGGATAGATGGATGGATGGATGGATGGATGGATGGATGGATGGATACATACATACATACATACATACATACATACATACATACATACATACATACATACATACATACATACATACATACATACATACATACATACATACATACATATATAGATAGATAGATAGACAGATGGATATATAGATTTACAAACAGATTGTGAATTAAATAGGATTCAGAATGGCTACTTTATCTCTTTCCATCTATCTTTAACTAGTGTAAAGTGTTACCTAAGACAACATACGCCAACTCCTCCTCAATACCGTTCTTAGAGAATCATGTAGGTGGTCTTTGGAGGACACGCAGCAATGTGTGAACGAGTTTAGAGGCGGTGGTGAGTTGGTTCTACTGTTCTACCGCAACACGCATTCTTATTTGTCTTGAGGAAATAACAAAGAATGGTGAAGTGGTGAGGATGGAGGAGGTGATGAGAATGGAGGAGATGGTGAGAGTGGAGGTGATGGGGGTGGAGGTGCAAAGAGAGAGAGAGAGAGAGAGAGAGAGAGAGAGAGAGAGGTTTCTGGTGACCTCACAGTGCTTAGGTTTATGCTTACCGACTGGAGTTTAATATAGAAACAGGAGATGCATTCTGATGGAGAAAAACTTTAAATAATAGATGACCTCTCGTCGGCTTTCATCTGAGGGGGGCCGGGGGTTGAGAGGCAGGGAGGCTGGGAGGCTGAGAGGCTGGGAGGCTGCTTACAGCTCGCATCTACTAGACTACAGGGAGGGATGCCCACTGGGTCCACTGCAACATACCTTTGTTTTCTGATCTCAACCTCCCCAGTTGAGAACCAAACAGTCACTTATTCAACAACTCGCTTATACGTTTACATTGAGTCATGTGGCACATGCACCCTGTACATGTATGCTCACACACAGACATACATGTGCACACACACACACACACACACACAGTGCAGGCTCTGCATGCACACTGCACAGCTGGTTCAATTGTTTCCATTTCCTTGCTGGATCTTTGCTCAAGCTCACACGCAACATTTGTAGCCACATTCAATCTGCATCTCAATATATATTGGGCAGGGCCACGCAAACCAATCAGAGGCCAAATCAGAGCGTGTATGGGACCCAAGCGTGCACATATCCTGAGCATGCGCATGCACATATCCTGGGCATGCGCATGCACGTGACCTGAGCATGTGGGAGACCTGAGCGTAAGCTGGACCTAAGCTTGCTCATGGGCTCATGCCACCAGAGAGAGAGAGGGAGAGAGAGAGAGAGAGAGAGAGAGAGAGAGAGAGAGAGAGAGAGAGAGAGAGAGAGAGAGAGAGAGAGAGAGAGAGCCTGGGATCTGCGTGATCTTCAAGAGTTAATCCCAGTTACCGGAAGGGCAGAGGGTTGCCTCAAAGGTTCAATGGAATGGATGGATGGATAGATGGACAGACGGCTGGATGGACAGATGGATGGATGAATGGATGATAAATGGATAGATGGGAAGACAGACAGAATAACATATGGACAGAGGTATGGACAGAAGTATGGCCAAAGACAGATGATGGCTGGACGGCTGGATGGATGGCTGTGGAGAGTTGGAGGGTGCGTGCGAGGGAGAGGAAGTGACATGACTTGGGAATGGGTTGGGTGGGGGGGGGGGGGGGGGTAGAGGGATTTGTATGGTCTGACAGCTGGACTGAAAAACAGGCTATTTCAGGACTGGATTTATACATTTGGTTGCTACCTCAAATCCAAAGTGCAAGCTTAACGCAGCAGTTATTACATGTGGTGCGAGCATTGTTTTAAATTTCTTCTGTATGCAGTTTTGTTTTCATGGGAAACGGAGCCCTGAATATTAGAAGCTAGTGGTGACACGATTGGATTGCTATGTCTTTCATAGCCTAAACCAAAGTCTACAGCCTCAAATAAAGACTAAAACAAAAATAACTACTTGTAGGCCTATTTATTTATTTCAAGTATCATTATTATTATATTAAATATTTTCAACACATAATGATCCCCTCTAGTTCTGTGGTTCCATATGGCCATCCCGTTCAGGCGCGCAGGACGCACAAATTACGCACGGAAAGATTACGTAACGACAACTAGGTTCTAACAGAGAAAGATAAAAAATTAAAAACGGTTAAGATTTTCCTTTCTTTTCATTCTAATCATAATATCGTCAATTTTATCATAAATATTTCTCACCGCCAAATTTAACCAGAACGTCCCTATTTACGGACAATTAAGCCAGAGTATTTTGAACATCCCAAACAAGCAAAGCTTCTGAATTCATTTGACAAGAAACAAATTAAGCATATTTGAACCGCCCTGGTTTTAGGACTACTTAAACTGCAACGTGCTATACCAGATTTTACATTGTTTGCCTTTTGAAAAGCGATAACGCCAAGACTTCAGGTGCGCTTGGGTGCATTTCACGCGATTCCAAAACCTATAGGTTCTATACGTACAAAACGGAAATGTATGTTGTAAAACCAATCGGTATACACATACGCACAAACTTCCCGTGAAACAGAAAGTTGCTCAATAAGGACATAATGTCGAGGACAGATGGCGAATTGGGATGCAGCTTTACTCAGTGAGTTAATCCCTTGACAATTAAAACAAAATTAGTTCCGCCATTAAAATAAACAAATTGAAGTGCCTACCTGTGTATTTTCCCAAGCGTTTTTCCCGCCACCGCCTTAAACCTATCTGGTCGGATCTCCATCCTTGCAGCTCCTTGACCCGGCCGGTGTGCTGTGGTCCTGCGCGCGCCCTTATCCCGCTTGAACGCGCCCAGCCCTTTTCTCTTTCCTCCCTCCCGAACACACTCATCCCATCCCCTTCCTACCCTCTCCACCACCGTCCGCACTCCATCTGCACGCCAACAGATTCACTCAGATAGACAGTCTATCCGTCCAACTGAAACTGAACTCGCAGTCTGACGGAGCGTTTCATTCTGGTGCTGCCTTACTTTTGTCAATAACGGTCATGTCAGCGTTATACTTAAAAATATGCGGACATGGCTTATGAATGTTTTTTTTCATAGAGATAACGCCATCTACTTTGTTGTTTGTCATTTTATTGATAAATACATGAGCCATGTTTGAGTTCCGTTTAGTGAAAGTTTAGTTCAGTTTAACGACCCCTTATCAGAGATGCTTTTTCTTTCTCCACTCTTTCAGATGCGAGTAGGGGGGTAAGCGGTATAGGGATAATGGGGGGATTTTCTCTAGTCGTCTGTCCAAGTCGTGCGTTGCCATCTAGAGGGTCGGTTTAGTAGGGTTAGTGAACAATGCATCCTTGTCATTTCTCTATACAAGGTCAACACCATATAGCTCTCAAGAACTACATCTAAATACACATGGTTTTAAATAGTCAACCAAGAAATAAAACGGTCTCAAAACATCTATAGAAATATCGTTGAACAAAAACACCAAAACAATGTTGATATGTAAGATAGGCTAAAACTACACTCAGATCAACACATCAGAAATCTGGCTGGAAGGCCATGAGGCTAAAGAGTCATGTTGTGGTTACATTGTACCTTATCTTACATATCTTCACATTAATAGGCAGTAAACGTAATAGGCTTACTACAGCAAATCTTCCCGGCAGAGTTACATTTCTCCAGCAATGTTTTTGTTACATATGCTCTTATTTTTCAAGTTTCCGATTCAGTGGTTAACTAATATGAAGGGACATTGTCGCCATTGATGTTTATCACATAGACTGGGTGGGGGTTCGGTTGTTACATCAGGATTATAAATTTCACCTGCTTCTCGTAATTTGTAAAAATATGTTAAAATTGCGCTTCCACTCTATATTTTGACATTTTTGATCATGTCGTAAGGAGGTAAATTCGGTTGCCAACGATAAGGACAGATTTCAGTTTCAAGAGCTCCACATCACATCCAAACTATATATAATTTACTTAAAAATAAGAAAACACAGTTACAGGCGGAAAGAGACAGTCTATCCAAGAGCGACTACAGAAGTTGTAGTCAGCCAAGTAAACTTTCTAATGTAGAAAACAAGTCAATCTTTGGGTTATCGCATGATATTCACAATCATTGTGTGGTACAGCATCTTGATAAACCGTGTTGTGTGTACAGTCTCCTTGCAGACTATCAGATATTTGCCACATATGTAGTCTCATAGCTAGACTACAACTGAAATCCAATTATGATAATCACAATCATTGGGTTACATTGGTCTCTACAACTCTTTATCCCCAATATGCAGCTTACATTCTCAAATGACACATGACAGAAATAACATCGACAGGACTTACATTTTGCTAAAATAATCTCTTGGTAAATTATCTAAAAAGCACTTGATTATTACAATGCTGAGTGGAGATTGTGGACCACTTCAACTGGTCCAACTGGTTCTCCACTGCACCTGCTGCTGAGGTGGGACAGGTGTGCAAACATTAGGCCATATCAGCCACTTGGGAGTGCAGCCCTACATTCATGAAAACGTGAACACTTACAATGTGTCAACAATTGCATTGAAGTCCAGAGACGAGCAATAAATAGGTCCCTCCCCTGCTCTAGCTGTTGTCCAATGAGAGTGAAGTAGAGGATGGCATGAGCATTCGGCCCGTCTGCAGAAGGCTGGTAAGACATAAACCAACTTAGCTTCTCCTCCCAACCTGAACCTCCAGTGCTGAAGTGTTTCAAATGTTCAAAGTACTGTTAAAAGAATTACAAGAAATAAAACAACTAGTCTCTCTCATGTGAGGAGTTATAGATAACCATCCACGCCCACCCTTTCGGATGACATTCAGTCTTCATGTCACCGCTGCTACTTCCTGTTTCCTGAACCAATCACAGCACCGTGTCTTCCTCCCTCTCCTCCTCCAGCTCTGCCCGCTGGGGGAGGAGTTGGTAGTGGTCCTCGCTGCGGGCAGACACAAACCCCGCCCTAGAGCACGCTGCTCCGCCCCTCTGCTCTTCATCCTCCTCCTCTTCCTCTTCCTCCTCCAACGCGACGTCCAGACGCTCCATGGAGCTGCACTTGGTGTACATCTCGTGGTGCACTTCCTGGCCGACTACGGCCACGCAGCCGGCAATGCCGGCATCTTGGGGCCGGAGGCGGGAAGCGCCGCGGCTACGCAGGGTGGAGTAAACGTAGCCGATGGGCACGGGCAGGGTGGGGATGATGATGAGCACAGCGATCATGGCCAGCGCCCAGCCCGGGTACTGGAGGCTGGCCTCGGAAGCCTGCAGATGGGTGGTGGTGGTGATTTGGGTGATGTGGAAGTGGTGGTGGTGGTGTTGGTGGGGGTGATGGTGATGGTGGTGTTGGTGGGGGTGATGGTGGTTTGGGGGATGGTGGGAGTGGGGATGGTGGTGGGCATGGGAGGGGAGGGGTATGTGATGGTGGTGGAGGTGGGGGGGATGGTGGTGGGAGAGGAGGGATTGGTGATGGTGGGAGAGGGAGAGGGGAGGTGGTGGGGTGAGGTTGTAGACCGATTAGATCACAGCAATGGATTACAATAGATTATGTTTTTATAATGTTCATAATGTTACAATTACAACAATGTGAAATAAAAAACGGGATAATTTGCCACAGTATATAATAAGGTAAATACATACTTTGTGAGCACAGGTTATCTTGTGAGCTGAAGTCTTACCGTATTCTCATTCCAGGCGGTGTACGTGGGCCATTTGAAGAACATGCGCAGAATGCTGGCAGCCAGCAGCCCCACCATGGCCAGCAGACAGACGTACTTCCACAGGTACTTGTACACCACCGGTGGGCGCCATTTCAGCATTACTTCAATGTCATCCAAGAAGCTGGAGACATTTTTATATATATGTGAAATATACAACCATATGAGTGAAGTCTTCCTGCATGTATTCTTGATGTAGTCTAAAGTGACAAAATCACATACACTACAAGATATTTCACTCAAACTTCCTTGTCATCAGTCAAGTCCCTGTAACCTGCCAATATCATCAACCTGGTGAAGGATTGTGTGTTCTAATTCTTAATGAGTTACTTCAATGAGATGAGCAGTTTCATGTTATAAACATAAATGTGCCCTGCCATAAAAAAACGTATATTAGGGATGGATAATGCCCCTTAATGTGTGTACCTCCGCGTCATGGTACTTGTGACGACTCTAAAAACGCATCATCAACTGCCACACCTTTGAGCCGTTACTGACTAACTGGAGGTTCAAAAGACAGTTTGTTCCTCTCACCGATCCGCTCCGTAAACCCAGGACACGCTGAACGTCTCAAACACCACCACGATGATCAGCGGCAAGGTGGCGGAGTAGTCGTCGAACATCGTCACAAAGTAGTTCCCCGAACGCTGCGTGAACAGCAAGCCAATCAGGAAGCCCAAAGCACAACTAGAGACTAAAGCAAAGAACAAGAGAGACGGCAAAAGGCACGGTTAAAGTCAACGTTGGGATGGGTTTATCATTGCTAAACGTTGATGTTCAATAGTCAAGTTAAAGTCGCAATGTGCAAGATTGAGCATTTAGTAAGCGGGAGACATTCAGAGTTAAAAAAGCGAAATATTTGTTCTCTATTTGGAGGATATATCAGTTCTACGATGTTATTTTATTTATAACATTATTTAAATCACTATCGATCAGCATTGACTACAGACATGCCCCGGTTATTTTAAGCTATGAGGTCGTTGAAATGTTACACATTGAGAAAAGTTATTTATAATTCCGTTTTGTTTACAAGTTCATAAAGTGATTATTAAAGTAAGGTAAAACAGCTTAGATTAAAAGGAAAACAGTAAAAGTATCTAAACATAAGCAAACCCTTAAGAGTAAATATCTAAATATAATGAGTAATATATAAGTATTTCAACAATGGAATTTAAATATTTGTACAAATCGTTGGACTGTTTAGTGCTAGTGTTCAAAAGGTTTTGACTTGTGTGACCGCATCTTGTTTTCCGTCATTCTTCCGAGCTCTGATAAATCCGGCCGCGTGTGTCGGCATCAGATTACAATCGTTAAATCTCTTCCCAAAAGGAAATTTTAATCCTTGAGGAATTTCTCTTAAGATTCCTCCATGTGGTTAAACCCTTCTTACATATATTGTTTTATGTACAGAGCAAATGAAAGATGTAAGCCTTCAGAGCCTACCTCACTTTCCATGAAATGAAAGATTCCCTAAGTAAAACAGTCATGTGATTTGACCCTTAGGGATGGACAGAACATGCAGCATTGCTATGGTCTGTGAAGCCTAGTGCCAGGAGGGTCTGCCAGGACTGGCTGAATGACACTCAAGATAGTGACTGGCAGACCTTGATTGTTGTCAGTGTTATTCTTATAGCTGACACCCCCAAAGAAACGACCAATCACAATGCTTTCATACAGCAGGCTTAGAGCCGCTGGCTTTTTAACTGTGCTTTGTGGAAATGTGATGCCGTTGGTAACTAAATATGTATAAGTACTTTAATTATAACAGTACAATATAATATATATAGAGACAGACCGACAGAATAAGAAGAATTCCAACAACAGCTACAAAATCAAAACAATATTAGCACTAATAAAACATGTATTAATTATATAATATATATATATATTTAAAATAATAATAATAATAATAATAATAATAATAATAATAATAAATCCTTTTTATTAATATTAATAATACTACATCTATTATCATTATCATCATTAATAAAAAATTAACAATGATAATAAAACCAAAAATTAACTAAAATGTACTACCGCCATCCTACCGGTGACCACGCTGCGGTGTCTCCCCAGCAGGCTAAAGTTGTCCATGATGGGGGTGAGGATGCCCTGCATGGTGCCAAACATGGTGCTGAGGCCCAGGTTGAGCAGCATGAGGAAGAACAGCGTGGACCAGAAGGGGCTGGCGGGGAACAGAGCCATGGCCTCGGTGAAGGCTATGAATGCCAGCCCTGTCCCCTCCACACCCTGGGAGACGTGGCCGAGGAGGAGAGGGATGAGAAGGAGGAGGTGGAGGAGCAGGAGGACAAAGGTGTACAGTGTGTGGTTAGGTGTGAAAATGGGTGGACATGGGATGCGGTAGGTAGTTCAATATTAGTACTACTATATACTATACTATAGTTGTAACAGTAGTTATATAGTATAGCTATATAATTACAGTAACAGAAAAGTTATATTGGAGAGTTGTATTGTTAAGTGTGCAACTATAGTTATAGTTATCCACAGTATGGAAATAAAGTGTATAATGCTCCTATAAATATACGAGCATAAAGGTGTAGAGATATCACTTAATTCAGATTTACGACACATTTTGGTGATGATTTGTTCAAGCTTAGACATGATTTCAGTGGAGTCATGAATTACAACACTGGACATGTGTACAATACACTCTTACCATGGCTTGCGATGTCATATCGTCTTTTTATTTGAATTACCTTATTCATCTCCTTCTCCAGGTTACAGTCGGTGATGTTTGGACCCGCCAGGGAGCCGTAGTGCGAGAACCACTCTTGGTATTCACCAATGGACACGGAGCCCGGGTCGCTCACGTTGAACTCAGGCCACCACGGCTGTTCCGACCAATGGGACGCCCCGTCACCCAGGAGGCCCAGGTTACTGAAAGACATGGAGGTTACGATGACGCAACGTATGTCATCATTAGTCAATTATATCAATCACCCATGATGCATTGCCCTGTTGGCAATAATTGAACGGTGTTTAGATCAGTAGCAGCACTTTCTTTAGGTGTGACCACAAACCTAAAAAAAGGTACACGTGTGCAGACACACACACACACACACAAATTGGTGTCACATTAGTACACAAGAGTCTGAGTGAAATCCAGTAGCCAAATTGTCCTGCCAACGATTGGCGAGAGCACAAAATTCCAACCACATTAGCAAACACTTGTTTGTATACGACACACATGTCTGTGCCGTCCATCTGTCCCCTCCGTTTCCTGAATTGTGGAACAGACCGGACGAATCTCTCACACACACACACACACACACACACACACACACACACACACACACACACACACACACACACACACACACACACACACACACACACACACACACACACACACACACACACACACACACACCTCCCCATAAACAAACAAATAAATCAAACAAACACAAAGAGAAAAGGACACCCACTCCGCCACGCAGCGCAGTGTGATGTTCTTGGCGCGGAAGCCGAGCACCACGAAGACCACGAGCGACGCCAGCACCGACGTCATGAAGTTGATGCCGGACACCATGAGCGCGTCGCGGTGGCAGTTGTTGTTGACGGGGTTGTAGGAGGAGTAGGCGATGACGGAGCCGTAGCCCAGGCCCAGCGCGAAGAACACCTGTGTGGCCGCCTGCCGCCACACCTGCACCTCCCCCCAGATCTCCAGCTGGGCAGAGACAAGGGAGGGGGAAGAGATGGGGGAAGAGAGCGAGAGTAGGGGAGTTTGTTTAAAAAAAAACTCTTAAAAAAGAGTTGTATGCTTATGACTTGTGTTTTTTGTGGCTTGTTGACATTGACGATGGCTTATCTATGGCTGAAAAGTTATTTTGAAGTAATATAGGTTACCATTAACTGCATAACAAAGTTAATCGGCCTATTTTGTGAGTAGTGATTTGTTACGTAATCACTGAATAGTGAGCAGATTTGTTTTCTTTCTGAAGAATTAAGTAATCTATCTATCTATATCTATCAATATAGATTTGAGATATATATCTCTTATATGATGCTGAGCGCTTACTTTTGGGTAGAACATGTAAACGATCCCCTCCATCGCCCCATCCAGCATCAAACCTCGCACGAGGAAGATGGCAAGCACCACATACGGGAAGATGGAGGAAAAGTACATCACCTGGAGACCACAAACAGAACATGTGTCAGGTTTAACGTTCTGGAGGCATCTACGCACATGATACAGTTGAAAATAAACAAGAACATTATAGCTTAGCAAATAAATAGCATAATATCACTTGACAATACACTTATTTTTTTCTTTATCGAAATAAAAAAAATTACATTGTGATATGAATAATAATGAATAATAATTAACAAGGTTTTACCCTGGCCGAGGACTTGATTCCCTTGATCATCCCCAGGGCAACGATGGCCCAAGCAGCTAATAGGCAGCCTGTCATGATCGGGTTGAACTCCCCTGATTCGTCGATGGAGTTGGTGATGTCAAGGGCCTTTCGGAACCAGAAATAAGACGTCGGGGAGCTGCCCTCACATTCCTTAACTGGTCACATGGTAAGAAGAGAAAGGGGGGGGGGGGGTGTATGTTAAGTCGGGAACAGAGGTAGTGTTATCAGATACCTGATACTCTGTAGTGTGTATAATAAGAAGCAGTGTTGCCACACCGCCAAGCAAAAAATAAAACATTGAATCTATTTGAAAATAGCTGCCACCTTCGCTTTGGATTGGATGAGCAAAATCATTAGAGAGAGAGTGGGGGATGGTGCGTACCCTGGGAAAACTTGAACAATCAACTTTACAGAACGCTGTTGGTCAATAAAACGTCCTCATCTTTCGGGTTCGGCCGTGAGTCCGAATAAAACTGTGAATGCTCAGGTCATAGATTGTAGGCCTACAGAGTGCAATAGTCTCATTGAGATTTAGATATGTCTACGTTTCGTTGACTTGTACTCCAAAGATAGCAGTAGCCCAAACAACGAGCTCTCAAATTTAATGTTTGTCAAAGCTGGGAGTGGAGCACCCTAGCTGCAACACTATCCGTCCCCAAACAAGTGGCACTTAGTAAAGAAATCTTCACACCTTTTTAAAATGAGTTTCTAATCAAATTCAAATAAAAACATTAAATAAATCAATGTCTGTGCACAATTTATGCATGCAGTAATCACATACACACACACACACCTGTGTTGTTGGTAGCAGTGTCGACGGGACACTGTTCCCACGGCAGGGGGTACTGGAAAGAGTTTCCCATGTAGAAGAGACTCCATGCAATGATGACGTTGTAGTAGAGAGCCACGTAGAAACACACCTGAAAGAGGACAAACAGTTAGTAAAGCATTTACTACTGAACGAGGACAAACAGTTAGTATAGTGTTTACTACTGAAGGAGAAACATTTAGTATAGTATTTACTACTGAAGTAGGAGGAACAGTTAGTATAGTATTTACTACTGAAGGAGGAGAAACAGTTAGTGTTTACTACTGAAGGAGGAGAAACAGTTAGTATAGTGTTTACTACTGAAGGAGGAACAGTTAGTATAGTATTTATTACTGAAGTAGGAGGAACAGTTAGTGTTTACTACTGAAGGAGGATAAACAGTTAGTATAGTGTTTACTACTGAAGGAGGAACAGTTAGTATAGTATTTACTACTGAAGTAGGAGGAACAGTTAGTGTTTACTACTGAAGGAGGACAAACAGTTTGTATAGTGTTTACTACTGAAGGAGGACAAACAGTTTGTATAGTGTTTACTACTGAAGGAGAAACATTTAGTATAGTGTTTACTACTGAAGGAGGAACAGTTAGTATAGTATTTACTACTGAAGTAGGAGGAACAGTTAGTGTTTACTACTGAAGGAGAAACATTTAGTATAGTATTTACTACTGAAGGAGAAACAGTTAGTATAGTATTTACTACTGAAGTAGGAGGAACAGTTAGTGTTTACTACTGAAGGAGGAGAAACAGTTAGTATAGTGTTTACTACTGAAGGAGAAACAGTAGGTATAGTACGAACTACTCAAGGAGGATAAACAGTTAGTATAGTATTTACTACAGCCGAATTTGGCATCTTGTTAAAAGGACCCCAAACGGGTAGGCTAAGTACATTTGGGGAATTGAACCCAGGCCAGGTTAAAGGATCCCAGGGTGAATGGACGCAGTGAATATGGAAACTCTCGTGTAATGGGAGATGTCGGAACCCAGGCAACATGGAGGGCTGGGACACCACGAGTCACATTTACACATGTTCAGTTTTCTGAGGTGTGACTCTAAGTGTATAAAGACACACACACACACACACACCAAGATAATAAAACTGAAATTGAACTAAAAATTACTTATTTTCCATTTCAAATATTTCCCATCCACCGGTGCCTCTTTCCAATGTGTCAACAATGGATCCACAGGAGTGGAAGAAGGCCTAAAAGTGTGTGGAGGGAAGGCCCAGGAAGGCCAGAATGGAGACATGAGCAGCTCGGTCGTGGCCTGTGATGAAGGACTGCACCAATGGACTTGAAGCTCTCACCAAGCAGCTGGAGTATCCGATGCCCGCCAGCTTGGGGGAGATGTGCTTCCACACGCCGATGCTGCCCTGCCGGATGCACTGGCCCGCCGCCAGCTCCATAAAGAAGAGGGGAACACCAACCACCACCAGCAGAACCATGTACAGCACCATGAACGCCCCTGCAGAACACACACACAGGCTGAAACACTGAGGTCCTGTTTACACCCCCCCCCCCCTCATCCTGACCTGAAGAAGAACATGTGGCGGGGATAAACAGTTAAAGATGCACTTATCAGTTATCTCAGAATACAGACAGACACACACACACACACACACACACACACACACACACACACACACACACACACACATAACACACACACACACACACACACACACACACACACACACACACACACACACACACACACACACACACACACACACACACACACACACACACACACACACACACACACACACACTTGCAGTTGTAGAGCCTGGCATTAACACTTCTAGGGGCAGTGGAAATCGAACTCAAAACCCTAGCATTGTTAATGCCATGCTAAGAACTGTATGTACGCTGTATGTACGAGGATAAAAGCATCCACCAAAGAGCATATTTTTATCATTAGAACAAAATAATAAGACCACCACTGAGAATCTTAAAAGGGGATTAAAAATAAAGGAATTACTAAAAATAAAATGTAATGGCACACCTCCTCCATTCTGGTGACACAGGTAAGGGAACCTCCAGACGTTCCCCAGGCCCACGCTGAAGCCCACCTGGGCCAGGACGTACTGCAGCTTGGAGTCCCAGGCTGGGCGGTCCTGCCCGTCAGCCCCGCCCCCAGCCACCTGCCCCGCCCCAAACTGGGACTCCACCTGGCCCTCGTCCAACCAGTGGCCCTCGTCCAACCAGTGGCTCTCATCCGCGTCGTCAGTGGGCAGTGGAGGCTTCTCTGCCTGCAACACACCGAGGGCAAGGCTTGGTTTGATTGGTTGGTCGGTTTTTCCCCTTCAGCAGCATGCTGATCCTTTCATTCAATGCATATTTGATCCATTAGGGGAGCATTAGGAAGAGGGTGAATAGGACATGGGACATGCAGCAAAACTCTAGGCCGAGTTTTGGCTTGAAATGAAGTGAAGTGAATTGAACTGAGATTATTATTAATTAAAGTGAAGGAAAACAGAATCTGAAAACATAAAACCGAATATCTTGTTAGCAAAATGTCAAAGTCAGCTTATAAACTTGGAAATACTCTTTTGTGTAGTTTGTACCAGAGGTTCATTCAGCTGCATTCATATGTTCATTCAGCTACACCATCAAAAGAAGGAAATCCTCATTTACTTACTCTACATAACATAATTCTTTCATAAGTATTTACTGTGAGAAAATAAAGACCAAAGATCTGGGGTCATCAGAAGGTAAATCAGTGGGCACCAAAACTAGGTTCTGTCTTAGTTGAAATTAAAATTCAAACCGATGCCAAAAACTGCTCTATGTAAAAGAAATGACTGAATTTATCACAGTGACCTTGCAAGGTGATCCCAATATGCAATATATACTATACACAAGTAAGTAAAAACATGTCTGTTGTGTCCATTTCATCAATGAAGCACAAGGACTTCAATCAGACTTCAGAATTCTGATTCAAGTCATTGTGCTTCTCGCGTGAAAACATGTTATTGTACACTATGTTGCTGATAGGATAAGCAGTATAAGCAGCAGTGAGGTCACCTTCCTGCTGATATTTACCCTTACCTAATCCTTATGATCTGTGAGACTAAACATTAGCTGATAATTCTATATGTTCCTCAGTGGGGGGGGGGGGGGGGGGGGGGGGGGTAATATTCCTCAGTAATATTTAATAAAAAAACAAAACAAATACGTTGACTTAAGTTTCTGGGAACATGTCTGAAAGGGGGCCAGGAAAGGAGGGTTTCAGAATGTCTATTTTCTTTGTGGGTAGAGCAGCATTCATAATCTATTCATGCTAGCTTCCCAAAGACCCCATGTGAAACGTATGGCCGTTTCCATTTCATAAATAAACACAGGAGATATGTTACATATGGGGGGCCGGAGAGGGGTGGGTGTCTACTGGATGACGTGGAAAGCTCAAGGAACTGATGAAAAGCTAATCTAACTAGCAGCACAAATTGTCAACAAACTTGGATCAAAAATGTAAAAGTATGGGGGTAGGGGGTGGAAGGGGGGTGAAAATGGCTCTATGATTGCATAGGACCAGTGTAAATACGTGTCATGGCACACGTCAAAAGGGAAGTGGAAAAGGTCGGAGCCAAGTCTGTGACTTTGCAAAAGTACAGACCAATGTTCAGGCCCA
Organism: Lota lota; assembly: GCA_026745465.1. NCBI lineage: Eukaryota > Metazoa > Chordata > Actinopteri > Gadiformes > Lotidae > Lota > Lota lota. Next base: position 2,395,211 of record JACYXH010000069.1, on the reverse strand, counting down.
GGGAGAGAGAGAGAGCGCCAGATAAAGCAGGTGGTCTCACACACACACAGGGTGGGAGAGAGAGAGGACATAATGACACCACGAGTGAGATGTGGAAGGGAGCCCTGAGAGAGAGAGAGAGAGAGAGAGAGTGAGATGTGGAAGGGAGCCCTGAGAGAGAGAGAGAGAGAGAGAGAGAGAGAGAGAGAGAGAGAGAGAGAGAGAGAGAGAGAGAGAGAGAGAGAGAGAGAGAGAGAGAGAGAGAGAGAGAGAGATCCAAAAAGGGATGTTTAGGTTACAGTTGGTGGGTGTGTTGCTAATGTGGTTTTACCCGAAGGGGGTTCTAGCACCTCCAGATACACAGTAAAGGAAGCTGATAAAAAAATAAAGATTGACCGTAAAATGAGGTTAAAATGACTAAACGAGAGTCATATGAACTTAAACTATCCTAGAATCGAAACATGTGTTCAAAAAGCATTCAAAAGTACAGCTTTCTCACCAGAATATATATATATTTTTAATGTTTGACTCCTGGTTACTCATCTCTCTCTATTTATAGTCCAAGATGTTGATTTTAGTACTGAACGTTGATCACATGACAGGAAACAGTATCCCACCCACTCTCCCCAAGCGGTCTTAAGTTTCCAAGACAACTAGCAGAGTTCTCAGCTTGTAAATGCTAAAGCAACCAGAACTAACATACTCTGACTGCCACCTATTAATGTGAATAAAGACGCCATACATATGAGAATAGCTAATGTTTGTTATGGGTGGATGTGTGGTGGGAGCGACGTTGTAATTCGTTGCTGTGGTCAGAAGTAGTAGTAGGTAGTCCGTAAACCAGGATAAATATAGTGATGGGAGTAACAGGGAGATGAACTATATTAATGGCGTCCTGACACCAAACCACAAGTGAAGCAGTACATTACACATTGGAAACAGACCCACGGGACCCCAGTGAATACTCGGAAGCAGCTAACGTGCAGCCAACACTGGCTGTGTGGCTGCTGAGACAAGAGAATGGATAGGACTTTTCTTGGGGGGGGGGGTGGTGAATCTGGATGCATATCCAGATTCATGTCAGGTCAAATATCCTACATTAGCACTCTGACAGACTCAGACTTAGACGTGCAAAGGACCGCTGTTATAAATCTAGCCAGCTTGGGAGGGCACTGATGCAGACTCTCCAAATCCTTCTACATTATTTATCGGCCAGAGCTTGCAGAGGGAACATGCCCACCATGCGTAGCGAAAACGCAAGGCATGGACCAATCGCATCTCTGATGGCAACTCGATGCAGTACAGAACACTTTCACTTTCTGTTGACACACATCGGTCTCCTTGTCTCTTGGTTCCCAGCACTGACCATTTAGTTCAGGATAGTCTAGCGGCTATAGGGAGTTCTAAGGTTCTGGGTCTGAGCATTTCCTGTAGGCGTCCTGGAGCAAGGTGCCTAACTTGCTCCTTAACCACATGTATCTGAAATCCATTTGGATGAAAGTGTTTGCTAAATCACCAAGTTGTTATATTAATGGAGAACATGAGTCAGGTATGAAGTACACTTATGCCATCTGGTAGCTTCTTCCAAAGTGTCGTCGTTCTTTAACACCACAATTAATAAAAATAAAAAATGATCACCGAATCGAATTAATATTATAATTCATTCGGAGACACCCCCGAAATCCAGATAGTAATTTGGGCACTGCCCATGACCTGGCCCATAACCAACCATGTTCTACCAGTTGTGCTGGACAGGACCAAATTAAACATGTTGCAATATGATTACATCGTTGAGTCTGCCAAGCAATCCTCTAGTATGTCCCTGCTCACGTAATACCACGAATAGTTCAACAAAGGCACTCCATAATCGTGGTTTGGCCAGTGTAAATATAGACAGAGACCCGCAAGATGACAGGAGGGGAGGTGTTAGACAGGCCACTGTTTTGATATGAAACGGGCTGCCTTCATGTGTCCCCACACCCCGTCCCACCGTGCAACCTTTCAACGATCATCCTTCCATGGTTATGATGTTGATCAGCTGCGTAACATGATGCATTAAAATCCAGATATTAGAGGGCCGGGAGGATAGGGGTTAAAACGTTGGATGTACATTTACCATTTTGCTGTCCATCGTCATTTAGCAGTGAATTCAGATACGTGTCATTATGGAGCAGGTATGGGTTATGCGTCTTGCTCAAGGATGTCTAGAGGTAGGCTACATGTTGGGGGATCAAACCTAGGACCTTTCACATCGGAGTGCAACACCCTGACACCACTAGACAATCTCCCGTGTTCTTTGACCTCGGTGACTGTAATAATAACCTAAGAATAGTTGGCAGTGTATTTTGAGATGTAAACACCTCACAAGCACAACAAACTCTCCATGGTAAAGAGGAATGAAGTAGAGGCTGAGATCTTTGAAGGTGGTTTGTATTACGTATGTTGATTGTACAGATGATTATCGAGGCTTTCCATCACATGTTGTGCCAAATCCAAGCACATTGTTCGGCCCGACTTGTAACTTCTCAACAAATTCACATCATGTTTAACATTGCACAATGTTTGCTTAGTGTGTGTGTGTGTGTGTGTGTGTGTGTGTGTGTGTGTGTGTGTGTGTGTGTGTGTGTGTGTGTGTGTGTGTGTGTGTGTGTGTGTGTGTGTGTGTGTGTGTGGTTAGTGCCTGCTCTCTTAGAAAAATAAAAGCAAAATCTTGCATTTCAGTGCGTGATCAGTGTTTTAATGTATTGCAAATCTCCCTCCCCAGTGGATTTTTGTTTTACTTCGTCTCTGTATTTAACATAAATAACCGTCTTTCGCCCAAAATGTTGACTAACTGACATTTCTGGATAGGGAGTTATTTTCCCTGGCAAGGGGAGAGGAAAATATAAATATAACAGTAATGGTAAAGTGTGGATGGAAAGCGGTCATCTGTGTTTGTGAAAACAGAGCCTACACATACAATTTGTGTGGTAAATCTATGTTAAATATGTTGACCTATAATGTTTGAACACAGAAACGTATTGCTGGTTATCAAGATATTACGATGTCAACATTGGAGTCAAGGTCACTGAATCAGAAAGCTGTTCAGCTAAGCCCTTCAAGGGACGTGACTACTAGTTTTTTTTCAAACCCATTTCAATCCAATTCACTAATGCCACCTTTTGGCAAAAAGTGTTATAACAGTCGAACGAAATATTATGTGTAAGCATTTTTAGGGACTTTTTAAAAACAGATATATCAAAACATTACTATAATGACAACATTATTAGTTATAGTAATGCTTAAAAATATATAACATGATGAATACATATAATAGTTGGAATGTTTTAATAGTTGAATAGTAGTTCGATTGAACCACCATTTATATCCATGAAGTAGCCCACGTGAAAGCCTACACTTAATTGGTGATCCATAATTAAAATGATGCAACTTGTGGATGTTGTGTGTTTATATTAGGACTACAACACGCTACATTTTACGCTTGAATACGCTGGTATTTTACACGTACGTGCCTTGGACAACATTGATCCTCCTGAAACGGGATTTATAAGAAGGGAAACCAATCCAATGGTGCACCCCTCTATATAGCCCACTGCATTGCACTTAAAATAAAAAATAAAAAGTTTAGTTTCCTTTTTTTCTTAAAGTTGGCTACGTGAGTCTGTTGGGGGTGGGCAGACCACCCCAATGTGCACGCGACCGCGCCACTGCACACGTAGCGCGTGCTTCTATGCAGAGAACTCCAATAAGTTAGAACATTGGCAGTAGGCCTACAGACCGTTAAGATAATAGATGTGGGCTAGTTGTTGGAAAAGAGTTGCAACGGTGGTTCACTTACCATGACCTGCGAGTGCTGTGGAAACGCGTGCCAGTAAATCTGTTAACAGTATGTTCAGATATGGTCTTCCCTCGCCCCCTCCGCTACGCGTGCTTTTTCGCTTTGAATACCGTTAAGGGCTATCTATTTTTGACTGCGACAAAGGCTACGTTTGTTGTGTTCGTTCTCAAGACGTGTCAAGGGGGTTCGCACAGCTGTCACAAGTCAAGCTCCAATCATGAAGTTAACGCGTAGTGAGGAGAGGAGAGGAGGCTAACCAGAACATGAAGTTAACGCGTAGTGAGGAGAGGAGAGGAGGCTAACCAGAACTTCTACGCCCCGCCTTGCTCTTACTATAGGCTCTACAACACCGACGGGTGGTCGAGATAGCGGTCTCTCTCTCAAGATTCAAGATCCGAACGGCTTTATTGGCATGGAAAATATGCATTTATCATCATACGTTGCAAAAGCAGAAAAGGTTCACTAAGATGTCTTATTGTACCTTTTCTGCTTTATTATATTATTATTAATTGTATACTTTATACACTGTAGTATATACTACAGTATATAAAGTAGTATATTAATAATAATAATAATGATACTATAGTATATAGTATATAGTATAATAATAATAATAATAATAATAATAATGATGATAATAAAATAATCGGCAATAAATACAATATAATACAAATGTTAATTCCGTGGAAGACTTTTATATTATATAATGAGGTAATGAATCTATTTCCCGGACCTAAGCCAGAGAATCTCTCTCTCTCTCTCTCTCTCTCTCTCTCTCTCTCTCTCTCTCTCTCTCTCTCTCTCTCTCTCTCTCTCACACACACACACACACACACACACACACACTCTCTCTCTCTCTCTCTCCCTCTCTCTCTCTCTCTTCAATATTCAAGTTTTAAAGCGCTTTGTTGTCATTGAAAACGGACATTACAATTGCCAAAGCACAAAAGGTACATTTAAGATACAACATAGGATACGAAATAGTAATAGTAAAACTGTAAAACAATTACATTAAATTGGCTCAGTGTACAATATACTATTTGAAATGTGAATGTATACAGTGAAACGTAAGACTAGTATTACATAATGTGGAAATTATTATTATTTAACTATTGACTTCCAGTTATAATTAACTTAATATAATTATGTTATCTTCGTTCTAACTCGTCAGGGGGGAGAAAAAAGTGCACTCTCTTTAGGAACGTGACGGTTGTCCTCCATATTTGCCGTTAACGTTCTACAGCCTCAGTACAGCTTATCCATTCAGCCCGTATGCATTTCATTTTGGGGCGCCATGTAGTTTCACAACCAATGCACTAGAGAGCGCACTCGTACAACATGTTGCCACTTGGTGAGGTGAGCCGCTGCAGGGTCTCATAGATAGCCTTCCATTCAGACATGATACCTACCAACGAGATCAACGACCTTTGGTTATGTTGTTGTTTATATAACTTTTAAAGTGTCTAAAAATGTATGGTTAACTTCAACGAAATCTCATCAATAAGACAACGAGTGTCAGTTCTTAGCCCATTGCGTTGTTTCCTTCAAACAAAAAAACGTAAATAAACAAATCGTTTGGCCAATCAGGATAAGTTTAAAAACTTGAAGCAGATTGATTTAATCTATTTATTTAACACAAGGGTTTGGTCGTGTAGGTGCGGCGGTGTGCCTATTGTTTGATTATCTTTCAGTGTGTAGGCCATTGGATTATCCTATTTTTATGATGTAGGCCACAGCTATTTCATTGTGGAAAGGAAAAAATGGATATTCTTACTATAAAATATTACAATAGTAAAAGATCTGCCAAAATGGGGAATTAACTTATTAATATTTAAGCACTATGTCATCCAACTTTTAAATCGAAGTCTTTATAAACATGTTGGCATGGTTCCCTCTGAAATGTGTGCATATAGAGCATACGCTTACAGGCTACTCTGCCAAGATCCTTTGTGTTGATTCAAAGAACAAAAGCTTTGAGGTCTTAGGAAGGGCTCCAAGGCCAATTAGAGATAGCCTCGCTGCAATCTGTGCTCACAAACACGGTATAGTTAGCTTAGTACAGGCCCAGAAGGCAATCTCTTCCCGCTATTTTTCTGTATGTCCAAGTCCAACTCTGTTGTCCAAGTAAACTCATCGCTCGGAATGGTTCGACTTTCATGACGCCATATTTGTATCTTTACATATTACAATTCTGTCAAATGTTCTCACTGCATTTCATTGTTATGTTACATTATTATTAGTACTAATTGTAAGTAATTATTATGATGATATTATTATTAATTATTATTATTGTTAGAATTATTATTTGCATAATTGAATAGGCCTATTGAATATCATTCAGAAATCGGAATGTATGAAAATATTGCAAACACTTAGTGTCAATTTGTATTTTTTTTCCTCGTCATGTAACAATGATATCTATAGTGTGGTCAGTGTTGATATTCAATGAGTAATAAGCTGCGACTGATGGTTTCAGAGGATAAATAAGAATATTTAAATAACAGTGAGGCCGGGCGGAGGAGAGGGAGGGAGAATGTATGTCTGTGAATGTGTATGTGTATGTGTGTGCGTGTGTGTGAGACACACACACACACACAACATAGCCCGTGTGTCGTCGTTCCTAGAAGAGAGTGAAAGCCACGCGTGGTTTGCAGGAGCATAGACTTGTTTTTCTCGTTCCTGCATATCTGAAAAAGGTGCGACATTACTGACGCAGCTAACCTCAATGCACACAGAGGACAGCAGAGGAAGGATTGGTGGCTCTCCAGGCGTATTGGACTTAAACACTCAAACAGCGGGGAAAGGTACTGTGTCTTCTATTCTATATCCTACCTTTGTACAACTATATTAAGAGAGAGAGAGAGACACAGAGAGAGATAGAGAGACAGTTGTAGGATGTGTTTGTGTCTTTAATTGTACATCTAGGCAAGGCAAATTTATTTGTATAGCACAATTCAGCAACAAGGTGATTCAAAGTGCTTTACATGAAACACACATATCATTTAAGACAAAATGCCAAAAAGAAAACATTATAAGAACATTTAAACGCAATTTAATATTTTGTTTTATAAAAGTTGCAAATTTTATTTAATAAAAAATCTAGAACGTGTAAGCAATACAGTCTTGGAAAACATGTAGTGCCCCTTTATGGTAAAACGTTTTGTCCTAATTCATTATGTTTCAGAAAGAAAACTAAGCTAAAACAGGGCCATAGGTTGATTTAGTGACTTCACCTTCTTACAGCTGCTGCTCCCTTTAAAATGTTATCAATTGTGGCCTTTGTCATTGGCTGCATACCATTTTTCTTTGGGCCAGGGCTTTTTCCTGTTGTGTATGTCACACACCACTACATCTGCTGAGAACTCAGACGCTAAGCCACATTCTTACCATCAACAATGACACATGGTGATGTCATACCCATCGTTTTCAGTACATCTACAGTCATATTTATATACATGCATCGTAGTTATTATTAGTTATGACATTGGCAAGTTCGTAGCTGTTCCATAATTTGTTGACTGTTCATATGGATGTATTGATTTATGTAGGATTTAGATATACAGACAGACAGACAGACAGACAGACAGACAGACAGACAGACAGACAGACAGACAGACAGACAGACAGACAGACAGACAGACAGACAGACAGACAGACAGATAGATAGATAGATAGATAGATAGATAGATAGATAGAGACAGAGAGACTGAGAGAGTTAAACAGACAGACAGACAGACAGACAGACAGAGAGAGACAGCCAGACTGAGATACAGACAGCTAGACAGACGGACAAAGAGAGAGCAGGACAGACAGAGAGCTAAACAGACAGACAGATTACTGTCTGCTGTTGTCGGCTGTTCCATTTACATTGTTCCTTTTATTGTTGTTACATGTTGTTACATAGAGAGCATGGGATATTTCCCTGATACAAACAAATCCACCAACTAAACACACACAACACAACACAGCAATGTCGATATTGACTGACAGGCAGCCTGTTGCCACATAATGTCATGATTGAATGAAGAGCAGAAGGTTTGCCGGCCTCTTATGACTCACAGAATTTCCACAGATGTAGGCATACACAAACAAAAAGATCTTTAAATCTCCAGGACACACCTTGACAAAGAACCAGATCATGGTTAATTTGCACTGTGAGATTATTACACTAAACCCAGATTGGCTTACCTTAAGAGAGTGTGCTTTTTTTGCGTGCAAATAATTACCGAACGTATATCCAAACATGTCAAAATGACCAAGGCCATGAACTATCATCATTTTCTGTTTGTATTATTCTATATTAATAAATAAATTTCTCTTGCTGTATTTGCTTCTGTTTATGTCTCCTACTACTTGCTTCCACGCTCACTTAAATGCATAAACACATGCACACAAACATACACGTCAATGATATAAACACCCGGGCACACACACAAACAAAAACACACACCACACGTACACACTCGCACTCTCTTTTTCTCTCACTAAATAAACAACCCCCCCCCCCCCCTACCACCACACACACACACACACACACACACACACACACACACAGCAAACACACTAGATGTCTACCAAATCCCCTCCCCTGGTCGCGCGGAAGCCTTCGGGGGTGCGGGTCATGATGACTCCCGGAGAACGGCGTCCCGCAGACAGCCTTCCAATGTACTCCACGGCCTACAGCCAGGGTACGTACCCGGGGTTACTGTAGGAGCCTTCTGGCTGTGTGGGATCTTTCTGGGGTGTGTGTGTGTGTGAGTGAGTGAGGGAGTGTATGAGGGAGTGGGTGAGGGAGTGAGTGAGGGAGTGGGTGAGAGAGAAACCAATCCCAACCTGGTCCTTTTGGACATGCTATTTAGCATATCTGCTAAATAGTACAGTTGGGAGTTTTTTATTGATCGAGCACGTGCAGGATTTACATAGACAGACAGAGTGATTCACTGACCTTTGTCCCCTTCTTGTTCAGTGAATAGCAGAGCGCTGGAGCCCCAGTCATCCTCTGTGAATCCACAAAAAGAGGTGGTACGTATGCATAACACACGCAACACGAGATAAAGAGATACAAGATGTTAAGAAACAAAATAACACATTTGAGTGTGTTCTATTCATTCACTATTATTGGCCTAGTTTTTTTTAATTCTGCTTCTAACTAGAATAGAGCAATCTACAGTATGCCTAACAGGGGAAAAAAACACAATGGTCATGCTCTGTGGACAAAACAGACGTTAGGCGCTCTGAGATAAGAGAGGAGATGAGGGATACTTTATTGCCACACAACCGGAATTGGGGGTATTTACAATCAGTGTAGTCTCACAGATCAGACTTTAGGGTAAGTAAACCCCCGTTTTAGCAGGGAAACTTCCACCTACGAGTGATAGTAAAAGGTTTTAGAAAAAACGGACACATTGAGTTCCATAGAAGCAAGTGCAAGGGGCGTTGTCAAACGTTCTCAAAACCCACGTCACACTCGCTTGAGCTAGGGTGTGTAGCTATTAGAAAAATACCCTTTTTGTCAAAATAACAAAGACATGTTCACCCATACTTTATGAGCCCCAAATGGAATTAGAATTTGATTTTGGGCTGTTCGACCAGGGTTCGACTCCTGCACGTGGTTTGTATGGTTAAAATTACCTGGACAATATCCCCGTTCAAGTACTCAAATTAGCACTACTGCTAACTACAAAATAGCCATTAAGGAATGAATCTGACATTGTTTGGTTACTCTACTGTGTCAGCATGAAACCCAAAATTCCCAACAGCAGTGTATGTGTTCTTTGGGTGTCTAGGAGATCTTGAACCACTGCTTTGATGACGTGGAACGCTTCATGGGCCGTCTGCAGCAGACGGCAGACGCCCAGGGCATCCTCAACCAGAGGAGAAAGCGGAAGAAACGCAGCAAGAAGGAAGACCAAGACGGTGAGATGACGATCATTAAAGAGGGGAATTACCCCCCTTAAAGCGTCTGTTGAATGACTAAAAGCAGATAATTATAGGTATAGTAATTAGGTTCTGACACTTTTCTTCATTTTTTCAGTGTTGGTTACTTTAAAGAAAATGTGTTATATATAACAGGTAGCTTTATGGTGTCTATTTCTAAGTGCACAATGAGGTTATTCAGACAAATTCTCTTTGTTTTGTAGAAAATGTGCTGACCATGAAAGCTTGCCCGCCAGTCGAGGAGGAATTTGTGGGCATCTTTCGGAAAATCAAGTATTCCTTCAGTCTTCTGGTGAGCACCAACCATTCCGTTTAGAAAAAATAAATGTTGGTTAATCATTGGACATTTTATAAAATGAGTCACATCCTCCCATCTCAGCTGACCTTATTTCTGGTTTATTCAGGACCGTCTCAAGTCTTTGATCACAGAACCCGACTCCCCAGAACTGCTGCATCACGTCTTCGTTCCCCTGGATCTGGTAAATCGACTTGACTTTTCTGACTGATTTCTCAGTTTGACTGACTGACTGACTGTAGTGGTCTTCTTTCCCTCACAGTTGGTCAAAACCACCGGAGGCCCAGAGCTGGGGGCCTCTGTGGTCAGTCCTGCCCTGACCAGTGGAGCCGTGTCACTGCTACAGAAACACCTGACCCAGGAGGAGAAAGGTCTCTGGAATGCACTAGGACCCAACTGGACTTTACCCTGGTAACTATCTAGCTAGCTAAACCCTAAACTACTAAGTGTTCTAACTACCCAATGATCTAGCTACCTAGCTTCTTAGCTATCTAGTATCTATCTAGTCTAACTTCTTACTGTGCTAATTATCGACCCTCCTTATTACTTACATAGCCTCCTAACTACCTAGCCTCTTGGGGTAGCATACGTACCCCCACATAGCAACAATTCTGCATTAAACTATTTTCCTCCAGTCCACTCACCTAAACATTACCGTATCCATTTTGGTCATGGCACCAATGTAATGGCTGGTTCTCAGACTGGGTACCAAAAGCCTCATGATTAGACGGCGAAAGCTCTCAAACAATAAACTAAATTACTGCAGGCTTTATGGTTGGAGATTATAATCATTTTAAGGCTTCCAGAGTAATGTTTCCACTGAGGCCTTTGACCATGACCATTGACTACACACATAGGTGACTGTGAGGCGACAGTAAAGCTACAGCTAAAACTGCTTTGTGCGGCTATCATTTCATGAAAAACCCTTATGAATGCTTTCCAGAGGTGGCTATGTGAGGTTAATGCGGTTTATGCTCGATCATCATTTGTTTACTATGACTTTAAGTGTCTTTTAGTACTTCCAAGAGTACTATGTAACTGAAAGGTATCGTTATCATTATATTGTTATTATACTATCTGTTTCCATGAGCCACCTCTGCCCTTGCTGCCAGTTCCCAGCTTGGGGTGTCTGTCCCTCCCTACACCCCTGTGTTCCTGGATGGGTGGGAACCAGGTAACCCAGACGGCCAGCCCTGGGAGGACCCGGTTGAGATGCAGCACAGACAAGATGCGTCCAGCGCAAGGAGGGCCGTGGAGGTACTGCCTATTACTGACACTTATCTGTCATAGCACTCGTTGTGTATTGGAGGGTTTCAATCATGTGATCTGAAGTTCCATAAAAGGAGTTAAAGCAAACCATCATTGTACTTCTTGACCAAGCAACCAGTTGTTATTATTCATATTATAATGGTTAAAAAGCACTAAGATGGCAGCTTGGAATGTGCACCACATCATGTGAAACCCTGCTGTTGGATTTAGAACTAGATGCCTCGGTTGCTTGTGATACACTGACTCATTGTGTTTTGTTTTTCATAGCTTCTCTACATTCTCTCCTGTTATGTTTTCTTAGAAATGTCGTCATGCAGCACATTCTTTTGTAGTATCCCTTTGCACGCATTCATTGTTCTCTACTGCCTGACATTTGCAGCACTTTTTCACTTTGGAGTGAAAAGCATCCGCCAAATGGCTAAATATATATGTAGGATATGATGACCATATAGAGTGGTGAAGGTCGACATCATATCAATGTAAAGGCAGACTCATTGACAGAGGCAGGAAGTTTACTTACCAAATGTCAAAATGCTGTGCCCAGGAACCTACTTCACCAACGTCAGGAAGGCCTTTCTCTGGTCCACAGCAAAGCGATGAGTTGTAAGTCCAAATCCATAGTGACACATCAAGAAATACCAATGAACACACTTGGTCTTGACTCTATGTGCGACGATCCAACAGAGATGGCAGCACACTACCACCAGAGGGCGAAAGAATGTTCAACTGCAGTTATGACTTTGTGGCACGAAACAGTAGTGAGCTCTCAGTGCTCCAAGGAGAGACCTTAGAGGTACGTATGATCCCATTATAGTGCAGGTTGTGGTGGTATGGTGTTGTGTTCAGGGCCATTAGTTTCCCCACTAGTCTACCCCAAAAACTGAAATGTTCCTGCAAAAATACATGCATGAGTAGCGTGCCCCATTAAAGCTGAAACCAAAGCTACGTCTTTGTCCTGATCTTTCTGCAGGTCGTCGAGTCCTCTAAGAGGTGGTGGAAGTGTCGCAACCGCTTCGACCAGATAGGATTCGTTCCCTTCAACATCCTGGAGCCCCTGTCGGCCCTCAGTAACCATCCACAGAACAACCAAGTGGCAAGGATTGAGTCAAAGGTATGTTATCCATCCAAAGGTATTTTGTTTTTACATTGAAGACAATGATTTTAAGGTTCTGTCAACTTTTTCGGAATTTAAAGCCCATTTAAAAATCTAGGGACTATCCTACCAACACTTAGACAATTACAATAACAGTTAGCAATTTGTGCTTTAATTTGTGTTGAATAGAAGGTGTCTCTCAGTCTTCCTACCAACAAGTACGCCCCTCCTAGTCCGTCCTCCAATAGCCCCAGCACCCGTCCCCGGAGCATGCTCGGACCCCCCAACGCGATGCCGGGGGACGACGGCGGAAGAGGTAGTTGTAACCATGCAGGGCGTCCTTTCATTTATGCCAGAGATCGGGGTCAAAACCTCTTAATAAGGTTACAACCTTATTTAAGTCAACCACTTTTATTGAGGCTTCATCTGAGACTTCATCTTCATCTTCAGGCTGCAACTATTTGAATGAAAACAGTGTCTGGAAGGAGTGAAAAACCAATCTAAACTAAATTCTCCTGCAACATATATAACCCATGGATGATATAACCCTATCAAACAGATTTTCCAGCAGATCCAATTTTGATTCGGAGGCAGCCAGGACTCCCTCTCTTAGATCGGTGTCCAATATGTAGCATCAGCAAACGCATTGCATTGGCTAAAAGACATCTCCATTGTAGTCACTATTCCTTAATTGAGCACCAGACGCTTTTATCCAAGGGGCCTTACAATGATTTTTTTAAGGATGCCTGTCATTAATGAGCGAGCATGACTTAAGCATCTTGCTCAGGGAGGCCTAAAGGTAAACAGTGAGGTTTGAAGTGGAACCCAGAACCTTTTGCCTGGGAGTCAAACACCTTTACCATGAGTCTATCCTGCCCCTTCATCTGATATGCTACCCACCATGCTTGTGTATGTGTGCTTGTGTTCAAGGTTTCATGGTGAACAACGAGCTCCTCCAAAGGCTCACCACCGGCCGGGCCGGCTCCGTGCGCCCTCTGGTGATCCCCCGCACCATCGACACCTCCGCCCCCCTGGACTACCACTCCTCCACGCAGGAGGTGGAGGTCTGGCTCTCCGCCAAGGGATTCAGCAAAGAGTGAGTCCACGTCTTGCATGGTTGACTCCGCTGTGAATGTGTGTATGAACTGTTATAAGTTGCTTTGGATAAAAGCGTCTGCTAAATGTATTGATCGTTGTTTTTTTTATCCATATCTTTATTGTTGTCTTTAGGACAGTGCAGTGTCTTGGCGTGCTGTCTGGTGCTCAGCTCTTCTCTCTGAACAAGGAGGAGCTGCGAACTGTCTCGCCCCAGGAGGGATCCAGGGTCTACAGCCAGATCATGGTGCAGAAGACCCTGCTAGAGGTACCTAACTCTTACATGTGTGTGTGTGTATTATTGTGTGTTTGTGAGTGCTTCGGGATAGTCTGAGTGAATACAACACAAAGATAAATGTGTGCATGTGCATTCAATAAAGTGTGTGTGTGTGCGTTTATGTGTGCTTGTGTGTTTCAGCTACCCGTTTATTAACAGGCAGTTGACGGTGAACACTAACTTGAATTCTTACTCTTAATTCTCTAACTAACCTGCTTCACTATATGAACTACTGGAAAATGACATGACACAAAAAATCCTATAATGCTGGTCATTGCAAATATACTTTGTACACACACCATACATCCACTAGGCCTTTCAATGAGTGAAGAATTAACTGAATCCCTTCTGAACCAACCCATATGTTCCAGGACGTGCGTAAAGCCACAGAGTTGGAGGCGGTGATGGAGAAGCAGAAAGTCAAGGCAGACCTGCAGGAAGGAAGTGAAATACTATAACGCGGCCTCCTTAACGTGAACGGAGCAAAGTGCCACCAACTGTGCTCTAATGTGTCTAACACCGATTGAAAATGAGAGATTTGACTTATTTGTATTTTTGTTTTTTGACCAAACACAACCTATAGAAGTAATTTAAATGAAGGTATTCTATTGATATTTTGAAGGTTAATAGATAAGTTTGTTTTTAAATCACACATTAATATAATCACTGTTAACAGACAGATTGTACAGCGAAATTGGCAACGCAAGGTGCCCAACTGTATCTTCATGGATGTATTTATTCTTACAGTAAACCAATGAAAAACGTTTTCATAATTCCAGCCAAACAGCGTTGACTTGTTGTTGAGTAATGGTAACTAAAACTCTTTTGCATCTTAAGTAGCGTATGAACCTCTATGTTTTGTTTTCATCACATACATTATAAATTCCTGAGACATTACATTTGCTAATCTAGGTAGTCTTGATAACGAAATCCTGCACACGGAGGGAAATGTCTAAAGAAAATTTTCACTTTTAATCAAGTGAATATGTAGAAGAGCGCAACAATGATCAGAAGTAAATGTAATCAAAAGTAACTTCTGATACAATCCCAACAGCTCTCATCTAAACACTTCATCAATAAATGTTTGTCAGATAACGTTCGTTTTTAAACTGTCCACCAATAGTAACTTTCAGCAACAACAAAAAACTCTGATATTACAGTCAAGGCACTCATGAAAATGTTTTTCAAAACACAAAACACTTCAGAAATACTATTTGTCAACAATTGTGAATAAATTAGTTCAGTTTAACTGCCACCAATTACATATATTTATTTAAAAATAACAAAAAGAGCACATTTATTTTAACAGAGCTGCATAGTGTCACAGGCTCCAAGTCACCATAAAAAAACACAATTACATATTTATTTTTTTAGCCGTGCACCTCAAACCACTGATGTCAAGTTATGTCAGCAGAGGGCGCTCACGCTCCGTAACGCTACAGTGGTAAATAGCGTTAATAAGGCACAGTAGATAAGTTAGAGTCCACATTCATTGTCTCAATGTATGTCACACTGTATAATGCGTTGTGATGCATAAACATCAGCAACACACAATACAAATATAGACAGCGAGAATAATCAACACAATAATCCTGAAATCACAGCAGCAAGTTACACAAACGCAGATTCAAAAAGGTAGAGGCTTCAACAAAAAGCCGTTGAGCTAAAACGTCCCCTCTCACTGCACCGTTCTTACAGCTTGCTTCACATTATCTCTCTCTTTCATTGGTCCTCTTTATTTGTCCTCTTTGTAGGTTAAACTATGGTCATAGCATTCCCAGTTGAGCAGCTCTTTCCCTTCAAACCAGAGCTGGATCTCCCTCTGAGCTCCCTCCACAGAGTCACTGGCATGGACCACGTTCCTTATTACAATAGCAGGAAAACAAACGTCAATGTTGTTCACCAACCCATCCCAAAATAATATGATTTAATATTTATAATGATATTTCTTTTTTGCTTTTGCTAACTTTCGGCTAGGTAAATAAAACGTTGTTGGTGAGACCGAGTGTTGACAAACCAAACCTAACAACTAGACTTGTAATCAATACTTTGTGTTTCATAGAGAATCACTAGACACTATATCACTAGTTAATCAAACGTTTGTTGAAATGTTTAAATTGTTAGACAAGTTGTTTCAACAATTACGACCAAGTATTCCATTTTGTCTTGAATTGGAAAACAACATTGAAATCAGGAATATAACTACTATAACACTTGTAAAAGTGTCCTTTCTTTTGTATATTGGTCTGTAAAATTTAATTGGTAACCTATAACCTATAGCTAGCAGAGCTAAGCATTATGACGTGGATCAGTATTGTGTCGTTTTGAGCTCACCGGCTGACGTGGAGGCTGAAGTCTCCACGCACAGTGCCCGGCGGGGCCTCCGCTGGGTTGGTGGGGCCCACCATCCTGCGAGACGACTGGACCACGTTCAGGCCCTCCCACACCTGCATGCACGATCGTCGTGTCAGATTAGTGATGGGCAGTTGGTGGACAAGTCGGCTCTGAGAGGCAGCCTCTTTTAGGGGAACTATGGGAGCAGACTTGCTTATCTGAAGAGCCGATAGAGCTGTTTTTTGTTTAGATATATATTGTATAGCAGCAAAGTTGGGGAAAGTCAGTGACTGGGTAAGCACTTGCTTTCACATAATCCGATTTAGAAATGGATTAAGATTTATTCCACATTCACATCAGCAACTACAAATGACGTAGGCCTAATTTTCAATACTGTAGCCTTATGTCAAGCCATGAAATAATTTCATCCCAAAGAAATTGGATACTACCCAGCATATCGTCTAATGAAGACACACCTATTATACAATTCATAATCACATTCAATGGATGGCACTAGACAACCAATATTAACGGTGTAGTGTGTAGGATTTATTGGCATCTACGGTGAGGTTGCAGATTGCAAACAACTGAATACACCCCCCTCACCCCTCCCAACAAAGTATGCAAAGCTACAGTGGCCCGTACTGGCCTGTAAACTGCCAATAATCCAAAGTATTTCCCATGTGTCAAGTGAGGAGGTTGCTTGATAGATTTCTAAATTTTATTGTTTTATTTAGTCTCTAAAACTATAGCTTCATAGCTTATACAAGGTTCTACCTTCACTAATAAGGAGACAAACTGTAGATTAGGTAGTGTCTGCAGGTGGCACAAAATCAAAACGTAGGTTAAATTAAGATGTGGATGAGCTTTTGTACGAAAGCCAGAGGGACGTTACCATGGCGACCACAGGCCCCGATGTCATGTAGTCAAGCAGATTTGGATAGAAGGGCTTCTGTACGAGCTCGCGGTAATGCTGAGACAGGAGACCATCGGACGCCTAGCCAGGGAAGGAAGAAGGGAGAGACGATGAACAAGGATAAAGAGAAGAGAGGAAGGGGGACAGGCAATGGAGAGGAAGATTGGTGAGGGGAGGAAGATTAAATTAAGAGGGGAGGAAGGGGTTGAAAGAGATGGAGGAAGAGGGAGGGGAACAATCGACATATTGTTACATTTCCACAATTCGGCGGCATTGTTACATTATTATTAAAACTACTACTCGCAGCCTATTCATACTTTTTCATCGTGATTTATGCCACTTTTTGAATTTGAAATGAATATGCCTACCTGCAACATCTTCAAGCCCACTAGTTTGAAGCCCCGTTGCTCAAAGCGCTGAATAATTTGCCCAACGTGTCTGCGTTGAACTCCATCAGGCTTCACCGCTATGAGCGTGCGCTCTACTCCACCAGCGAAACCTAAATAGCAACGAACATACCGGAGTATCTGTTAGGCTACCACATTCCCTTGCACAGTAGTGGAAGAGTCGCATACACGCAAAGCTTGGGTTAAACCCGTAGGTTAAACGACGAGCTAATGAATGGCAGCCAGGGTTCTATTATTGACATCTACATGTGACTCCCTTGCGCTCAACAACAAGTATCCAATAAAGCAGCTGCCTATTGGTTGGCTACTGGTCTGTGCGGGATTGTTTTCGTCTCGTGCGAGAAGACCGCGGCGCTTCTGCTGGTTTGTTTCCCAGTCTCGCTCTACTTATAGCGTGTCTTGCCGCGCGATCTGCCAGCTCTGCCTGCCGATAAAAAATAAAACAGGTAAACGGTCATCTATTTAACTTTTCGGTCAAGAGACAATCTGCTGACTTTGCCTGACTTGGATGTTTACTTTTTTTGTCCTCACTTTGTAAATGATAAAACATACAATAACAATCGAGACAAGTTTCACCTCAATTGGTCATAGTTGTCAACAATGTTATTACACATCTCGAGCTCAAAAAGCGGTTGCACCTTGGCATTAATGAGGTTGAACTTTCCATGCGGGCACAGGCTGGCTACAAATAAGTAAATACTGGCATGAACACTGGCATGACAGCCCTATTGTCATTACAAATGTGGTAAGAGCAGTGAGCCTACTTACTGGATTGAGTCCGGTGTATGGCTCCGCTGGCCAGAGGTGCAGAGGTGAACTTGGAAACGAGCGCTTTTTCACTGACTTGACTCCTTATAAAACACCGCCCATGTTGAAGAATACCCTTGAAAACATATCTCTGCGAGAGAATCATGATCGTAAACGTGCCCGAAACGTATTAATGGACAAGCCTAACGGTTTATACACAGATAACAAGGCTGGTGTAATTTTCAAACGGTCAAACACAAATCACGAGTGCGTCCGAGCGCATACAGCCTCACTGAAGACATGCGGTGAACGAATGCCAAGCGGACATGTCCTCTTTGTTTATTTAATCACCTTAACAACTTACGCCAGCAGCGACCTCGAACATTTCCGAAACTCCCTGTTTACACCTCTTCTCCTCCCTCCTCCCAGGTTGATCAATGGCCATAGGGTTATTGGGGAAGGGGATCAATGACTTGCATTCAAATTGGGATAACAATAATAAGCCTATATTTCGCAAATATACATACCATACCGTTCATTCATCACCCCATATTTTCCAAATTACAACCGCCGTTTGATTTTAGTTGTCCGTTTTAGTTGATCAAAAATATTATGGTGACATAGACCTACATTGCCATGTTGCCATCATTCAACAATTGGACGAATTAATTAACTACAACACAGCCGCAGGACCCCAGGAACGCTGCAATAGGACGTCATGGTTGGTCAAAGGGCCATCGTTCTTGCCCCATCGTCCGGGGTTAATGACATGCAAGGTAACCAAACAAAAAGAAACCCGTTTCAATCCAAAAGGAGGTCAAATCACTCAAGAAGGCTAGAAGTGTGTGTATATATATTTCCTATAACTCTTTATGCAAGTTACAAGTCAAATGAAGGACATTAAGCATTTGGCCCCCTGAAACGGAATGGGGTGGCTCAACTATTACTCAAGTCAAAATAAAATACAAATATTAAAGCATCTGAATTACTGTTTAGATGTGTGTATCACGTTTCATTGCACAGCATCCCTTGACACAAGTGCTTGGGACCCCACTCCATAAAACTAGAAAAAATGCCACAGACTAAATAAACCCAATGGGAATAGCGCCATAGTGTTTTCTGCTGGCTCAATTGGTGCCAGGTCGTGGACATTCATCAGTCTGTGATTGGATTACTCATTCCAGGTGGGTGGGCATTGCATTTTATCCACCAATAACATTGAATAATTTCCTGGTTTTGATTTGATTGACTTGGAAATATGCGATAATACGCTAACGTCTTTTTCATTCCGTCTTTAGGAATGTAATTTAGAGAAATATTGAAAATAAAAGCATACAAAATAATGTTGAAACCAATTTCAAAATAAATAATGCATGTACACATCCATAACGCAGTCCCCCTTAGTGTAAATTAACAAATATCCAAGATACATTTAAAAAACATTAGACACTTTATTTATCAAGCACATTTTCTCCGCATCAGAATGGAATGATATGAAAGAGATTAAGTCTCCTTTGGAGATGAAGAAAAATAAAACTCAAGATCAATAAAAGCAGACGTATCGATAAAAAAAAACTCTAATCGAGTCGGAAAGTGCTCAGTCCCAGCCGGGGCTGGTCTCGCAGATGCATCGTGGGTCAAAAAGGGGCCTGGCTCAGATGGCTCTTTGCACCTAAAGTCACTGTGTTGGTGTCAAGGAGGACCCCACTTTAAACAAACAAAAATAATTAGTCCTACAGCAGAAATAAAAATTTAAAAAACTAAATAATAACAGCAGCATCGTCATAAGTCTCCAACGACACCCTCCTCGACAGAAGAGCCTTCTTCGTCTGGCAGGTAGGACCCCGGACTCGAACCCAGGCCATATGGTGGGGTGGGGTGGGGGGTATTGGACTAAGTGGTCGGCACCAATGGGCTAATCTGTCTGTCTGTGTGTTATAGCTTGATGGTGCCTGTAGGCAGGCTGCTGTTGCACAGTCTGTAGTAGCGCAGGTCATTCACTAGCCTGTGTACACTCTGAGTGAAGGATGGCAGGTCCTAGAGGAGGGAGGGAGGGGAGAAACCAGATAGAAAGAGAATGGTGAAGTTTTGAAATCAGCAGAGGTCTGTTGGTTAATGAGTAGCTTGTCGGTTCGTAGGACGACTGAGACATGTAGGTTAACAGTGGGGTCTGTACTACTGTAACTGTCAGCTTAATTGGGGCAATAGCTGACAACTTTTAAATTGGATATTCAATTAATTAATTTTAATCTAATAGATACATCTCTGAAGTACAGGAGGTTAACAATCGCTTGCCTCAAAGTCATTGTCTTAACAGCAAGAAGTTGACCATAGCTTCCATCCTTAAAACAAGGTTACAATGGAATCAGGTGTATAGAGACATATCCTATTGAGCTGTCAACAAAACAACACGCATTGCCATTCTATTTTACAAAAACGGTCAAAAGACGACTGCCCAATGCGTACCCGCTCAAGCTTGAAGTTGCGCGCCAGGACGGTCCGCTGGTTGGAGTCCACACCCTGGCAGCCGGTGAGGAACTCTGGCATGAAGCCGGAGTAGAAGGCGTCAAAGTCGACGGCGGCCATGTTGTAGACGGCCAGCGTGATCTCCTCCTGCAGCAGGTCGTGGCTCTTGTGTAGCAGCACCTGCAGCAGCACGTTGATGAAGTGGAACAGCATGGATGTCCGGAACAGCTTCTGGAAAACAAACCAGGGTTCAACAAAAAGTGGTGTTTGATGGCTCGGGCCAGTAAAAAGGTCACGTCACAACAATGTTAAAAAATTGATGTATATATGAAAATACATATTTGTATAAAATCCTAATCCTTTAGCGTAAAGCACATGCAGTCATTGACATGTGCCGTAGTAGTATTGTAGTATTGTGTTTTTTTCTAATGCTGATAATTACAATTTTGATAGAGGACCAGTAAAAACTGACGGGGGCCAGCATGTTTGACCCAGTATGACCAGCTGACCATGCCAGGCCAGTTTAACATTATTTTTGAATGTTGAACCCTGTAAACGTACCAAAATAATAATAATGATGATAAATGAGCATGAGTCTGGAGAGGCTATGGTGTCCCATCTCTCAGTAGAAAAGGCTGCGTTCGACCCCGCTCTAAAATCTATCTCCCTCCATTGAGAATCAATCATTCATCAGTCATGTGTTCAATTGGCTTGCTGTCTCATGAGCAGTCAATATTTAAGTATCTATGTTATCATCTGAAACGAGAAAATTAACTAAAGATTTGTCTTTTGTTAAGTATAAGCAGCAACTATTTTAAGTGATAAATATCTTTAAACCGGTGAATTGATTATCAAACCTAATTGATAAATATTTTGCAGATTAGTTGTAATTCATCATCCAATGTAATTGCTAAATGATTTTGTATGTTAATTGGTTGTAATGGTGGTTCATGGTTGGAGCGGAGCCGGTCTGGGAATGAACTCACTCTGTGGTACAGTTTGTGCTTGCTGTTCAGGGCCTCCAGGTAGCACACATTCTGCTTGAAGATGTGAATGTCTGGCTGCAGGAACGACTGCCCAAACGCCTGGAGAATATGAACAAAGGAAGATAGTAAACTAGAGCTAGGACAGTAGATACTGCTGAAAACATCAGATCTAGATGCTGCAACATTAGAGCTGTTGCAGTAGAAACTACTGAAAACATCAGATCTAGATGCAGGTACACTAGAGCCGGTACAGTAGATACTGCTGAAAACATCAGATCTAGATGCATGTAGAAACACTCCAGTCAGTACAGTAGGTACCTCTGATCTACACATCTAAATCCATTCTCCAAAACATGGTGTAGTCCAAAGAATGCATCACTTACACTCAGACATAATGAGAGCATAGACTTGTCAGGGACTAGGATGAGATTCTAAATTATAGTAGAAGGGTACATAGTCAATTGAAACAATAATACCAAGATCAGAAAGACAATGTAGAAAAAAAATAGAGGGAGAACATTATTGTCCATTGGGTAAGACCCTCCACAGGATATGTGGAGGGTCTGGTGTAAACATGATTGACCCACCTGCATGGCAGCAGTGAACTGAGCCTCATTCTCCATGGTGTCTTCTGCTGCTCCCCTCTGGACACTGGCCAGGACGGACGTCTTGAAGAAGTACCTCCAGTTCTGGTGGAGAACTTGGTAGAGGAGCTCAAACATCTCCGCTTTAATGTCCGGTGAAGACCGCTGAGGAGGAACAAGGTGTTAAATCAAACCATGGGGTCATTTGATGCATTTATCCAAACAGACTCACGGTGAATTCAGATGCATGTTGCCAAGGAGAAGGGCTTTTACATTTTGTTCTAGGCTCTCCATGAACCGATTGCCTTGGAGTCAAACACCCTAGCCACCCTACCATTTGTTTACATATTAAACATTCTAATCAACAGTCATTCATTGAAAAGTAAATGGTAGCAGGCAAATAAGTCATTATGACTTTAATAATGAGCGTGTCAAGCAGCTACAATGGCAAAGGCTCTCCCTTATAATAACGAGTGGGTAATTTGTTTCATAAACATGAATAGACTACACTTATGAAGGGGCCAACCACACAGAACCGCGTCTTCTCTTCTGTTGACGAGCGGGGCTGCTTTATGCCCAGCGGTCAAAGTTGAAATATTTAAACTTTTATGCAAGGTCAAAGACCTTGCACATAATATGAGGCACATCAAAGGAAAGCAGCTCAGCACAGTCGTTGGTTAACAATGGTTGTTAACAATGGTTAACATGGTGCCGTGTTTTAAAAAATGATCTGTGTGTTCAGATAAGTGTTTTTGCCTTTTCTGCCTGTCCACCTTCCAGAATAGCCCTTTTCTTTCAAACCGGTCACACGCAACCTCTACAGCAGACTCTGCAATGTTTTTTAAATAACTGTAGGTGTTGACAGGAGCCGACCAATGACGGGAGTTAAAAGCGACTGACATGAACACAGCAATTACGTAGGGATAATAAAACAAACATGGGTTGATAAAATATATTGACGTCGGCGCATTCTCGGCGTCAAATTCATCAATGACGTCCACGAATTGCCGCAGTCGTACTATCAATGCAGAAAATATAAGCTGAGCTTCAGTCTCAGATTGAAGTGGCTAAGACCGACATTTTCACACGTTGACACTTCCACAAAACACAAAGACCAGCAAGAATGTGGAACAACCAACTAGATCTTAGGGACTAAACACCCATGTGGGCTGGAGGTGGGGGGGGGGGGCTGACTGACCTCTGCCACGATGGGGTACACCTGTTCCATGCAGAGGGACAGGATGTTGGGCAGGAAGGGCTTGAAGGCCTGGCCCGGCTCCTGCACCACCACCTGCAGTATCTTCAGGAACTTCTGCACCACCCTGCACCCCGCGCTGCCCTCCTGCAGTATGCTGGAAGCCAGCTGCTCCCTGGATTACACACACATTTTGGAAAATTATAGTTTAATTCTGAGTGAGCACACAGGTTTCACATAGGTAAGGTAGTGGGGCAGGATGGTCTGATGACTAGGGTGACTTCCAAACGCAGATATGTTCTGGTTCTGAAGTTTTCTTGTGCAAGATGATCCATCCCTACCTTCTCCTTCATGACATTCATCTAGCTATCTCCACACACACACACACACACACACACACACACACACACACACACACACACACACACACACACACACACACACACACACACACACACACACACACACACACACACACACACACACACACACACACACACACACACACACACACACACACACACACACACACGATAAAATAGTCTGCCAAGTGACAAAAATACTCAAATAGCATGATACAGTATCATCCAGACATGCAACTATAAAAGATGACTGAGGATTCTGAGAAATCACACAGAATATGTAGGCACTCATAATTTGATTTAATTTGGTATATTAACAAAGAAAACATTAAGAACTGCACTGTTCAGGTTTATAAGGTTTTATGTCAGGGTGACTTGGGTTGAATAGAGCTCAGTTTAAAACACGGATATGTCTATACTTTCATGTCCCCACGTGAAAGAAACGTGGCGCTGCCATGTTGGTAAATAAATGAAAACCTTGACTATTGAGCTATTGTGCAAGATAAGGGGGAAACATATGACCAGGTGACCCACTAAATTACATGTTTTTCTTTCCGTTCAAACATTAACCAAAGACAACTTCGCACTGGCACAAGTGTGTCAAAGAGCCAAGCGCATGTTGGCTTTCACTCAAGCATGTAGCATTATAAATACAACAGAGAGAATAGCTGTTTGAAAGTTAATCGTCAATAGTAATATTCACCTGGTGAACATGTTCATCGTCAATAGTAATATTCACCTGGTGAACATGTTCATGAGTGTTATTGACCTTATTAACATGTCAATATAGGTTATTTAACTGGTGAACATGTCAGTATATGTTCATTACCTGGTGATCGTGTTAATATATGTTCTTTACCTGGTGGACATGTGAATGAGTGGTATGTACCTGGTGAACATGTCAATGAGTGTTATGATCCTAGTGAACATGTTAATGTGTGTTATTTACCTGGTGAACATGTTAATGTGTGTTATTTACCTGGTGAACATGTTAATGTGTGTTATTTACCTGGTGAACATGTTAATGAGTGTTATGATGTACCTGGTGGACATGATAATGAGTGTTATGATGTACCTGGTGAACATGTTAATATGTTATGTACCTGGTGAACATGTTAATATGTTATGTACCTGGCGAACATGTCTATACATGTTATTTAGCTGGTGAACATGTTAATGAGTGTTATTTACCTGGTGAACATGCTCAGGAAGGTGTGAATGATCTGTCCTGTGAAGGGAACTCCCATCTGGACCCTCAGGGCTTGAAACAGTGTCAGGAAGAAGCTCAACATCTCGTCTGTCACATCTA
Organism: Lota lota; assembly: GCA_026745465.1. Taxonomy (NCBI): domain Eukaryota; kingdom Metazoa; phylum Chordata; class Actinopteri; order Gadiformes; family Lotidae; genus Lota; species Lota lota. The sequence goes on along the minus strand of JACYXH010000069.1, from coordinate 2,370,122 downwards.
CAGACAAAGGATCAATACCTTTTAATTGGAAGCAATGGCTTGAATCAAGCTTTAAAACGTAGCGATTTTATCTTCAAAACATTTTCTTTAAAGTATTAAACAAGATGTCACCGAAAAACGAACTGCTCTAGTTTGGTTCTTTCCAGAAAAGGAGGAAATTTGCCAGTCAGCATACTTTCTGCTACTTCCACAACAAATTATTACTGGCCAGGTGATTATTATCTTACCAGGCTGCTGAATAAATACTGGGAATAGGGCGAGGGACACTTGGACCGACTCCTGTAGGCTTTGGTAACAGATCTGGCGAGATTTGGTGGATTCCCCCGAGATACTGTCCACGACCTCTCGGAGAACGGGCAGAGTCTGCTGCATCACCGCCTTCACTGCAGGTGCAAAGAGCGTACGTTTAATACAAGCCATACACACAATATCTAATGCAAGAGAGGTAGATGGAGAGAGGGGGAGATAGAGATATAGAGCGAGAGAAAGAAAGGAAGGGACGTTGGTGGGGGGAGGGGGGGGGGCAGGGGGGTAAGGCCTGGGGTGCTTACTGTTGACTAGCTCAGCGCTGCGCTGGGGCAGGCTGGTGGTGCCCCTCAGCGTGCGGTAGTCCTGGGTCAGGGCCGCCACCAAGCTGGCGTGGCTGCTGGAGCGCGTCTGCCACTGCTGTTCGCTCTCTGGCAGGCTGGGCCAGGGTAGCAGCAGCATGTTAGACAGAGCCCGGCACACCAACATGTGAGCCTGCGACACACACACACACACGGGCAGAAAGACACACACAGACATATACATAAGAAGGCTGCTCCATGTCAACCTAATATTTAGAGCAATACTTTTCAAAACAATACAGACACAAACTAGTGTCAAAAAAACTAAAAACAGATCAATATCAATTAACACCAATATTGCACTTGTATAATGGATTTGATTCAGTGTCAGGACCATGGTCTTTGGCAATATTACATTACATTTAGCAGACACTTCCCTGCAATAAGATCAATGTTGAACATGTAGGATACACATAATAATACATTATATTTGTTTGGAGCCGTTCAGGACACTCAAGGCTGCCTTACAGTGCAGTATAAACTTGAAATACTAATTGTACTGCACTATGCAAGCAGAAAGTCCCTGGATGGATCGACCGCTGGCTGGGAGCGCGTTATTCTTGAGAAACATTCTAGTTTACATACATTTTTAATGGCGAAAATAGCTGCTTCAGTAAAAGGTTACCTAGCACTGGTTAAACATGATAAAAATGTCCTGCTGTGCAGTGAGTAGACTGACCTCCGGGGGGAGCCCTGGAGCGTTGTTCTCTGTGATGAGGCGGAAGGTGCTCTGGACAGCGGGCAGTGACACCAGGAAGACTGGCCGTACCGTTGACGCCATAGAGACCAGCAGGTGGCAAGCAGAGAGGAGTAGCTTCTCCGGCACCTGGGGGGGGGGGGGGGGGGGGGGGAAATACTACACATTAGGAAGATCTTAGTCTGACTCAATGCACAGCTTTTATCTGTCAAACACCCTCACTACCATTTGCAATCAGATTGTCTGTAGAACAATCCACCCAATCACTACTCAAGCACCACCCTATTGGACTGCCTAAATTGTTAGGGTCTTCCTCCAGTCTCGGGGTGACCACAACTCGAGGCTAGGAGGATTCTGATAGGTTCATGTTTCAATGTGTTACTGCGTGTATATACATTAAAAAAAATACGTGACTCCGTCACCCGAGATATTTGAAAATATCTCAGGTTACGGAGTCACATCTTCCATCAAACGAAATATTTTATTCTAATGTCTTGAAAGTAACAGTGGCATTTTTAACAGTTCCCTTTTAGTAACACTACAAAGGCACGATTGTTTGTGATGAAGGACATTTCTTTGGCCCAAATTTAGATGATAGCTCCGCATAATGTCAGTGCAACGATTGATCACACCACAGATACCAGAATGGATGTGTTTAGAAGTAGAGGGAATACAAATAGAGTTGTGGTGAGTCGACACAGGCATGCTCCTACACACAATGAAAAGAGGTGTCGAGTCCAACCTCATTAGCAAACACTTGAGCCACACTTTTGGGAGAGAGGAGAGATGGTGGGGTAAGGAGGAAGGAGAGAGGGTGGGGTTGGAGAGAAGAAAGGGTGGTGTTAGGAGAAAGAGAGGGTGGGGTGAGGAGGGAGGTAAGGAGAGGGGGTTAGGAGAGAGGGTGGGGAGGGAGGAGAGAGGGTGGGGTAGGAGGGGGGAGAGCAGGTGGGGTAGGTGAGAGGAGAGAGGGTGGGGTTAGGAGACTACCTTAGGATTGAGGAGAGGGCTGCTGGCATCCACAGCTGAGGTGATGAGACTCATGAAGCGGGTCTGGTTTTGCCGCTGGACTTCACTGTAGAACTGGGCCAGCCAATGGGAGTAGGCCTGCAGGGCAGCGAGGGCCTGTGCATGGCTAATACACACACATACATACACAGAGTTACTCAGGACAGCCACATTCCCGCCTGGACTTTCAATATCAGGAGGATCTTTACATTTATATTGTGAGAGATTTTATGCAGGGGTATTTTGCGATAGTGTCGCAATGTCGACCATAGCGATGACGATGCTCACACGATGTATTGTGCAGCCCTAGATTACAGTTAAGTTAGCTGTATAGGATGGTGTACTTGTGAGCTGGTTAGCGGTCTAGGAGGAGCATGTACTCACACATCGATGAGGTCTGGTTTGAGGACAGAAGGCACAGCGGTCTCCAGGTCGTACAGGCTACTCTGTGAGCCGTAGCACGTCACCTCCACCAACCTGCGACCACAACACACAGGAGGAGAAACATGTTCTAGCATTGTGATGGTCTTCATAAATCGACACTGAATGGGTTGGATTTGTCCAACAGAAATATTATACATAGGATATAGAATATCTGAAAATGAACTAGGCTTTAGGATAGTGCAGTGGCTAGGGGGCTAGACTCCCAATCGAAAGGTACTGGGTTCGAGCCCCTTTATCCTCCTATTTATAGCCTACCTATTTCTACTTCTAGAAAACCTTGAGCAAGACGTCCTACCCCCTACCTGCTTCTCCTTAATGATTTGTGTATGAAATCACTGTTAAGTCGCCATGTATAAAAGGGTCTGCTAAAATTACAAACTACCATCTCTCACTGTGACTCAATAAAAAGTTATAATATATGCCATTTGGTGGACTCTTATCTAAAGCATCTTACAACACCATGAGTGCATAATTTGTTTTGCATTGGTGGCCCCAGTGGGAATCAAACCCCTAACCCTGGCATTAGGGGTTTCGATTCCCAGTGTCAGCAACGAAGGACCACAGTCTCCCCAAGAAACGGACAAGCCCAGCAGACTACCGACCTCTCCACGACCGCCAGGGCGTCGTTGAACCGCGCGGCGAAAACGTCGCCGATGAAGTACTCGGAGAGGCGTCCCACCGCCTGGAGCAGGGAGCTGAGGTCACGCAGCGAGCAGTGCAGCCTCCGGCAGTCGTTCTCTGCCGAGATGTTCAGCCTCCGGACTGGAGAGAGGAGGAGAGAGGGTTGGATAGGTAAGAGCGGTAAAGAGAAATGGAGAGCGATGGGAGTGTGGGAGGGAGAGAGACGGAGACCAAGGCAGAGATTGAGAGGCCACAAGAGGGGGAGATCGATAGATGGAGACAGAGGGATACATATTTTTACATTTCTAAAACAGTGTAACATTGCAGTCATTATTTCTTTATCAAAAAGTAGGATATTAAAAATCAAGGCCATTTAGGGGTATAGTAATCATGTTGCCAATTTTAGCTGGCGTCTAGTTGCCATGCCATTCAAATACTTTTTAAAAGTCAGTAAGTTAGTGCTTCCTGCCAACATGGCTTCTAGTCTACAAGTAAGGCTCAGAAGAGGAACAGTGTCACACCTGTTCCTGTGGTGACAATGAACTGCTGCAGACCCAGATACACATCCAGGTTCTCCTGAAGGATGGGAAACTGAAGACAGGTGAGAGAGAGAGAGAGACACACACATAAATATTTGACTTAGAATTTTTTTTTTTTTGAGCTTCAGTTGAATAAAATACACCTGCAGGATATCACAGTAATCGAATTGCAGGCAAGTGAAACCAACAAGATTTAAAAAGTATGACAAGATAAAAGATTTATTGAATGACTCATCACCCCCAACCCTCCATGTGCTTCCAATTCAAGGTCTGTTCTTTCTTACCAAAGTAGTAAACGCATGGGATGGAAGCAGCTCCATCACCTTGGCAACCACTTCCAGACTCTGACGTAGGTACCGCTGCCACTCCGTTTGTTGCTACGGTTACCAAATCAGAAAGAAGAAACACAAGGTATGATATGAGGTAAATACAATTTCAATATGCGCAAGCTTTTGACAATACACCACATTCACAGAAGGCGAGAAGAAAGAAAGAAAAGTTTCACAAAATAAGACACAGCAAGGTTTCAAGTTTACAGAATGGACAATGACACTTCATCACTTGAGAAAACAACCATTGTTCAGAGTACAAGAAATAGAGCTTTGATTTTTGCAGCATAGGCTTTACTCAAGGCAAAATAAACCAAGGCCATCACGATCTGATGACATTCTTTCTACACACATCTATGTGGAAATATGTTTTTCCTTTAAAAAGGTGCAGTGTGTAGAATTTTTTTTTGTAAGTACCTACTGGTACCTTACAGGCCACCTTAGCTTCTCCTACGTCGTACCACTACAATCCACTCAATCCTACACATGGTCCCGTTAATGTATGAACCAACAGCAACAACGACAACAACAGCAACAGGTGTGAAGCGACGGAGTCTTACGTCATCATCAAGAGTCTCATCATCCAGCTCCTCCAGCTGGGCCTGGTTGTATCTGAACTGGATTCTGTTCAGAACCTCTCTTAGTAGGAGACCCAGGGCGTCTTTGTACCTGTAACCAGAGCCCGATGACACATAAACAACAATGACTTGGGTTGGGGACAAAACAGGGTTGGGGAATACCACAGTGGAAGCTGTGTTGTGTTAAATGTAACAATAAAAATAAAGACATTGCTTTACTTCAAATATCTTTCAAAATAATGAAATCTTTCGAGTGAAATACTTGGTATAACATTGGCCTGCTGTTATCAAGATGGCCAGACACTGAACTGTTCTCATGCAAGTCCCCTTACTGATTATGTATTAGGACGCATTAACACAAGCTTCTACCGTCTCGTACAGAGTGGTTTGTGTGAGAACCAAACAGTACAGTGCAAGCCTCAATGATGAGATAGCTGCTGCAATCGAGTTCAGTTCCTCTCTTCCCTTTACACTTCCTCATTAAAAAACCTCAACAAACTTAAGCAAATTACAGAGGAGTACATCTAGCAGATATTTAATCATATCGATTCTGCAGAAAAAACAATCGTAATCTTGCGTTTGTCCTCGGTCAAACGAAAGACATGCAGCCCGCATCACGTTCATCAATACCAACCAAACAGAACTCTGACTCACCGGTTTAAAATACTCTCTCTGTCAGCCAGTCTGCTTTTGATCTTCGTTGTGAGGAAATCCAAGAAGACCGTCCATATTTCCAAACAGGCAAAGTAGCCTTCATGGTTGGGCTGGGAAGAAAGGCATTTTTTTGCAAAACGTTAAACAAGTAGCAGCAATAATCTGCAGCAGCGAATACACTTGCCCAAGGCTCAGTCTAGAAATGGTAACCTTGTGTCTAGATAGGGTACCTTGTAACTTGTGTCTAGATAGGGTACCTTGTAACTTGTGTCTAGATAGGGTACCTTGTGTCTAGATATAGTACACGATACCTTGTGTCTAGATATGGTACCTTGTTTCTAGATAGGGTACATCGTGTCTAGATATAGTACATGGTACCTTGTGTCTACATATAGTACATGGTACCTTGTGTCTAGAGAGGGTACCTTGTGTCTAGATATAGTATCTTGTGTCTAGATAGGGTACCTTGTCTCTAGATATAGTACATGGTACTTTGTGTCTAGATAGGGTACACTGTGTCTAGATATAGTATATTGTACCTTGTGTGCCTGGGTTGGATAGTGACTCAAACCTGGCCTTGAATTAGATTTCCTACCCACTGTACAAATAACCACTATTAATATATTTCTATATGTAATCACAGCACTCGGAAATGCATTTTAGCTCACACAGTCAAAAACATGTAACATGTCTAAAGTCTATAATGTAGCCCAAATGAGAGAAGTTGGGCAAGAATACCCTCAAATATTGCATTCACAATATGTGTAGACAACCTGACAATTTGCACATAAAACTTGGCAAACGATGATAGGTAGTTGACAGCAGCTTGCTAGTTATACTACAAGTAGAGTAATATGTACTGTCATTAAGATTTAAGAGCTATACTTTTAGTGTAATTTGATAGAAATGCCATCTGTCCATTCTTGGTGAGTGAAATGCGATGTGAGAATATCTGCTTGGAGTTGATGGCGCGACTACAATTTTGATTTTTGGATTAATCCCGGCTCATTTCTGACCAATCAGGGTGTCTGTTCCCTGATTGGTTGAGGGAACCCATCTTGCCTGTCAAACACAGGTATACTTCTCAATCAATGGCTGGAAAACATAGGGAGGGAGGGTATTTTTTTGGGGTTGTTCATTTTTAAAATCTTGCACTCTTCTGGTCTCCCTCTTTACAACTCTGAGCTTAACAATGCTTGCAACCAAACTCTTACCTGGTTAAAGGTGTACTTGAACAGCAACGCTAGGAACTCTACAATGGGGAACTGAGGACTCGACTCTATCCTCCTCAGGTGAACACTGACAAACAGCCGCAGGAAATCAGTGAACTTTTCCAAGTAACTGCAAATTGAAAATTGGACACAGAACAAATTCTGTCTATAAAATGACATAAATAACAGCAAACGCCCAGCAAAGTTACCAGAGTGCAAACATGATTGAAAATTAAAATTTTAGAAGGCAAAATCGTCTCCCAAATTACAAAAAAAAGAAGCTATAATAGCTTTAAGTAGCTCAACCTATCGACCAGCCGACCAACCAGGGAGGGCGATCCTGCCAACCACGTACCACTCGTCCAGCTCCTGCAGCCGGCCCTTCACCGTGTGGGCGTTGTTCTCCCGCGTCAGCCTCTGCAGTAGGAAGAAGGTCTGCTGGAACATGCGCAGCAGGTACTCCTCAAAGTCCAGCGGCACGCAGTTCTTGGACACCAGCTCGTTGACGCAGGTCATGGCCAGCACCCCGAGGCGGGCACGGTCCTGCTTGCTGTCTGCGCTCTGGGGGAGACTCCGCCCGTCTCTGTTGGACGGCGGCTGGCCGTTGGAGGACGAGGAGGAGATGAAGGGGTCCGGCTTGGCCTTCGTTCGGAGGTCGCAGCCGAAGCGGGCGAAGTGGAAGATGGAGGCCAGGAGGGTGGGGGTGATGCTGGTGGACAGCGGGATCCAGCTGAACAGGTGGGCCAGGCACTCCAGGACCAAGCAGCACAGCTGGTGGCTGTCCTGGTCCAACTCGGCCATGGGCTGGCAGAGCAGCTTGGAGTACTGGCTTCCCTGGAAGAGGCTGCCCAGCAACTCCACTAATGAGGAAATGGAAAATAACATTACATCAATAAAACCCACCATGATGTAGCATGAACATGCTTATTACCAACACTACCAATGCTATTACTATTGAGTTATTTAACTGCTTTCATCCAAACTGACTTACAGTGGAATCAGACGTATGTCATTATGCTCAAGGATGCATACATGTAAATTAAAGGGATTCGGGATGGAACCCAGTACCTTTCGGCAGGGAGCAACTACACCACCCTGCCCATTAGCTACATTAGCTATATTGTATCTGATAACTACTGACCGTCTTCTCCAGAGGTGGGGGAGGGAGGGGGAGTTGTTGCCATGACGTTGTGCTTGTCCCAGTAGGTTTCCAGGATACCTGCAGTTAAAATAAAAAAAACGGATCAGTTATTTGTTGTTTGAGAACTAAAACGCTTGTCATCAAGATTTATTCACAGTCGTAGGTTATGTTACAGCAGTGGCCTCTGTGGGCTACGCTGGGTGCCGTAGAAATACATGCAGAAATATACTTATTTAATGCTGAAGTATAATCCAATCTTTACAATGGAATGATCTGAACAGTCTCTTCACCAGAATGATCCGAGCAGTCCTTAACACTGGAATGATCTGAGCAGTCGTTACACTGCAACATGCTTTACACTGGAATGACCTGAATAGTCTTTACATTAGAAGGATCTGAACAGTCTTTACACTGGAAAGATCTGAAGTCTTTACACTGGGATGTCCGAAACAGTCTTTACACTGGAATGTCCTAAACAGTCTTTACATTGGGATGACCTGAACAGTCCTTACCCGTCAGCAGTCCCAGCACGGTGGGCACCTGCTCCAGCAACAGCTTGCGGAGCTCGTCTCTCCGGGACACACTCAGGTCTTCCCGAGGGCAGGCCAGCTCCTCCGACGTGGTCTTCAGCAACACCAAGCCCAGGGATGCCAGGCCAGGAGACTGGATCAACTGGAGAAAAAATAATATTACATTAAAAGTATTTCCCCTCGTACAGATAACATTGAAAGGCATCGAATATGCTTGAGATCTGAAAACCGTTGAATAGGCAATTAAATATAATTGAAAAAACAAGATTGAAAAAAAATATTAAACCAGGTTCTAATGGAAAACGATTTATGTAAATTACATTTAAAAATCTAATGGCATGACAAAGTGTTGTGCCAAAGTGTCTGTGGGAACAAAGCAAGCTGCAACATTGTTGCAATGAAAACAACTTGTTTTGTGGCAGAGGAAAGAGCAGTGCAATGTGAATATACATTGTATAGGATGTACTCTTTAAAGAGAGTACAGTGAATAATGTTAATCATTCACGTGTCAAGCCACCACAATACTTTTAAACATTTGGTTATTTAGCTTTCACCCAAAGCGACTTAGTGATTTCAGGTACAAGTCATCAAGGAGCAGGTAGTAGAAGGCTCTAGAAACTAGTTCCTTTCGGCTGAGAGTCAAACACTGTTGCCACTACATGATCCGGCCCCCCCACAATACAGACAGAAGCAGGAGTCCGTGGGTCTTTGCTTTTAGCCCCTGCACACTACACGGCGTTCAAAGTCATCAGATGGCTGAACTGCACACAACTGTCTTTCCTGTAATCGGTTATCTTGAGGCCGTTGTGGGTTTCACACTTTACAGGACCAATCGGTGACAGGGGGGGTCACACATTATAAGATGTCTAACAACGACGATTGCCAGACTAGTCTCTCTTGTACCACACACAAACAAGGGGTCAGACTCACAAAAATGGAAGACCACAAGCTAGTGATCCAACTTGTTTGTGTGCTGATTTGCAAGAGTTCAAAATTCCACTAAACATTCCTCCATTTCCTGGGTCCAAGCAAACCACAGAGCCTTTCTCGTAGCCATGTTGGCTGATGATCTGTTGTAGGTGTTACCACTCCTCCCCCCACGATTTCCTCTCGTCCATGTCTTGCACTCTTGTTGAATGTCGTCACTGGTGCCATTGCTTGTCGCAACATTTGCCACACTACAGGATGTGGAATCTCGGACAGGTCCAGATTTTTAACCTTCTATATATCTCTTGGGCCTCTGCGACGCATCGGCGAGCCTCTCTGATCGCGTCTTTCAGCAGTTCACACTCCATGATTATCCGCCACGGGAGCCAACTATCATATGCCTTTGAGCTAGGGCTTTTGTCTGCGATTTCAACAATATGTCAATGAGTGGAGGCTACAATCTTGTAGTGTGAACTCAGCTTTACCTGCAGGGTGTTTGTGAAGAAGTCATGGTAGAACATGGGCCAGTCCTGGCGACCAATGTCCACGATGACTTTGCAGAGCTTGTTGCGGATGAAGTACGGCATGACTTTGTGCTGGGCCAGCAGCAGCTTTGGCAAACAGTTGCGGATCTCCATCTTGTCCTGGGAAGCCACGCCTAGCCACTGCTTATTCACCAGGTTCTGAAGGGTACAAAACGTAGGTCAGGAATTTCATCTTCAAGATGGTGTCACAGGGCTCAAGACTTCGACCAAAATGGTAACATTTGCGAGGTAATCTCGCATTCACTATATATATATATATATATATATATACACATAAAAATAGTGGTGCTGTACCACCATGCTCCTTTCCAGCAGCACCATGTAACATTTCAAAATGGGGCCGTCACGACGCTAGATGACGTCATTTTCCCCCCAATTTAAATTCTGAAACGGTTCAATTGGTTAGAACACATGTTTTATTAGAATAATGCTTCAAAAAGCAAAACTACAATATCCCGAGTAAGTGCTATGTGGAGGAAGTCAATGGCTTTCTTATCCACTTTCAGTCCGAGTCTGACTCGGTTACAGCAGAACTTCGACGTAAAGCGCGGCGCACAGCGGCGTAGTCCAAAGGTCAACACACGTCGGGAGATTATATATTTTTTAGATCTTGTTCTGTGTTTAATATGATGGGTGGTGGTAATGGATTAAAGATTTGAGCAGTGCTGGAAGTTATAGAGCGGCTGTATGAAGGGCTGGTGTGAGTGCTCTCGTTGGAAACTCAACCCAATTAAGTTCCAGTTAAGACACAACAGCAAAAAAAGTTGTACACTGTGCAACGTTTCAATTAAAATTTCAATGCAGCACTAGTTCTATTCAGCATAAGAACATGCAATCAAAATACACAAACACGCTATTCTGGATGACGGATCACCAGAAAAGGAAAACATTCATTGTAACTGGAGTATATTACCCAATTAATTAGGTCGAGATTTTTGATATAGGAGGAAGAGGAGGAGGAGTGCAAAGAGCTGGTTCGTGAGGAAAGAGATGTCGAGGCACAATAAAAACATTTTACAATTTATTTCAAGTAAGTTAATCTTTTCAAATGAATTAACACAGATAGATGGTACGTGACAAAGGACATGCCAATACTATGACAAAGCCGCCAAGAAAGGAGTGCGACCAAATTTGTTAGGGTGTCACTGAATGAAAATAGTCACCCCACACACACACACACACACACACACACACACACACACACACACACACACACACACACACACACACACACACACACACACACACACACACACACACACACACACACACACACACACACACACACACACACACACACACACACACACACACACACACACAGAGAAAGAGTAGCATGGCTTTTATTATTTATTTAACACTACGAAATCTATTCCTATATTACTTTCACATATTCTTTGTTTAATTTTTTTTCCTTATTCTCTGCTCCTTACTTCTATTGAAATAAACCCAATGTATGATGCCAGTTATAAAACACACAGCCAAAAGATACATTAAAGACAATAATGAGTACTTACTTCGAATACTGTAAGGCTGTACATCATAACATACTCATTCCGAGTATTGGACAGGAAGAACAAGCAGTGACGCCATGCTCCCGTCTGCTGCGCAAAGTTATTCAGCAGTTCTTCTGCAAGGAACAGGAAGTAGACACCGCCGCCACATTAAAACACCACCAAGGTGCCATGTCTGATATGCTCACACTCAAAGCCTATCAGCCAAACACGAAAGTTGACAGAGCATCGCAGACAACATGAAATACACATATGCCAACCGTTTTTAGAATGCCCACACACTTTTTTATCAAATGCTGCCACACCAAAGGCTTATTTGACATGGTGTCAATTAATTTGTAGCAGAGTGTTCAGCAAGTAGAATAGCAGTAATCCTTAAATTGGGCGAGTTTAAAGTTGTGAAAAACAGGGTGTTTTGACCTCCTGTCTTATAGTCCAACCATACGATTATTATAACAGAAACTGCGGCGCCTTGAATATTATTTGCATTCATAATTGATGTTATTTCTAACACAATATGCCTTATCACTCAAAAGACATCGTCTGCATATGTCCCTCCCACCCCGAAAATAATGGATCAAGAAGTGTTTTTTTCCCTTATGAAAGTAACACCAGCGATTGTCCGACCAATGAGAATTTGGTCAAACCAGTGCATATCGCCTAACCATGACCAACCGACCAGAACATGACAGCCCTAGTTCCAACCCAGAACCTTTTTGGCTGGGAGTCAAACACAATATCCCCATGCGTCTATCCTGCCCCCAACAAACAGACAACACCTGCATCGATACACAAACCACAGTCCTCATGTGATAACCTGATGATTACCGATTCAACAGTAACCCCAGGCTGGGGGGAGGGGTCACGTGCCAATCATCCTAACATGAGCACCTTGAAGGGTAGCTGGAGAAGTGGTCAACACTGTCAGCGGTGTTGTGCTTACCTATCTCTCTCTTCCGTTCATTGGTCGTGCAGCTGTGGAAGAACTCCGTCATGAGGCTCTCCAGCGCACGCAGCGAGGCCTCTTCTGACGCCTGGAGACATTGGAAGAAAACAAGTGAAAGTCTGCCATCTACCATTCCAAGAGATTTTACAGCCATGCACCACCGTTGATCTAAACCATGTCACCTTTTCACTGCAGGCATCAATCACCTTTATGCAATGATGAGTTTTCAAAGAATAGTAATCATCCACCCCCTTGACTCACCAAGAGAGGTATTCTTTGTGGATTTACTTTGGTCAGTGGAGAACAACCACGGTGGGAAGATTTTTTCATTACACATAATTCAATATAATTTTGAAGGAACATGTCTTGCCAGGTTATTGAACACGCTATACTGAACTAAACAAAGAATAAATGCCTCTAGGTATGTGCGTGTTACCAAAGTGACGCACAATTCAATGTATTAATACAACGCTTGTCATTGTTCAAAGAAACTAGATAATTTTTTTTGATCAAGTCATCCGTCCACTGTTCTAACCCCAATGCACAAAATTGAAAATGCTGTTTACATAAACAAAAACCACAGATACCTGATTTCACATATTTGAAATGTCAGTAATTTGGGAAAGTCCTGCATATTAGGTAGAACATTTGCGGACGGCTCTAAATTCCTCAAATAAGCCACAACTTGCAGCAGGTTAGTATTACTCAACACAAATATTCGGCTTTGTTAAATGGTTGTCTTTACTAAAGAAATATGCAAAAAAAAAAACATGCAACATTCTAGGAAAAAAACGCCTGACATCACAAACCGTTAGTTGAATCACTAAACGAAAGTAATTTGGGTTTTAATTGCCTGAGAATATACCAATGGTGTAGCAAGGAGTTAAGACTGAGCCACAGCTACATTTTCAGCAGAAGAACATACATAAACGGTCATTTAATGAACTCAATACTCACCATTTCAGCACGTACTCCTCCAAGGTTGTACCTCCAACTTTGTATGCAATGAACAAAGTAGCAGTTATGTGCTACTTACTTAGCTACTTAATTAGCCAGCTAAGGTGTTGGCCAACTGGGGTTCATGATCTGCTCGCCTGCACGCAGTTAACGTTAGCTTGGTGATGCTATCGGTGTTCCCTTCAGTCACAACTACGAAACGACATAACATAACATTACATTTACTCACGCTTGCAAATGATTAAAAATAACCCCGCAGTTTGTCTTAAATTGAATGTATGTCGGTCATATTTATATGCTAACTAAATGTTATGCGTCAGCATTGTTAACGTTAACAGTAACATTAACGTTAACAGCTACTCAAAATAGATGAGCGATAAGGAAACTACATTGGCGAGGTTTCAGTACCGCTTAGGTGCAATATTGATCCAGTATGAACGTTCAGATCGGCTAGTTCACGTTATAGAGGAGTGCTAGCCGGGGTTAGCAAACGACGCTAGCTCGTCTAGTCTATAACGATGGAAGCATTGCCTTAGCTGCTGTCAACTAACGTTACAGAAGATATGCGTATGTGTCTCTTTGCTCACGCAAACTACGTCTTCATGTTGAATATGAAAAAAAAACGACTAGGTTAAGAATAAAAAAGAATATGCAGCGATGACACTACATAAACGATGTAATAATCACTTGTTCCTGATTTCGCCTTTTTTGCTTGTCGGGGCGGCTCTGTTTCTGTAGCTTAGCAATGTTGGTTCATGCTTTGCGTCGAAACCTGCTTTTTTACGGCAGAAATCACCCAGGGGAACCGTGGAGTGACGTACACACAAACACGCACACACGTGCATTGGAATGTAAAAAAGGTATTCCTACTGCGAATTAGAACCAATACACATTCTATGGTTCCTTTGAAGCTATAACACTATTAGTCGGCTACTATTAGAACTATATAGTATTAGTTTTACACGTTTTTCGTTTATTATATTTATATTGTATACTTTTAATCTAATTTATTTTATATCCTTGCATGTGAAAGTTTACATTGCAAAAACCTCTTATATCGTTTCAGCTGATTAATTACATAGCATATCAATAATTACTTTTTTTAATGCCATACAGTCTACATTCTAAAACGGCATTTTTTTTTAAATCTAAAATGAAAATGCATACTAGCCTACAGTTGTTAGTGTTTTGCAGATCAAACAGTATGGATATCTGTTTCCATAAAGGGAATATCAGTAGGACATATTATTGCCACACTGAAAGAAAAACGCATTGCTGTAGGTGGGGAATCTGCCCACCCAATCTGAAAGCTTTAATAATAGTTGTAGGTCTAATAACTTGGACGGGCAAAGCCAAAAACAATTTTCTCTGGGCTAACCCAAAGCTTAATTTCTGTCTATGCTGTCTACAAGGATAACTAAATTGTTACTGCAGTAGGATGGATGAACACGATTTCCCACATCGTAATGTCTGAAATAATTAGAATCATCATAGAGGAGGTTCCAGTGACACTGCTTTCGTAAATCCCTTTAGATAAAACATCAGAAGACGGTTTGGGTTGAAGGACAACCAGTAATCAGACCACCGTATCACTCTTTCCTTCCTACCATTTGTCAAAATCACCTCGTTATACGATAGAACATTTCGCGGTAACAACGGGCCTGCCTGTCTTTCGTGATTTGCATACTGACCGACTAATTTGATTCAAAAAGACCAATGTGCTATTGTTTACATTCGTGGAAGGCGCGCTCACGCTAATGCTATTTGGCTGAATCGCTACTAGTCATTTTGCCAAACTACTTTTGTGATAACAGGTATTTTAGTGGATCCATTAAAATATCTGTTTACACCAAGAAGGTTAGATGATTTGATCACCCAGACCGCTATTGCAAATTGTATAGCAAAAACAAAGAGGTTTTGTTCTGATTTGATCACGACACAGGATTTCTTTCAGAATTTATTTTTCTACCGGTCAATGAACAACGATATGTTTAACATTCAAGGCCCCAACACACACATTTGGCAGGGTGTACATAGTGGAGTCACATAATGAAATCATCATCATAAAATCCCCCCAAAAAATAAAATTGGGTTTTCTTCTCAACATAATTTTCTAGTAGTGACTCGGCTGTGTTTGTAGTCTGTAATTCTTCAATAAACAATACATCACATAAAAAAAAAAAAAACGGTTGTGTGCATCCATTAGCTTATTCACTTTATTGAGCTTCTGGAAGATCTGGAAGATCTTAAAACAAATAAAGAAATACAATTATACTGCTTGTGTGCATAAAATAACCAACAACCTTCTGTATTGTCTACGAACAACCAAGGTTGTTGAAGAGGACTGTGATCCAGCAGTTTTTCCTTCCTTCTACACTACTTCAATGACCGGATCCATACGGGTTTCCTGGGTCTTGCAGGCATTTACCCTCTGGGCATGCATGCTGTAAGCCCAGGCTCTGTCCACGCCTTGGCCCTCCTCGTGACAGGCTGTCCAATTGGTGAAGGGGAACCGACCGGCCACTACTAACGCATCATCAGGGAGCTCGGTCTGCAGTTTCTCTTGAAGCAGCGGCAGCTAGGAGAGATAAACACGTTACCAAGACAACTGATATGAAACTGACATAACGACCATTTAGGTTATCTGCATAGATCGTCATGTACTATGCCTTAAGAGTTGCTGGAGGGAACAATGATTTTTTTATTTTACACGATCCTGCAATAAAACTCTACTTCTAATAATAATTCAACTCAATGCTTATTGAAAGAGAATACATATGAGAACACAATTCACAACTCACCACACTAGGGGCCAAAAATACAGTGACATTCTTGCACTTCGTCAAGTCAACCTTTAATAAGAGACACAATCAGACCTTAATTAAACTTTAACATTCATGAGGTGTGTCATTCCAACTATAAGCTAACTGACAGGTATATCATTGTGACATCAAGCACTGCTGAGTTCCTCTTTGCTGATGGAATATCACTCCCTACATGCCTTCCAGAGATCCTCCCGCCGATAGGACACTTCCTCGTGATGACCGGCTCTCCAAGCGTGGAACCGGGACAGCCGGAGTAGCCAGGGGTTGAGCTCGTAGCCAATGGTGGGACTGAAGCCCTGACGATGGGCTGCCAGCACCTTCCACGTAGTACAAAGCAAAATGCCAACAACAATGTTGGTTTCACTGAATTGAGGTTGAACTTTCTAATCTGGCAACCCGATAGTTAGTCCTCAGGTACATTGTAATTCGAATGAATGTGTGAGGTTGACTTACGATTCGTCCATCGCCAGAGCCCAAATCCATAAGCGTCCCCTGTCGACCTCTCAGTAATGTCATCACATTACGCACTTGTGTCTTGCTGGCAGGGAGGTATGGAACCTAGAGGTTATAATGAACTGGCTTCTGGCTACAACTATTTACAAGTTTTGACTGGTGTACTACTTCATGATGAATCACACTATTATTAAATTCCATATCCATCATAGCACATTGTTTAGTGTTCAGAAACACTGCCTCTATGAAAAGACAACTAAAACAAGCAGAAACCACAGGCCTAGTTCTAAATCAAACCCAATGTCAGGAATCAACTTAATATATAACCTACCTGTAACCTCAACGGCACCCTTCGGAAGCCTGGTTGAAGGATTCCCACCCACATCGCGTAGACAGCGAGCCCAGTGCCAGCGCTTATCTGGGCGATGCCCCAAACGCCCAAGCGCCTGTCTTTGAATTCAGCGAGAACCTCATCTGCAGTGTCCCCCTCCATTTTAAATTATTTTTAAATAAATGGCAATATTTATAACTACACAGTAGCAAGGTCGTTAAAGAAAAAATATTTTCGCTTGTATCACGGTTTGTGGTAGCATTATATAGAACTAACAGTGTATTGCGTTGCGGTAGCAAAGTCTAGTTTTCGGGTCTTTTAAGAAGGTATGCAACACAATAAAGGTCCTACATAGAGCGAGGCTTGTGATAGGGCTAGTTTGACATTGACAATAACACAAGCTTTCGCAAAGGAATCTCGTTTCGTTGGTAAGACGGAGTTTGTGATTTGAATGGACGAGTCGATGGAAGATTAGAACTAAATGACAAGCATGGCTATGTAAACGATAAGGGAGAACTGAACCGACGGCTGACAGAAGGCGTCTGTCTAAATTTTAGAGAAACAACCGGCGCACTAGTCCGTCTGATAAAACGTTACGTATAGGAACAATATCTCAACATTTGTTCCGCCTTCTTCTATTCACAAAGCGGAATTCGTTTTTAATGTTTGCACATACAGTATTCTTCGAAAATAGAAAATAAAGTATTTAATGAAAGACATTCTTATGGACACCATATGCGACTCAGAGCCATTGATGAATAAAAATACTATATTTTATTATTATAAAATTGTAAACAATATACATAACTAATGCCACATTGAACTTTTCTTTGTGTAACAACAATTTAATTTACCAAACTGTCCATACAATTATATATATTTCCATATCCTGAAATACTCCACAAGGACCACAGTTCTCATCAGTCGCTGTCTCCGTCGTCACTGATGATGCCCTGCAGGTTCCCCCAGTGTCTCCTTCCGTTAGGTCCTTTGTCTGTCGGGCTGCCCTCGTCACTGTCAGAGTTCACCGTCCGCTTGTACCTAGCGGCAGGAGAAGACAGCGGCTCCTGCCAGGCCGACGGCCCTCTCCGTTTCGGACGACCTGGGGGGATGGTGGGAGGGGGGAGACATTATCATACCTCGGTTTTACTTCACGGCATTGATGAATATGCAGTTGGCTTCAACAGACCTTATTAATCTGGCCTGCTCCATTTTCTGTATGGGTACTGTAGCATGCTATATCCATTGGTTGTTATACACATAAACTTGCCTTGATGAAGCTGGTAAGATAAGGTACCAAATGTAGTTATAATGGGAGGGACCTAGTGTAGTTATAATGCTAGTTGACTAGTAGTTACCTTGTGTGGTTATAATGTTGCTGACATCAAGCTCAGCCAGCTCTTGTGCTTCCTCCCGGTTCAGTCGAGCCTTCTTACACTTCTCAATAGATGGTAGGCCTGCACAGAAAAAACACAAAAATCATGAATCATTGATACATTTAAATGACTATAAATTCATTGATGCATTCCCGATGTTTTAACTTTGTATGCATAATACTAATCAACACAATGAAAATAGAGTTGATTAAATGGCGTATTCGCATTATTAAACCTCCATTCAAATTGTTCAGAAACCTGCTCAACTAGTGTTGCAATGGGCAATTTGTAATATAAGTTATTACATATTACATTACATACATAATATTACACCTTTAAAAAAAAGAATTTCACCTTATTGTTCCAAATAATAGTCATGTGAAAAAAGAAATACTAACAAAAAAAAATCGAACGGCAACCGTTAACGACGAAAAACATTAGAAACGCTTTGTCTACCAACCTTTGACGCCTAGATCCTCCAGTTCCTTCTTCAGAACAGCCACCTTAGAGCGAATGGAGCGACAGCCCTCAAACAGCTTTTTGTAGTTCCGCCTTGCACCACAGAGGGAGATGTAGCGCTTGAGCCTCAGCACGGCTTTGTTTTCTTCCTGCATGAAGAAGCAGAGGGAAGACAGGTAGAGCATTCCTCAAGGATGCATACAAGAAAGCACCGGTGTACTTCAACTATAAGTGGGCAACAAAATGGTTCTTCCCTCATTGTAGTGTGGGTATAACTCAAATGTTCACTTTATGCTCTGTGAACAGGTAAGTGTTAAAGCAGTATAGGAATGTCTTCGCAATGGTGTCATTGTATCCATTATTGAAACTGGAAGAAATGTGGCATTTCATCCAGTTTCATTTACCTTTGTGCCAAAATGTCAGCGAGCCAAAATCTTTAAATAAACATATATACACTTCTGGCTACATGTTTTTTCAGAAACCTGTGGTTAATATGTCCAGTATTTTAGGAAGTCCTCTTTATCCCTTACCGTCTCTGTTTCAGAATTATCTTCTTTCCGTTTCTTCTTGTCTCCCTTTTTCTTAGTCAACTTCTTGGCTGGTGCGCTGTCTCCCCTGCCTTCTTTCTCATCTTCAAGAGAGGTCAGTGAAGATGATGAAGAATCAGGGTCCTGGGCATCTTCTTTTGTCTTCGTCATTGGCAATTCTCCCTCTGCATAGTCATTAGTGAAAAAGGTTAGGTCAACTGGTGGAGAATGACATTAACACTTCCACAGGTTTGAGTCCCACTGGTAAGAATGTATGCACTTCTAACTTTGTTACTGCTAACAGTATTGCTCATAAATCACCTTTGTCACTGTCAGCGTCTTCAGAGTTTCTGCCATCTTGCTTGGGGGTGTTCTCCTTAGGATGTTGGTCCTCTTTCCCATCTTCATCACTCTGCGGAGACGATGGCTGCTTCTCTTCATAGCTGAGGGCTTTGGCTTGCTGCTTCCCACTTCCTGTTTTTCTTCTCCTCTTGCCGACCTTTTGTTTACCGTCCAATTTGTTGCCAGGGGCTTCCTTCTTCTTGGGGATATTGTCATCCTCTTCACTGTCTTTGTCGCTCTGTGACGATGATGACTCTTTCTTTACTTCGACAGCGGAGGCTTTGGCTTGCTGCTTCCCACTTCCTGTTTTTTTCCCCCCCGTGGCACCCTTTTGTTTACCGTCCAATTTGTTGCCAGGGGCTTCCTTCTTCTTAGAGTCTTTGTCCTCGTCTTCACTTATTTCATCACTCAGTGATGACGAGGACTCCTTTTCTTCATCACTGGAGGCTTTGGTTTGCCGCTTCCGACTTCTCGGTTTTCTTTCTCTCTTGCCGACCTTCTGTTTACCCTCCAATGTGTCACCTGCAGGACCTTTGTCAGAGATGTCCATTTGTTCTTCTGCACTATCTTGATCCTCTTTGCTTTCCTGCACCGGCTGCTGGAATTTATCTGCATTTTGGTCAACTTGCTCTTCCTCTTTACTCCCAGCACATCCTGTTTCAAAGGACTTTCCAGTCAATTCCACGTGTTTGCCCTTTCCAGCTCTTCCTGTTTCAGATTGTTTTTAAGAACGAGTTTAAGATAGTTTTTTAAGAATGAGTTGTACATCCCAAATAAATTGGGATGTACAACTCCCATGACTTTATTATTATTACAATTAAGGTAAAGCAGTAATACAGGTAGTGCTCATAAAATAAATTATTCAGTAAATGAATGCAGATTCAATGCCATTACAATGTATTTCTTACAGACAGAAGATAGTTAATGAATAAAGCCGGGGACACGTGATTATGATGACCCACCTGAAGAAGTGGACCGATGGCAAAATCTCTTTGTACTCGAGTCATCTTCATCCACTGATCTTCCAGAATTTGCTTCGTCATCCTCTCCCCGCTTCCTCTTGTTGCTGGAGGGTACAACGCTGGCATTCTCTGACTGACTAACATCCGTGCCACTGATCTGGGAAATACACAAACAAAACAAAGAGGACTTGACAATGTATATACTTCAATAGTGGGTGGCCACCCAGGTTCTTGCTTCAAACCCCACTGATTAGTCTACTGTAGGCATCCTTGAGCAAAAGGATAACCCCTTCCTGCTCCTTAATTACTTATTACTTATAATTACTTATACTTACTTAATTACAAATTAAGAAGTAGCCCAACATTTATTTTCTTTGGACAAAAGGTTCTGCTGATAAATTAGCCAAAAATGGCCACAATCAGAAGTAAAGTGAGTGAAGGATTAAACTATACATTTGTATACCAATAAAAGTTAATAATTTGTTCATAACCTTCCTCAGTTGTCGATACATAATGTTGACAGCAAATATTATATGTATTGGACTTTAAGTTACGGTGTGTAGAATTTAGTGAGATCTAGTGGAACGGACGTGGCAGTGTATAATCCCATGGAAATAATAATTGTTTTAAACAATTCCTAAATCTGAACTGTTTTAACCCCCTATCTCACCTGGGTAGAGAAAACATACCTGCATATTAAGCAGCTCTTCTTCAACCACTCTCTTGATGCAGGTTTTTGCTTCTCGGCTTAAGGATTCGCAACCCACATGCGACATGTACTGTCGCTTTAAAATGCCTAGAGTCAGTGCACTAAAAACAAACCACACAGTACAGTTTTAACAACGCAGAAATACAATTTCCCCCAAACTGCCCAATCAACCACTGATGGAGGACATTTGTATCAAAACTTTGAAATGAAAATGCAACTAGGCTAAATTTATATAAGAGCAATTTAAAACGATGGGAAGCATCATCTATCATTTGAGCCTGCCATGAACTGAAATGACCAAAGTCACAGTATGTAATAAATTGTAGTCATACTTTGTACACTTTTTTCCATAATCAACACAGATGGCCAAGGTAAAACAAACGTTGCCCCATTTACACCGAATGTACTTCTAGCAAGACTGTCAGAGAATTCAATGTACTTAACTAACATTAATGAATTTAGAGGAAGCTGTAACGTTAACTTACGTTTCAAGCAAACATTCGTTTACACTTTAGGTATGCAAACAGACTCATTCAAGCCATGTTTATTTCTGACCGCAATACTTTAGAAAACGGAACAGTTACCTAAGGTCTGGCGCATCATTTAGTTGATTTCGCACAAATGTCCTAATCTGAGTTTTATTATAGTCCATCTTGGAGTGTCGTGGATGATTTCAGGCTGGCTTCCGGTTAGTTTGGCGGGAATTGCAAACGATAAGGAAGTGACGATGTGACGCGCTTACGTTTTACTGGAACCATGTGGTAAGATTTTAGAAACAAGTCTCTCATAAGACAAATTAGTTTGTATTTCGTTTTGAAGGTGTAATGTAAATATTATTTGTACTCATATATATTTTATTCGTACTCAAAAAGTTACCACAAACACATTATGATGAACTGTTATTCACTTCTTATTCTATGGTTTCATGCATAATTATATACATGTTCAATTCTTGTAAAAAGAAACAACATAATATCAGGTTTAACAATTTGTTTATTCAGAACATTTCAATGTACAACTTTCTGTACGGAAGTTTAGTGCATTTTTACACATATTCCGATAGTATTATTTTAAAAGAATGCGTGAAACCCTAAGACTGCCATAATGACTTTAATTACTATTAAGAGGAAATACAAAATTGTAACACATTTTCAATGCAGGTCTATCATATTTCAGGATTTACTTGTTGGGTAGTGAGATGTCATTCCATCATGGCTTGCGGCAGTCATAGTATCGGTTGAAATGTTTCATCCATGAGATGAAACTCAAAATGAAAGAAAGGAGTGCATTGTACACAATCCATTAAATAAAAATAATTTCAAACACCAATAAAATAACAAAATTTCCACACCCTGCATACGACAACAGAAATGGAAAGGACAATAAATTACTTCTTTCAATTAATAGAAAACACAAATGAAAACAATGTCAATAAGTTATAATTTTTTAACAAACGTACCCGCTGAACAATCACATTAGAGCCTCACACTGAGAAGATGAAAATGGCAACCATATTATTTCCAGACTCCACCTCTTTCATCATCATCACATGCGACCCGAGGAGTTTGCGTTAAATGTGCCGAGCAGAGTAGCTCTCAGTGCATATAATTCACAGTCCCATTTGGACGGAAACAGCACAGCAGACTGTTTCTGAAAAAAAATCAAAGCCCCCCCCCCAAAACCGCAGAGGAGTTAAGCCGTCGCCATGGATACAAGCCAGCAGAGAAATATTCAGGTCACCTCGCCATTCTCAGCCTCAGTTTTGACATACATATTTTAAGAATATGTGCCACCCTAAAAAGTATTTTCCTTGTAAACAAAGATTTTCCTCTCAACACACACACAACATTGTGGGGCCTTTAAGACATTTCTGCAATGGCTAACATTCCATGCTATTGCTATTACCAATACCCCTCCCATGACCCTCCTGCTCAGCCTCCAACCTCTAGTCCTTGTACACCGTCTGCTGACCCCCACTCCTCTCGTCGTGCATTATGTGCCTCCTGACATGGATGCGTCGCACCCGCCTGTCTGCCCCACCTCCACTGACCCCCTCCTCCTCTGATTGGCCGGCGCCGGGCGACAAGCCTGGGCCCCGTGGGTCCAGGAGGGCCAGCCCTGAGCCGCCGGACCCCCGCCCCCCTGTTTCGTAGATGAGGATGTTGAGGGTCTCCTCAAAGATGCGGGCCTCGGGGAACTCCACCTAGAGGAGGGAGAGAGCCAGTCCAGACCCTGGGGTGTTATATTTGAAATATAATACCCCAATATTGTTCTCCGTTTCGGTCCTTCTGTACAATGCAAGCTGACATTTATGCATCCAAAGCAGATTTATCTGAAAATGCTGGTCTACAATGGATGGATAGCATTTTAAAAACTCTGGTGGACTCGAATCCTTAGACACATTAACCTTACATAGTGTGAACACAGCCACAGGAAAAGAGTCTAGCTCTTCCCAGTCTGTTCCTGTATTGCTTTGCTGAAATCTAATAAGGGTATTTTTCATCATCTCTAATCCAAGTGTTCCTAGGCAAGATCATGGCATCCATTTAATTTTCAACAAACGACGCCAGCTCCCTTCCTCATCCTCACCTTGGTCTGCTTCTTCTCTGTGGCGTAGACGATGGAGGTGCAGCAGACTTCGGCGATCTTGCGCCCTTCCCCGTAGAACGACCAGCAGCAGATCTCGTCCCCGAGCACGTCCTTGACGAACAACACACGTCCGTTGAAGCGCAGGCCCAGCTTGTCAAACAGCTCGATGTTCTTCAGGAGGTTGTCGTCCGAGTTGCTGTCCACAGGTGTGCAGGGAAACCGTAGGTGGGTTAGGTCATGGAGAACAACAACAACAACAATAACGGACTGAAACTTTGTCCACAACAACATCATCATCACCATTTGCACACCTGTACTCTTTATGTTTTTAGCTACACTCAATATCTTTGGTTAATAGCCCGTTTGATTCTGGATCTTTATTTTCTTTCTGGAATATTGCACCAACATTCCAGTATAAATTCCAAGTATATGCAAACGTAGCTAAAAATAAAAACATTCTGATTGTGAACAATGTTATTATGGCTGTTTTTCCCCCATTCCATTTTCAAGGATGCAAACCATATATTTTCAGACTTGGTGTGCCACTATGGACAGAACAGGCAAGGCAGACAGCATACTGGCTTGAAAGAGAGAGCAGGAAGGGCATGTAGCACAGGACCACAGGTCGGAATTGAACTAGGGTCGCTACAAGGCATATTGCCTACGTCGCCAGTGCATTAGCAAGTCGAGCCACCATGGGGAAGGGAAGCATGTATTTGAAGTAGAAAATACCTGGTGTAGGAGTACTTGTTGTTTCCTCTGTTGTTTTGTAACTTCACCACAGGCTGGGAAGGAGGAGTAAACAACGCATGAGGTAAACCGTTAAAATGGTGCCCGAACATATTCTGCTGTGGCTGTCAAGGGCCAGTGATTGGGAGACCTGCATCAGTTAGGAAGTCTTTCATGGTTTTCAGTGATAGCTGATAATATCAACACTATTATAGAGCAAGAATACATGCAGACAGGGTTGCATTTATCCAACACAGGCCAGTACAACTCCCCATTACTGGAGTGGGCAAATTCTTAATAAATTAATTCCAAGGAATAACGGAAAAGCAGTTAGTGGAAAAACAGGAAGACCCATTTATCTATTCTAGCCAAGAGTAAAGTTGATTAGTTTTACTTTTCTCATTTGTATGTATGGCCTTGTGGGCCTAGATGTCAGAGAAATGGTGCTAGCTCTTTGCGGAGTTGTTTACTTGGCAGTTACAGAAAGAACTTGATAAATGTACTTTGGGTTATTGTCGTCCATCTCACCTTCCTACAGGTAGCGATCATCCTCTGCTCCTCTTTGGCCGAGGTGATCATGGGAATACGACAGACGCCTTCATAGACGTCCGTCTGTTTCTAAAGGTGGACAAACACAGGCCCTTTATCAGATGCTTCATAATGACTTGGTTAAACCCCACCTTTACTATGACTACAGCTGAAAAAATAAACAGGGAGAGGTGTTGAGGTTAAAATTCATGTCCTTGCATTGACAGTTGATAATTTTAATAACTCTTCAAAGGGTCCAAAATGAACACCTGGCTGCCAGCAGATGAGGGCGACAAATCTGACCATTTAGCCAGTCGATTATTCCTTTCTGGCAGGTAAAAATACAAAATTCTAAAAGTGGATTTTGGACCCTATATTTTTAGGAATATCTAAGAAACTCACAAACAAACTGTCTCTGTCAGCCACCTACCTGCATGGCATTCTGGCAGTGTTGGACTAGACCCTGGACACTGTAATACTGAGCTTCCTTCAGAACTTCCTCCAGTTCTCTGCTGTCCTCAGGAAGTGGCACTGAGCCATCTCGCAGGAAGTTTAAAACAAGTCCAAAGTGGCGACCGCACCTATCCAACACTACCCAACCTGAAGTAGGAAAGGTTTGAGATTAGAGCAAGATGCCAAAACACTACCTGCTCCTTAATGACATAGAAGGACGAGACAAGAAAATAGTGACTAAATAGTCTAACTAACGAAGGATAGTGCACCCACCCTCTGGGTCTATCATGGCCTCGATGTCCCCGGTGCAGATGCTCCTCAGCAGGCTGTCCTCCTTGCTCAGGGTCTGGGTGGTGGTGTAGTGCAGCGAGCCGCTGACATTGAGCTTTACATACTTGCTACCCAGTAGCCCCCGCCCCCCATGGCTGACCTCTGGGTCCAGGCAGGGGGGCTGGGACACGGGGCCCGCCGTAGCCCCAAGGCCTGTCGCTCTCGCAGCGGTAGCCTCCGCAGACATTGGGACTAGTGAGTCGGCCAACTGCAGAGAAAGAAAAAGCCACAGTTGTACTCCTCTCTTTCAAAGAATAGTTTCCAGTATATCACAGAGCTAGCCTTTCAGTGACGTGGTGTGAGTGAATGGTAGAGGCTGAGATTACATCACAGGTAACTTGAGGGACATCTGTGGTTCCGTCTCACCTACATATATGTTAATAACCTAATCAATTAGGATTTCACTTCAATACTGCTACACTGCCCAACCTAAACTGGACGGAAACGAAAAGCTGAAACAGATGCAAATGTGTGAGCTGACAGAAGTTTGCGTCTCTTCGTTTAGGGTGCACTTTTTTGATGCCTGATAACTCCTAAAGTCCTTACAATCTTTTGTTGTACCACAAACAACCTGAGCGTTGTGCTTTAAAAAGTCCATAGAAAGCAAAGCCTAGCTCTATATAAAATTGAAAAATCTAAATACTATCAGTTATATATAGAATCAACAAAACAACTTGAAATAGAATAGCGTTTTCCTTGACAATACACAAAATGTATTGGCATCGAGTTATATGGTTAGACGTCAAAAAGGGGTATTGATTGGGAGACGTATTTTTATCTTAGCAATGGATTCATACGAATACTTCTACATCTATCTTAAATTGAGTATTTCAGAGATGTTGATCGAAAGGAAATATGTCCGAATGCATATTAGATGATACATCGATACTTGTATCGCGCTACACCCGAAAATGTATGTAACTGTTAAATATCGGAAACAGAAGGAGTTTATGCACACATTTTCGGGTGTGGCGCGACAAAAGTATCGATTGACCGCAAACGGAGCGTATCCTGCCCTATCCCGATGAGGTGTGGTAAAGGACAAATTCCCCAATATTCGCTGATTTTTGTACTTTGCAACTCGTTGCAGTTCTTCGCCAGAACGGCTCCATGATACAAGCTACAACTATCTCCAAAGGATTTAGATGGGACTCTATCCTGAGATAAAAAATCTCCAAGGCAGAGCATCTTATGGGACAAATAGGGTTGGCTGGCTTTGCATGACGCACTACACATCAATATGTGTTCAAGCCGACGTTTTGCCCAAGTTGTCAGCAAACGTATGCCTCAAGTTTTGGTTAAAACTATAACGTTACTAACTTACTGCCCAATGCTTGCAAATGATCATTAGATGCACATGACCACACATAGCATATGGCCAGCAATGCTCATTTGTAATAGTCAAAAGGTGAACTTACCACACCAACATCCAATGAAGTAATTCAATTAAACGTCGATGAGCCGTGAATATATAGCCAGTGCTTATAAGGAAGATAAATAATAATTCACGGCAGTGTTTCTGGTAACGTTTGGCAATTCATGTCCAAAGTGTAAGGGTCTGGGTTTAAAAATAAAACTATTTTCAAACCGGCAGCACTTCTTACTTGTTCTTACTTAAAATAACTACACAGATTATCACGATTTTAAACCTCTTCTACACTGTTAAATTAAACGATATTTCAAGTGGCTAATACAGATACACCCATATTTTCGTTTGATAAGGGACTTCCGCTTAAAAGCATGTTATTCATCCGGTTCAAAGTGGCAGTACCAAGAGTTGATAAGAGTCGAAATATCGCCCCCTATTGGTTTGAACGAGTGGTTCTGAGTTACCTTTGAATTCAATAGCATTTTCCCATCTTTTGCCTTACGTTTCTTTGATTTATAGCTAGTATGATGATGATAATAATAACAATAACGTTTTTGATCTGTTTCAGAAACCAATGCATATTAAGACCAGGGAACACAACACAGTAATAACATCATTCAACAGACTTTATTTCAAGTTCAGCTCCTTTAAAAGAGTGTGTGTCTATAAAGCAAATAAATAC
Source organism: Lota lota (assembly GCA_026745465.1). NCBI lineage: Eukaryota > Metazoa > Chordata > Actinopteri > Gadiformes > Lotidae > Lota > Lota lota. The sequence continues at coordinate 2,342,212 of JACYXH010000069.1, read as the reverse complement.
TACTAATGATAACAGAAGAATTTTCTCTACAAAGCCGCTGTCCCCAGAATTCTTCATATATGACACAGTGAAAGGCGCTAAGTTCACTGTTCAAACAGTTGTAAATAAATACATCATGTATTAGAGCAAGCAGCCAGGTTTGTACCCTCCCCCCCCCCCCCCCCCCCCCCCCCCCCCCCACCCCATCAACATAGTGCATACAACATCAAATCTGATAACAATGTCAATGTCCAATAACTATAATGGTACGTTTCAGTAGAAGCGATGTCATTTACAATCAGTGCATGCTGTGTGTACGCATGTACACATAATGACATTCATGTCATTATGCCACCACCGGAATCCACATTGTCATGTGAAAAATACACTCCAAAAAACAGCAAAGATTAAAATGAAATGATGGATTTTTAAATATCCATGTCGTAAACACTATGGCAACAAGAGATGAAACACTCATGACACTAAATTATTCAACTTTATATTTTGGCACTGAATTTTTCATTACAGATATATAATGAAAATACACCCCGCTCCACCCCCCACCATGTATAAGTGTATATATTTATATATTTATATATATGAGCCTCAATAATAGGTTAAATATTTACATTCAATGTATGTGTCTGGGTGAGTTTATGTCATACAGAAACAGTACAGATACAGGGGTAGAAACAAATCAGAAATACTTGTGATGACATAATGAGAATTATGTGTTATGTATCTATGGATCTATCTACGCATCTTTATTCATATCTAAATTTAATATGAATTGTTAATAAATAAAATGACCACAATGTTCGTTCATGCCTGTTTTTGCTTTGACCAGTGTCTAGTATTGCCAAGTTTTCACATCGTTTTGGTAATTTTTCATTAATGGTTTTTTTCTTTTTGAAACCTACTTTTTTCATAAGGCACCAATCTCAATGATGGAGCAAGCCAGGTGGCGGAGAGTAGCCTCACAACCCCTCTGATGGATATGATTACAGGGCTGTGTTTAGGGTAACCGTGGGTAGAACAAAATAAATACACGGAGAAGAGTATTATAGGGGTACTGGCCCTCTTTGAGTATTTTTTGTTGTTGTTTCCAATTGAGTTGAATCTTTGTGGTTTGGAATCCGTAAGAGTTTTGTTTCTCTCTCTCACTCCATTAAATGGATACCTCATATTCCCGTGTATCCTAGAGAGAACGAGAAGAGAAAAACAGATAGAGAAAGCTATGTTTGTTTTACTGTACAAATGTGATAGCAACTTTTTTTATTTGTCATACACATTGATAAATAATCTAGCGATTGTTCAAACTAAAAAAATATATGTTATAATAATAGTGACCTAGATAATGTGGAAAAACATTAATCTTTCATAGTATTTAGAGACTTGAGAGACTCACCCCAGCCTCATACAGAGGGTTGTTGAAATCGGACTCCACTGTTATCGGACTATAGGAGTGTGTATGGGAAAAGGTCTTCCAGAAAAGAGGCTTCCATTCCAGTCTACAGATGCTGTGGATGAGACACAGAGATAGAGACACAGAGATAGAGAGAGAGAGAGAGATTGGGAGAGAAAGAGAGACAGACAGACAGAGAGAGATGGAAAGAGAGAAAGACAGAGAGAGAGAGAGACAGACAGAGAGTGTTTCTGATTTTAAGGTCAACACATTAAATGAGGGCGTACTAACTAAGAGGCCATTGATTGTCCATTGGTGGAAGAAGTGAGGTGCTGAGGCAGCAATATGGATGAACAAACCAAAGCAATGTTTTTGTTGGAGAGCTTCATCATACTGGGGGTGTTATGTTTAATGATTGCATGTGGAGGTGTAGCTAAAGGTAATGGTAAACAGATAATGCCAATGGATGCCTAACGGCAGTCAGACTCCACAGCTAAGCACATAGTGAAGGCTCCTGAAATCTGACACAGTCACCATGAGATGGGGGATGTATCGTAAGGCTCTGCAGTGAGGTGTAAATTTGAGACAAACAACAACAACAACAGCAAAAACTAAGTACATTGAGTTGAACCAACCCATTTAAAGCGATGCACCGTTTACTGCTATTTACTGCAGATTATTTATTCAATTTAATGTAATCATTTAGCAGAAACTTGATTCGAAAGTAAATGACAGTGGATTTATTTAGATTCATGTCTTTATTGAGCAGATAGGAGGCCTCATACTCTGGGATGTCTTTAGGTAAACGGTGGACATTGAGGTATGAAACCTGAACTTTTCTGCTGGGAGTAAAAGACCCTAACCACTACAGTGATTAAACTACCCTGCTTTACAGACTCCAAAACAGGAATTTGATTGGGCATTTTACCATTATACCACTACCACTGGATTTGTTTACACTCAAATACTTTGCATTCATGAGAAAAGGTTGTGTTAATGAATTCAATAATGTACTCTGATTTTCATGTTACAAATTATTTATTTGGCTCAGCCATGGGAAGTAGTCCATGACACTATTTCAAATTACAGCATGTGTTTTGTACATTGTTGTATGTTAAATACATTTGTCAATGTTGAAGTAAAATTGTCTATAATGGTCAAGCCTTAATGGGATCATACAACTTTGAGTAACTACAGGCTCAGGTCTTCGTCAAGAAATGTAATTAGTTTCAAGTTTCACCACAGCCCAATATGTCTCCACCCTTATATATTGGACTGTGATGTGCAAACTTCAACAGAAGTGGAAATCCTAATGAGTGAAGCTAAGAAGATGTTAGGTATAGTGTAAGAGAGTATAGCAGAGCAAGCAAGCATGAAGTGGTGTGAGGTGTGACCAAAATGAACATACAAGAACGACGTTAAACAGGTACGTAGATTCTGGTTGGTTGAGGAAAGCAGAATGACAATGGTGAGCGACCTTTGGATGAGCCAATGAATGATGAGGATCTGAAAAACAAGAACCGAAACCCTCAAATAGGTTACGGCCCCTCTTGCATTTCTAATTTTATTACTTAATAAAATGACTTCAAGGAACTCAATAATGATTTGTGAAGTAGAGCTGAAATCCCAACAGAAGTCAACTTAAACTTGGAGTTGGAATAATATGGCAATTCAGTAACTGCAATGTTTTTTCTAAGCTTAAATTGGATTAAAAAAACTGTTAAGAAACAAAATGTTTTATTGGTAGCATTTGTTTAATATGAATAGGACTAAATGTTGACATATCTCAAGTTTTTGTATTGTTATGCAAAAACCTATTACTTACCCGCGAGGTGTTACTTACTTTGTATAATACATGTAAATTCCTCCAATCAGAAGGATGACCAGAATGATGGGCAAGATGATCGCCAAGGCAATGTTCTCGCTCAGAATCTGGTGAGAAGGTTCGAACGACTGGGAAACTGGTAAAACAAACACAACAAGTCCACTTAGTGAAAGAAATCTCTTGTCATATTTTAGCTAAACACCAACTTAATGTTTACCCAGAGGTGGAAAACAACATGTGGTTGAATTCTAGCAATCGTTTGCTGTTTATTTGAAATATGTATATGCCCTTTTGGAAATAGTAAAAGATTATTAGACCTAAATTACTACATTTAGCTTTAAAAAATATTGTATTTTTTCTCAACTTTCTGTCCTAAAATCTAAAATTATCTAGAAATTATGGGTATTTGTTTTAATCATTAATTAATCTTGAATACATGGCTTTGAATCACACAAAAGCAATATTAAGCATTGGTTGAATAATGGCATCGTATTTTCCCATAAATCTGCCATAACTCTGCCATTTTTAACAGAATCAAAATGAAAATAATACCATAAGGTCGGGCAGTATTAAGGTGTATCCTGACCAAATTATGGTTTTCACGATTTTTTCAAGGTTTTCCAAAACTTTCAAGGTACAGCAAATTCTATCCCGACGGACCTCATGGGTCCTTGACACAAAAAGATTCAGCATGTCAAATAAGGCCCAGATACCAAGTTTCCGTTGTATTTTATAAAACGGGGTGAGGGGTATGGCCGTTAAGGTTTGACCACCAGTTATAGGGTATACCAAACTTTTTGGAGACCTCCTTACTTCCGGTCTACATGTGCCTATTTAATTTGACAACTCCCAGGTGTTCAGGTTTGGAGTGGTTGATTTTAGTGCTTTTGTCCCATTCACTTTCCATATTAAATATTAATATTATAAATATTAATAAAAAAAAAGTCTGCAATGGTTGGTCTCTAAAAGTAGTGCACTGTAGTGGTTTGGTGTACATACCTCCAAAACTGTAGGAGTAGATAATTGGCGGAAGAAAAATAATAAGAAAAAATTATAATAAGACACAATATAACAATAGTGTGGCTTGCTTTGCAACCACACTAATTACCTTCTAACTTGTGATCATCTAAGAGCTCCTCGTAGGCCACTGGGTAGATACAAAGACAAAGGAAGATTTTTATGAGTCATCGATAAATAACCTTGTAGTCACTTTAACCCCAGAAACCCTGCAGTGCTCAACTGACCCAGCTGCAGCCCCCAACTGTTTGTGATTCATTACTTTATACTCTGTACACTAAGAGACCATGCTGAAGCGCTACACACCCTGCACATGAAACCAACCAATGTCAGCCTAACACATGCATGCACTGTTCCAAATAGAGTGAGTAAATGCATAGAGTCAATGTATAATACCATCTTTGCAGATACATAATGTTTTGGAATATTCTCCATAATATTACTCATAAAGCACACAGAGATGTACAGGTACAAGTGGGGCACATAGTGATTCAATTTGATGTACAGTAAAAGTGATTTGAGATACATTTCTGTGTAGTGGTGACTGTTTTCCAGTATTGATCCAGATACCCACTTTTATAGTATAAATTAATTACGATGAGAAGATATGCCCTTCAAGCGATCAGAATCTAAGTTTGACTATTTTTAGACTGAGACCATACTTACACTTATTTCCATTTACCTCAATGTAATGAGCCCTCGGTTAGACTGTTTGGAATGGCCCTTTTAATTCATAAGCATGTCCTGATATTTATGGATATTTTGTAAAATTCCCCATGATTATGAGGTAATACTTAACAATAAGGGTACACTACTTAACCATTAATTACGATAGTTAGTGCAGTAATAAGCATTAATATATAGCATTAGCATAGGGGTTATGGTTAGGCCATTAGTAAACATGAACACAATTAGTAAATGATTACTAGACCATTGGTTAACTGTTAATTCAATGTAAGTTCATGCTTATTACTGCATTAACTAATGCTGATGGTGATCATACATGTGTCAGCCGTGCAGTGGCGTACCTTTACAAAAGGGTGGCGGGCTGTTCCACTGGGAGGGGTGTCCTGGGATGCAGTGGATGATGACCTCACCCACCAGCTCGTAGTTCTCGTAGCAGAAGAAGCGCAGGGTCTCCCCTGCCTGGTAGCTGTGCTTGTACAGCGTCTGGTAACCGTTGTCGGGAACGCCCGGGTTCGGACACGGGTCATACTTCACTGTTTTAAAGGACACACAGATGGGACAGGCGTGTTGTCAAAGGAGAAGAAGTTTACTGTGGTCCTCTACTGCTGTATGTCTGCTGAGTGGTTATGGAGAAACATGGTTGTGCGATAGATGGATTTCATTGCATAAGAATTATTACATTTTCTGTATTCTGCAGTGCCTGTTGATTCACTTGCAAAATGACACTTTGAAATAACAATACTGTAAAATTACATTTAATTGCTTTGTCTGATGAGCTGACAAGAAAAACGTAGTATGAAACAGAGAACATTTATCTGAAAGTATAAGAAGCAAGTGTTTCATATTTTTAATTCATGCTAAATACCAACTGACAATCAACCAATTAACCAATTAACCCTGTCACCCTGTATTTTCCCTGGATGGAAGAGTCCAGTGCGACAACACTTACAGACACATTTTGGGCTGCGGTCACTCCACTTGGGCGTGCCAGTGTCCCGGGCATGGCAGGAGATTTGGCTGGGGCCTTCCAGTTGGTAACCTTGGTTACAGGAGAAGCGGACTACCGTGCCGACCGCAAAGCCAGCCTCAGGCCGCACTGAGCGCGCTCCGTTCACCACCTCCCCAGGGTCAGGGCACTGCTGGACTGTGGGCCAGTTATGGACAGATATGTTGTTACTACTTTATTACTACTTTACCATATTATTACTATAGTCTGGTGTTTTGACATTCAAATCATGTAATGGCCAATACTGTATTACTGGAGAACATATAAGGCCATCAGAATTTATTTTTATCTCAACAGAATGTCCGATGTTCTACAATATACATTATTTCCAATCCCAATCATTGTTCCGGGATCTGCATTCTCCATTGGTCCAATTTGGAAAAATAAACCAACTTGCCCAACCATGATTGTTTTGCGGAAACAGAGTTTATGTTGCGGAGTGCAATTGTTTCACAACACATGAAACTCTCTTATATTAGAAAACATCAAAGCTTGATCATTCCCCTCTCCATGGAAATACTGATTCTGTCTGTTACCTTTGACACACGTAGGGGGACTGTTGCTCCATGAGAGATCCCATTGGCAAGTGATGATGTCAGAACCACTGATGTCATATCCTGGTTGGCATTGATAGGTCAAGACACTGCCTCGGACAGGGGAGGAATGGGAGGAGCTTATCCAACCAAACTCAATCTGAGGGAGGGTGGGGCAGGTGTCATTTGGCTCCACCTCTGCATTGATGAGAGAAAAGATGGATTTATTGTTGACGAACAAAAGTAAAATATTCATGAATGTGCTTTAAAAAATAATAATATAAGAGGTGTTGATGGTTTCTGTTGTTAAATGCCTACAAAATGAATGAATGATGAATTGTAATGAAAATGAATCAATTCATTCATAACATTTGACAAAAAATAAATGTAATCTTGTGTCATGCTGGAGCAGTGAGACTAACAGAACCATTTTGGATATCACCCTACGGATGAGCTCAACCGTACCGCGATAATGAATGAGGAATCCCTGGCTGAGGATGAAGCTGGAATCATCCGGATCGCTTTGGAACTGAATGGTGATCTCTGACCCGCCTGACACCACCTGGAAGCGCTCTCTGGACCCCAGGTACTGGCCAATCACGTGGGACATGAGGTCATGTCCATCGAAGATGGTCAGCACGTCATTGTGGCGTATGTTCAAACTTTAGGAGAGAAACGAGATAGTTGACAATACGATTTCAAACCGTTTTTTTTACACTGTTGTTTTGGGCAAATTACATAAATCCGATAGATTACAAAAAAAAGTGCATGTAAATGCACTTTTTTGTGATCTATATAATGTAATTTATATAATTTTATACTAATGCTTTTGAACATAGTGCTAGATGGAAAACAATTACTCTTTGAATTATTTTTATATTTCTGATAGATAAATATCACTTATACTATAGTACATTTGAATAAATGGGGCAAGCTGAACCTCATAACAATGGCTTTTTGATTGAAGCAGCCAGGTAAGCTGTTATGCTCGTAAAACAAATTATGAAATGCAGAAAAACAACAAAACCTGCAGATACAATCAGCATCAAAATAAAAAGAATAAATAAATAAATTCCGTTAGGGGCAATAAGGCCAGAACTCTGCTTGCTAGTACTATGCTACAAAGTGAATTTGAAGTAAAGCCGCTTGATGTATAAGTCATGAGCACAGTGCCCCGGATCCAACCCGACCTGCCAAACCCAGAACCCAGTAGAATTCCGATCAAATTTTGATTCAAATCCTATTTTATCTTTTCAAACCACCATCCAAACACCAACTTGTTTTCTGATGTCTCTCGTGTTGCATTGACCCGGCTGTGTGTGAGCCCCAACACCAACAGAGCCCATGTCTACAGTACACCACGGCTAAGTGTGTCATTCCTTCTCATGTGCATGTCCAGTCTGGGCCACAAATAGAAGCCATGGGATTTCTCCGGCTACATTACAAGGAGAGAGCAGCATTTTGAAATTCATCTTCTCGGGAGAGTGTGTTTGTGGACAAAGACGTGTTTTCAACTGTATCTGATTCTTGTGGACACCACCACTCACATCTGCACATCTAGCTCAATGCGCTTCTCCTCGTTGCCGTGGATCTGCCACACACAGTCCTGCCCCTTGGAGTAGCTCTGTGGCCAATCAGGAGACAGCACGGTGCCTGAGGGCTCCATCAGGTCCCCCCCACACACAGCTGGGGAGGGGAGGTGGAGGAGAGAGATAGATTAATGGGGAGATCCAGGGAGAGGGAGACATGGTGAAATACATACGTTGGAAGAAAAAGAGCGGGAGTGGAGGGGGTTATGAGAAAAAATTTTTGTCAGGCCCCACCTTGGCTCAAAATAAGTGTCAGCCCCCCCCCCCCCCCCCCCCCCCCCCCCATCACCGTCCAGCGCCGTTTGTGCATAAGTCTTATTATTTAGTTTGTAAAACTATAGGTTCATAGCTAAAGTAAAGGTTATCTTATATTGACCGTGATGGTATGATATTTCCACATCAAAAAAGGTGTCTGTACACATATGCCGCGATTTCTGTTTAGCAAAAAAGCTATATACTTTATTTTTTTGGTGTGTGTGGATGTGTGGAGCTCAGTCTGGCCAGCGATTGATTTTGATGTCCACGTCCGTGAGAAGGTTAAGCTTCTTGGACACATATATAGCGCCATGGTGTGTGTGGATGTGTGGCACATTTCATATACAACATCGCTCATTACAACGCTCCTACACAATGACAGTACTAAAACAGTATCACAAATCGTAGCCTTAGCCATAGGGATAACATTGTGATTTCTCCTTTCGCTAGATGCCAATAAATTCTACACCTTGCACCTTTCACCAGGGCTATATTTATTTTTGTTTGTTAGCCTTGTTTTGCCTGGGAGAGTGTGTGGGGGCGGAGGAGATTTTCCTTGAGTATGTTCATGTATGTATCTTTTAAAATGGAAACCACTAAAATGAAAAAAGTGATCCGGGCCTTACCCCGGCACACTGGCTCGCTCTCATTCCAGCGCGGGTCGCTGGGGTCCACGCACTCGATGGAGCCGGATCCCTGCTCCATGACAAAGCCCGGGGAGCAGGCGAATGTCACCACCGTGCCCAGCTGGAAGGTGATGTCCGAGCTGCTGAAGTTACCGTGGGGCATGTAAGGCTGCCAGCAATGTTCCCCATCAAAGGCTAGGGGGCAAGAGAGGGAGATATGTGTATATATATATGTAGAGCGAGAGAGATAGAGAGAGATATGCACAGCGAGAGAGAGTGGGGGGGGGGGGGGGAGTGATAGAGAGAGAAATAGAGAGCCATGTTAACTGCCTCTTAATGACATTGCTTTGGATAAAAGCATCTGCTTAATGATGAAATAGTGTACTGGCTAAACTGACGCCAAAAGGTACCATGTTCGATCCCCAATGTCCACAGCCTAACTCTCTATCTGGTTCTAAATTACATGTATCTAACAAAATGTGTCTTCTCAAGAGACAGGTTCCAGAGGAGATGGTGGTAGGAGGAGGTGCTCACCCTCGTAGCGCAGGGCGAGGAGCAGGGGGATGGAGGAGGAGTCCGTGGTCAGCTCCAGGTACAGCGTGGAGCCCTCGCTCACCAGCCCCCGCTCGGGTACGTCGTCCAGGTCCGAGTCGAACAGCACCGGGGCCAGAGAGCTGTTCCCATTACGCACCAGAAGCCTGACCAAGAGAGAGAGAGAGAGAGAGAGAGACAGAGAGAGAGAGAGAGAGAGAGAGAGAGAGAGAGAGAGAGAGAGAGAGAGAGAGAGAGAGAGATTTGGATTGTTTTAAAATGTTCCAAATATTTGTATTTATATCATATAATATGCTATCCATACTAAAGCCCTATGTTTTGAAGCAATATTTTTTTTTAATATCAAATATCTTTGCTTTTGTTGAAAACAGCTATCAGTCCTGCAAAAATATGTACAACACAGGTGTTCAATTGCTACATTTTGTTTTTTACATTTGGTGCATCAAAGACTTTAGTTCTATATATGGTATGCATTTGGATTTAATGTCGCTGATCATTTATGAAATGCGTTCAGAAGCTCATTCAATACATTTAATAAAAAGTACAAGTAACGTTCATCTGTCCTTTTTCTTTCTAATCTAATGACGATCTGAATTTCTTGAATTTCCATCCAGGGATTAATAAAGTCTCATCTCATCTCATCTGTTATTGTCTTGAAATGGCTAGAGGGCATGATGAAAACCTCTCATTATTACAGTAAACACACCAACTTTGTGTTTTAACAACCAACACCTCACTGTTGAGGAATCTCAACAGCACAGCAACAACTCACTTATCCTCATCCTCATCCAGGGCGACCCTCTCAAAGTGGAGGTGGAGCTTGTGCCCCTCCCGGGCCTCGATCAACCAATGGCAGCTCAGGTTGTTGCCGTTGCTATGGTTGCTGACAGATGGGGGCGGAGGGGAGAGTATGCGGCCCACAGTGGCATTAGGAATCCAACCGCCGCAAGACACAGCTGGGGGAGAGAAATCACAGCTCCGGTTATCACCTTTCCTTTGTCACGCCATTAAATGACAATAGATAATAGAAGCAGTGATGACCTTGTCCTGACCTCTGGTTAACCAACAGATGTTGCTGTACAGTGTGATAGCTCATAGATGGTATCACTAGCATGTTAGAGGAGCCATTGAGGACGTGTGTGTAGAAGGACCATGTGTCCAGATGTTTCAAGGATTACAGTCAGATTGTAGACTTTACAGCCATTGTGTCAATGATTCAGATAAGTACTTTATTCTGTCCAGGGAAGGTCAAGTAAATAAATAAATAGATGAAAATACAGACAGACAGACAGACAGACAGACAGACAGATAGACAGATAGACAGACAGACAGATAGACAGATAGATAGATAGATAGATAGATAGATAGATAGATAGATAGATAGATAGATAGATAGATAGATAGATAGATAGATAGATAGACAGACAGACACACAGACAGACAGATAGACGTTAGTCACTGACCGACACACTGTGGTTCCGGCATGCTCCAGTGAGGTTGCGTGGCGTTCACACACGTTGCGGTCTCGTGACCCCTGACCTGGAAGCCGGGGTCACAGTGGAAGTGGGCTTGACCTCCAGGGTGGATGTCCGTCACGGTCACACCGCCCCCTTCAGGGGATGCCGGGAAGGGACAGTACAGCAGAAAGGCTGTCCGGGTTTATTTGTGGTGGAGAAAAATGTTTTATGCATATTAAATGATTGCATCATACATCTTGTCATACATCTTAGTGTAAAGTCTTACTTCACACCAAGATGTGTAAAAAGTAAAAATGAGAGTTGACCGCCCTAAACCCGAGACGATCCTGCACCCTTGTATGTTATATACATGCCATAAGGATTTCACTTATTATTAAGATATATTATAAATCACATAAAATGGAATTGACAAATGGCATCACAACAATTAAAAATGTACATGATAAACCTTATTACAAGCAATGTTAATATTGTAAATGTGTGTGCTCACAGCTCACAACACACGTTTAATAGCAGGCCTTACTTGTCATGTACTCTAGGAAGATAGAGAGCGCTTCAGAAATAATGACATTCTGAACCCATGCTCCACATTTATCTCTTAAATATCGCAGCCGGTCGAGTTATCAAGTCCCCTTTTTCATCCTTACACATTCCCAGCCTTTATAGATGTCTTTGTGGTAGAATTTCCTTGTGCAGATACCACTTCTAAAACCCACATATCTATGATTAGAAACAGGAAGGATCTTCAATGAAAGAAAAACATTTGTTTGTTCTCGGTTGTCATGGGCAACGCAAAGACCATAAAATCTGTGTCTTTATGGGTCTTCCTTAGCAAAGGGATTCACAGAACTATCTAAAAATCCCAATAAATGCTTTATAATGTTGCATATACGGTCAATCCTGTTAACAGCACCTCTCAATAAGGGTTTACATCTACATTCTGCATATACATTTCTACTACTCACATTGTGTTTATAGATATATTTGTATATGTGTATTTGTATATTAGTATAATATTATTGAGATATATATAGGGGAAATAAAGAGAACAGGGAAGGGAAACAATACAATTATAATAAAAATCGATTACACATGGTATTCATAGTATGAGCAATAAAACCGAAAAACGGTGTATTATCTCAAATCTAGTGGAAGAATCTTGTGGTGGTCAATCTCTAGACATATATCAAGTAAATACAAAAATCCAGTTTCCTCCTGTGCCCCACATAGAATACGTGTATTGTAGTTTTGTAGTTTGTAGTATTGTATTATGTTGTGTCATATGGACACAACATTGTTATAATGTACAGAGTAGCAGGAAAGCAGAATCAGGCCAGTGACAAAGCACATTTACCTTGATAGTGGAGTCTGAATATGCCGTGATTGGTCTGGCGGAGACTGCGGTAGTGAATGTACACCTGGTTGGTTGTGCTGCGTATCACCTGTCCCTCCCTCATCAGGGTCTCATTGGCCAACAACTCTGGTCCCACACCTCCGTACCCTAGGATGGTCAGAGACTCCTCTTTTGAGAGGTTCACCTTTCTCACCTAGAGACAGAACAAAAAGGATGCATCGAAACACAGAGGTTATACGTTGTGAAAGGCAGTTCGTTTACGTTTGAAAATTAAAACCATATAAGGCTTGGTTACCTTTTTCTAAGTTAACGTTTAACCTTAAAATGATTTCTTAAACACATTGCATGCAACAAGCTTTTTACACATATTCATAATTACTTATTTCCAGTAGCCGGCACATATGTCTTGACTGATACTATTTATATTCCCAATTTATTCAACACTTTTATCCAAAGTGAATTAGAGTCAATAATATTTTTTAGATCCATGCCACTAATAAGCAGGTAGGAGGTTAGGCATCTGTCCCACAATACAGTGCTTCAGGTAAAACGCCAGTTAATCCTGCTCTGTCATGCTCTGCTTTATAAGCGCGTTGCGAAACAATGGTGTTCTGCAACAACCAATCAACTCAGATTCCGTGGAAAAACAGGGGAAAATTGGACCATTTACGTCAATGGTCTGGGATTAGCGTTCTCCATTGGTCCGACTTGGAAGAAGTGTATGAAGCAGAGTTCTCCTATATTAGAAAATAGCCAGACGTGAAAACATGCCACAGTAAGTGAGGTACCTGGATCTCCACCCCGTATCCAGAGTACACGGTGATGCTGTACGTGCACTCCAGGGGAGACATGGAGGAGGTGGAGGAGGAGGAGGAGGCAGTTGGGTCGGGGGACTCCACCGAGTCCTCCATCCCTGATAGGGTGGCGTTGCACTGCACTGTTGCTGGAGAAGAGGAGAAGAGAAGGAGGAATCAGGACTTGTGTGTGTGTGTGTGTGTGTGTGTGTGTGTGTGTGTGTGTGTGTGTGTGTGTGTGTGTGTGTGTGTGTGTGTGCGTGTGTGCGTGTATGAACGGGCCTGGTCTATAACAATACTCTAAAGCAAATCTAGAATATGACAGTTCAATAGAATGTTGACCTTAGCTTTATAGATAGCTAAGAAGTTACAGAGTGACATTATTAAAGACACAAAACATCATAGAAGACAGAAATGATTCATACCAGTCTCTCTATAATGTAGTGCTGATATAAACAAATAGTATTTTATTCAGCCTTAAACCAAAATAAAAATAACCTTTCCTATGTTGATGTCCCTCTCTTTGTGTTTGTCTATACCGTTTTTTACATTTCACAAGAGCCCATGAGGAACTTTGGAAAAACGCCAGCTTTTTCTGGCATAAAAAAACATCATTTCCCATGAGCACCAGCCTGTAATTACAAAGAGCTGTTGAAGAAAACAGTATGAGAGAAAGTAGTTGGTTGGGAAAGCAACTGTTTGGTTGCTTGGTTTGGTAATTTATTGGTACTTTTGGCTTTGAATTGGTGCCATTTTCCAGAAAAACTGCATAATTAGCGTGGGACAAATGTCAGTGGGGAATGTGAATTATTCAGGATTCGTTTGGTTGGTGTAAAAGTGACAAAACACACTAGTCTGCTGGGGCTTAGAGAGTGAACAAATGGATGACATTGACACAACTAATCGACTATAGAGAATTAGGCTTTCAGAAACAGCAAATAAACTGTAGAGGAAGTCATTATTTCTGTTTATGAACAGAATATGTTTCTGTGTTGAATAGTTTGAAGAATAACACAAAACTTGAAAATAAGCTAGCAAGCTAATGCCACAGCAGTGCTCTGGTGTGACCTTAAATGTGGGTTACCTGGAGAATGCATGGTGGTGATGGTGGTGGTGGTGATCAAGGTGGTGGTGGTCTCCTCCTCAACCGCGGCGGGCGGGGATGAGGTCAGGGCGGTGGTGAGCACTCCGGGGGAGATGGGGGTGGTCTCGGGGGGGTGGCCAGCCCCGGGAACCGCCTGCGTTGGGTTTGTGGTCGTACCTGTTGATGTTCACAGTCCCGGGCACAGGTTCAGGCAATACAACTGTACTATAGCGATGTGGTAATGTAATAAGGTAGTACTGTGCTGTAGTACTGCAATGCACTGTACTGCAGAGTGATTCTGTATTAGTGTAGTACCTTTAATGTAGTACTTTACTGTTGTACTGTGGTAATGTAATGTAGTACTGAGTATTGTAGTACTGAAACACATTGTACTGTAGTAAGTAGTAATATAATTAGTAGTATGAGTGGTATTAGTACTACTTACTGTGTGGGGGGCTGTGCAGCAGGTCTGTTATGTGTTACTTGTAGTATTAGTAGTAATAGTGTTAGTAGTATTAGTATATATCTTACTGTGTGGGGGGCTGTGCAGCAGGTCTGTTATATGTTACTTGTAGTAATAGTAGTAATAGTATTAGTAGTATGAGTAGTATTAGTATATATCTTACTGCGTGGGGGGCTGTGCAGCAGGTCTGTTATGTGTTACTGGTAGTATTAGTAGTATGAGTAGTATTAGTATATATCTTACTGCGTGGGGGGCTGTGCAGCAGGCCTCCTGGGCCGGAGGAGCCAGGACTCTGGGTGGCTTCTCCTTCAGGAGTCATGAAGCTCATTCCTTCACAGCAAGGAGTCAGAAAACATCAGACATGTGAAGCACGCCAACACACAGAATAACACACAGCCACACACATAGTCATGCACATTCACATAGTCAACGACATACACAGACACACACCCACACACATACAGTCACACACATGCAAAATACACACCAAACAATGCATTAAGACATACGTACACAAGCGGAAATTGACATACAACCACACGCACACACACACTCCCAAATACATATGCACATACACACAAACACACACGCGGATACACACACACACACACACACACACATGTACTCGCAAATACACATGCACATACACACAAACACACACACACACACACACAACAGCACATACACACACACACAGACACAGTGTTGGTTTACCTGAGGCAAGGTGCAACATGGAGAGCAGTAGCAGCAGCATGGCAGCAGGTGGTAACGACCCCATGGCTGGTGGTGAACCTCCTGACCTGAAGGATCACACCCGCGAACACATCATGCTCAACGTTGCCTCATCACGTCCCCCATATTCTCACGACATTATACTACAGCTCCAGCTCCACTGCCATTCAATTGAAGGTTGCCCTTCAATTGAACACACAGGCACGAGCACATACACATACACACATACGCCCGGAGGCACACAATCACACACACACACACACACACACACACACACACACACACACACACACACACACACACACACACACACACACACACACACACACACACACACACGTGCTTGTATATACCTATTACAAATAAAATAGGTATATGTATATACATATTATGTCTTTATAATCTATGTAATGGGTTGTCATAGGCTGCAAATCAATGCAATGCAATAATTTAGGCCTACTTATAATGTATTAATACAATGCAACGATATAGAAAGGCCTGGCTTAATTTTACCTTACATCGAGTATAGGTTTTCGCAGACGATATATACTAGTTTCTTTTTTCTACAAATATCGTATAAGGATACTGTATATCTTCTTCAACAACGCTCATAGTCGTATTTTGTTCATACATTACAGGGCCTGGAATTGTCTGGAGTTCTTCTGTATAAGCTGTTATCAAATATGTGGATACAGAAGCGAGGTAAACATAACCTGCTCTGAATGTGTTAAAATGTGTAGCGATTTTCCTAAGGCAATTCTTGCCACATATTCTGCATTGATATGATATACAGCAGCGGCGCATAATTGACAACCATACACCTTCATGTGATAGAAGTGCGTCTCATTCCCATTGATCCATACTTGCTCGGCCGTCGTTGTTCGCTATTCGAGGCGTTTCCTCGACGAATATGCCAGCATGGTGTGTGCGTATGTATGTGTGTGTGTGTGTGTGTGTGTGTGTGTGTGTGTGTGTGTGTGTGTGTGTGTGTGTGTGTGTGTGTGTGTGTGTGTGTGTGTGTGTGTGTGTGTGTGTGTGTGTGTGTGTGTCAAAACGATCGGGGTCTATGCAAAGGCAAGCGGCAACTCGCATCCCGGCCTTCTTTGCATGCCGAATCAAGTCAACCCTTTCTGAACATCGGTTTTTCCAAAATTGCCACCATGCGAACTTAATCCCCACGATACAAAAATCAAAAGGTGATTCCACTTACCTCGATGCTGCAAGGTAAATGTTGTGGCTCTGCACTCGGACTGAATCCTGTTGCTTTAGGCCTCAGAGAAGATATGACGGACGTCAAGATGCTTGGTCCTTGATACCGTACGGTTGACGCATTCGGTTTCTAGTGTGAGGGCATTCGTGTTGCTGCCGGAGCTCCAGGTGCGCCCTGGTGGTCGTAGGGCGTCACTGCACAAGGATTGGCAATGTTCCAGAGACGATGAGGAGCAGGCGCGTTTAAGGGGGCTGTCTACCGAGAGAAAGTGCTGAAACGCAAACCACTCCGAGTGTGTCCCACCTATTAACAAGGTAATCACAACGGTGACTGCGTCTTCTGCTTGTTTGCTGGTTGCAACGTGTGCCAGACGAGACGCCACGCATGTTAAATGTTTTGTATAGTGGGTTGACATTAGCCTGAAAGCCAGGATGCAGCCGAATGTTTTGCCTGGAATGTGGAATGCGGACATTAAAAATCATTGGTCGGGAGAACAGCAATACGCGTTGCGGTGGTCTGTTCTCGGAGAAGGACTGCTATGATGTACAACCGCGTGTTGAATGAGGATAAGGAGAATGGAAACCATGATTATTATTTTTTATATATTTATTTCGCAGCACTGTCACCATTCTGAAAGTAACGTTCTACGAACCACATAATGATGAGCCCTTTTGTTGAAAGGCACCCACGTACATATACTACACACGCACCAATGTGCGCATTAATACAAACACAATTTCGTTACAACACAACTAGTTTTCTCCCTCTCTCTTTCTCTCTCCCCCTCTCACTCTCTCTCTCTCCCTCTTTCTCTCAAAACATGTGACATTTATGCATAGATGTGTACACACACACACACACACACACACACACACACACACACACACACACACACACACACACACACAGACGCAATTCTATTTAAAGAAAGAAAGTTGCTTTTTAGAAAACACGTCAAGATAATATTTCACTCATACTACTACTAATAATTATAGTATTATAATATTACTATACTACTATAATGGTAGCTATAGTGGACAGCATACATTAATAAAGCATCCTTAATAATGGCCACTAAACGTGGCTTCTCCTCCCATGTCCAGCGAACATGACAGTTCCAGACCTTGACCCTTGATCCTGAGCCCTTATTGACTATTCTGTGGGCCAAGGTAGACCAATAAACTCCCATCACTGAGGGAGGAGCTAAGACGTGGATCTCATTTAGGGTCCACACTGCTTAGAGGACCAAGTGCATAGGACTATAAAAAAATTATATGTCGCTTGGGCGTGGGCTTAGTATCTTCGGTGCGGGGTTGGATACCTAGCACCAGACAAGGCACGGTTAAATGTGAAACAAAACTATAAGAACAGAGTATGTTAACCCAACCTGGCTCTTCACGTGGTTCAACCCTTTACGTTGTTGGTCTATTACTCCTTGCTTGCTGTATCTCTTCCTCAGCTTCTTACTTCCCGGTTCAAATGCTTTCATTCATGATTGGCTAGTGATTGCAGCTGCTTCAACTCCAGCTTTGCATAACTACACCCAAATATGGACTTGTTCCTGAAGGGACCCTTTCCAGGCATCTGCACCACGGTTCCCAGAACACACAGGATGCTATGATCTCCATAGAGCTGAATACAAAGTGGAACGTTAGCAACACTGTTGCTGGTACTGAGGAGGTCTGCTCCCTGTAGGCCAAAGTAGACAGGGTGCAAGGGAGACATGGATGACATAATGTTACAGGACATAATAGCACAGGCACAAACCTACATTCATAATAAATAAGGAACACCTAATCATTTATAATCCTGAATTTATACATTTTGGAACCTGGTCACTCATAGCCAGTTGGACATCAATGTATTACTGTTGTTGTTTTATCACTGTGTTACTTATTTTTTCACTTTTTTCTGGTCTGTGTGTTTGTCTATTTGACGTGTCCCTCTGGACAGAATGCACTGGTGGGCGAGTCCCTTCCCCCTGCCCCTGTGCGTCGAGCTGGGCTTCCCCCCGCTCAACGGCCTCCTGTGGCCCCTGCTGCTCCTCTTCCTGTGGTACTGTTACCGCATGGGCTCCGACCTCCCACCGCCGGGCCGGGCCCACCCGGGGGGTAAGCACAAGTCCGGCGCCCGGCGCTTCATGATGCTGTCCCGTGGCGCGGCCAGCGGCCCCCGGGGCTTCGAGACGGTGTCGGGGTCCGAGGCGTCCGGGGCCGAACAGGCGGCTCCCTGCATTTCCATGGAAACCAGCGAGGACGAGGACCCCGACGGGAGGGAGTACCTGACTCCGGTGCCCGGACGCCCGCTGTTCCCGGCCCAGGCGTCGGCGTCGGGCAGGAAGCTTTACGCCGCGCTGCAGGAGTACGCCAAGCGCTACGGCTGGGTGGGCATGGGACGCATCCACAAGGCGCTCCGAGAACAGGTAGGCATGGCGTTAGGTTATTCACCCAGCGGGGCCGGAGCCGACCGAGGAACGCCCTCCTCCCTGTGTGTTGCCGAGGAGTTGACGTCGGCCTGCCTGATCCGCCGATTTAAGCGAAACGGACTTGTCGATGGACTAGTCGACGTGTGCAGAGTGTAAATGCTGTAAAAGTTGTTAACACCGGTACCACGTCTGTGTACTTGTAATGCTATTTACTATTTAGTCCTTTAACAGGCACTTTTATCCAAAGAGACTTTACAGTGAATTCAGGCAGTTGAACACCCCTATATAGACACTACACGATCTTGCAAAACTCATTTGCAAGTGTTCCGTCTCTCAGGTGAGACTGAACGACCACTCCACCATCCAGAGGCCTCACCTGTTCTTCCTGCCGGACGTCCCCAGCGTCCCTTTCTTCCCCCGCGATGCCCACCGCCATGACATCGAGCTCCTGGAAGCCCAGTACCCCCTGATCCTGGCTGAGTTCCAGGCGGTCTACCAGCGGGGTGTGGACTCCAAACTGGGATGGAGCGGTCCCAAGGTACGGCAAAAAGATGTTTCCTAATAAGGGGCTTGCACACTGCCCCAACAAACGGCAACACCGACTGTAGAATCGGAAGTTGGCTGTCACCGATTAGGAATGTTCACCAAAAAGGAACGACAACAGCCAACAACCATCGAGAATCAAGTTATCCCAAAAACATATACAAACTCAATACTACAATAGACATTACAATCACAATTATGTCATCTGGGGAACAAACAAAAACCTAAAATATTACCATGGCAACAAAAACACTGAGACGCTGAATGCCTCGTGTGGTCTCCTCCAGGCCCAGACGGGATTTCCCCTGTACAGTGCAGGGGTCTGCGTGGCAGGAAACTGCCGCTCCTGCCCCTACACGTACAGGACCCTGCTCTCCCTGCGGACGTTCATCAGCAGCAACTCCCTGGGGGGAGCCGGCTTCGTGCTCCTGGGGCCTGGGGTCACGTTGGGGGGCTCCTACGGGCCCACGAACGCCCGCCTGCGATGCCACCTGGGTGAGTATGGAACGAGCCCCTGGAGAGTTTTCAACTGCCAACTTGGTTCCATCTAGGTTTTAAACACACAGCTAGCATTTAGAACCAAGTTGGAACCAAGATGGCTCATAGTGGAATAAAGCCCATGGCATATGTTATGTTTACTTAACTAATTATTTTAATTCAGTGGCAGAAACAACCTCTGTACAAATTTCCTGATTTGAGCCAATCAACAGGCAGGCATGTTCGTATTCTTATATGCATCATGTTCCGATATTCTGTTGTTCTTTCACGTTTTGCTTTATTTTCCAAATCTCTTTTCTATAACTATTACCATATGGGAAAAAATCGAATATAATCCTAGGTCTGAAGAGATGGATTCAATCAATCATTTAATCTATATCAGTGCAACCACTCATGTATGATTCTTAACTTCAGATAGCCATCCCAGTATTAGTGGGTCAAATAAACCATAGAGATTTAAATGTATGATTTGCTTTTCACAAACAACTATGTTTTGGGACAGACCGTTCAGTCCATGGGAAATAGATTTAATTTAACAGAAAGAAAAGAGACATTTTATGTTCGAAACTGATTTGCAGGGCTTTTTCTCCCCAGTAGGGGTCATCCAAACTACGCTTGTTGATGTGAAGGTTACTTGCGACAGCAGGTTTTCTGACATATAAACCCTCAAACTAATATCCCTTCATATTTAGGGCGGGTCAGTGTACGGTAGATGGCGTGTCCTCCATAAATATGAGAAATATGAATATTGTGTGCAGGTCTACAGACGCCACCTCTTTGTGAGCTCGTGGTCGGAGGTGAACCGCAGCGCTGGTCAGAGGGACACTGCCTTCTAGTGGACGATTCCTTCCTTCACACCATTTCACACAAAGGTCTGTAAAACATTACATTTAATTAAAAAAATATATATATAATTATAAATATATAAATATCTGTTGTTTGTTCAATCCTGTTGATTTTACAAACCAACAAAACCAATCATCCGCTTGCAGACACCAATGCCACCATTTGAATCTTTCAGGGCCACCAGAAGACGGCCCCCGGGCCATTTTCAGCGTTGATCTCTGGCACCCCAATGTGGCTGCAGCTGAACGACAAGCGTTGGACTTTATTTTCAACCCAGACCTGTGAATCCTTCCTGCTACACCCACAATCTACCTGATGCCTTATTTTAACCTTGCTTGTTGTGGGTGGTATGCACAAAAGAAATCAAAGTGAACATCATTCCAGCCAATCGATCACTGTGTGGATCTACGCTTACTGTCACATAAGCCATTGATTATACAACCGAAACAGAGCAACGCTGATTTTATTAACCTTTGAGAGCAATGCGTACTATGGCACATTATATCATGCACATCATGGATGTTCCTTGCACGTGAAACCTGTTTCTCAATGACAGCTAGACCATGTTTTGAGCCTGTGCATGTATTAACCTTTGCATGTATTCCTTCTGGAAGAGAATGCTTTGAGAATCATGGCAAGATTGTTTCCTATTCGTCTTCTCGTAATTTAAGTGAATAACTGAGAATATAAGCTAAATGACATCTACCGGACAAGCCTGATTCATAAGCCTTCTAGGTTCCTTCCTCTTTACTGGAAATATAGTATTCTTCTTTATTCGCATGTGCCTGTCTATCTTTCTCAAAAGTGATATTATACCCATCTGATATATAGCCTATATTTCTTCATGTTCAACTAGCATAAACACTGTGGTTCAAGTACTGCATGAACTGTGAATGTTTACACAACCGACAATTGATTATTACGGTTTCAGTTTCAATCCATACTGTGAATGGTGTGCACCTAATAAATGGGCATTGTTCAAGTTTTGTTGTAAATTATTGTTAATTGCAAAAATGTGTCACTGCTACGCTGACATTTGACATGGGAAGAAAAGCTATTTTATCAGGTTTAACTGAAATAACATATTTTAGCCATTCAGAAATATACTGCACAGGGATTGTCTGTTAATAAATACTTAAAAACAGCCATGGAGATACATGTTAAAACATACATTGCCTTTCATACAACACAGGTATTATAAAGGATCTCCCCATCATTTATTAGCACACAAAAAAGTAAATTGTATGTCAAAATGAAAGCACCAACATGTGTCATTCAATTTGCACCATGCATCATAGATGTTGAAATCTCCTTCAACAGCTTGAATATGAATATTTGTAGAAGAATATTTGTCTTCCACAATTTAACTCACGATAAGGATAAGCAGAATTCTCAGCACAAACAATAGAGATCTTAAGTAAAAAATGGGACTTGGAAAAATTTACCTAAATGCAGTTTGTTCAAAAAGATTCTTCTCCATTTATTCTATTTCTGGCGAACCTTTTCCAGCTGCAGACTAACATTTGATTAATTTAGTACATGAAAGCTTCCTGGTATTTTTCCTTGTCTGCCATCTGCTCCTGTCATAGCCCTGTGCTCAGGATTAGATGGACTCAACTAATCCACGGCATAAAGACAGATTAATCCAGACATGTTCATGTATACATGTCTGGATTAAAAAAATTATATATTCATATACATACACTAAACACACACACCAAATAATTAGGTGGTTGCATATTCTGCAATTGCCAATGGTTTCAAAACATGTATTTTGTCGTACATGCGTCTAGCGTTACAATTGTTACTTAATAGGTCAATTCTACAGGAAACAATATATATGTAAGTGTAAATGCCGAAATCTATTCTCCTATTGGATAGCCTCTGATGACACGTTAAGCGTGGTGAAACAGGATTGATTATCCCGAGAGATTACAACAACAACAACAACAACAAGTGAATGCGTAGGTCCAGTGGTCCCCCACAACCAGTTCATCAGTTATTAATCATTGGATTATTTGTGAAAAAAATGTCATTAAACAGCATATTTTTCAGTGCTTAGCAGCTGCAAGAGACTGACTGCCAAAGCAGATGTCAAGGACCTTTGATATTGATAATCCATCCTTCGTTAAAAAAATGTGTCAATGCATAACTCTGTGCTTGGACTGTCTTGTACAAAATAAAGTAGACAAACAAACAAACAAACAAACAAATAAAATAATATTTATGTTTAAAGTTTTAAGTCCAAGATACAAATACATTTGCAGCCATTTAAATGTAGAATATTGTGCAGCTTATTTTCTTTACATAGCAACAAAATGGTAAATATTTTAAATAAATTAAACAACAGAAATTCTTTCTGCTAAGCAGTTAAAAAAGTCAGCAGTTAAAGATGTTGATATTTAGTGGGGGAAGTACTAAAAGACTTCCTTTCCTCTCTCACTCTTCCAAGTTTTCTTCCTGGTGCCGTTAACGGGACATCATTTTAACAAACTCTGGAAGAAAAAACAGGAAAACGCCACTAATGACAAAGATTTCTAAAAGTTTGAACCGTTCCCTAGTTGAGATCTAATCAATTTGGTTAGGGTCGTTTCTGAAGGGGTTTTGAGGGGCAAAGCACACCACACACAGCTCAGACACAGTTGTAAAAACTACATGCCCAAATCCCTGCACTCTTATTTTATTATTCCAAAGACAGCAGGAAAATCCCTAAATCCTTTCAATCTAGGACTATGTCACTAGATACTCTTTTTATGTCCTGCATGCATTGTGCCAACCCCCCCCCCCCCCCACACACACACACACACACACACACAAACAGAACAATTCCAGCACAAAAACATATTTTGCACACTGAAGTGTTAAACCTGAAAACACAAATGCTTCTTTTTGAGTGATTCTTTGTAATACATTTTAAGTAAAATCCATAATTTTAAGTCGACATCTACATGTCTTTTGGATTACTATCAGCACTAGACAGATGCAATGGACCTGTATGTGTGTGTGCGTGTGTGTCATCAAAAAATGAATCCTAATAATAATATTCAATTGTATACAAATTATATTACCTTGTTCACATTGTGACTACATTTGATTGTGAATCAATTTAAAAGGGATTCGTAAAAAAATCTCCTTGCACCTAGAGATAGCTCCACTCTTCTCTCCAATTGAAAGATGTTAAGTTAGTCAGCATTCATATTGCCACTGAAGCCTCGACGTCTGATACTCAGGCCATGCCAATCTCCTAACTTCTTTGTGTGTAGATTCCTTTAGCTGTCTTTCATCCTTGTAGACATGTCCACCTTCCCCCATAGTATATTGAAAATGTACTTGGCCTCTCCTCTCCAATCCTGAACTTTCCATGATGGTCACTGCATTCACCCATTGTTTCCTTTGTTGTAACTGCCCATGATGTGAAAGTTTCCCTGTCACCCATTGTCTCATTGAAGATGCATGGTACATTTCTGCCTTTGTCTTCCCATGATTATGCTCTATTAAATCAAATACTTTGCTGTCAAGAAATGTCCTAAAATAAATATCAGTGTGGGTGTGTGTATGTGTGTGTATGTGTGTGTGTGTGTGTGTGTGTGTGTGTGTGTGTGTGTGTGTAGTTTGCCTCTCACCCTCAAAGTCAACTGTGCCATCTCCATTTTTGTCCGCCTCCCGGACCACCTGTTCGATCTCTGTCTTGATGGTCTGCTCGCCCAGTAACTTGGTCATCGCATGGCGCAGTTCTTCAGTGGTGATGCAGCCGTCCCCGTCTAAGTCAAACTAAATAGTAGATGGAAAGAATATTACACAATTTTCAATGTATAATTATCTATTTATAAATCATGCTGATGGCCGCTTTATACTGCAATTTCGGAGGGACAAAATCACACACTTTTCCTTCCTCAGTTTCTTGTACTGCATCTGATTTTGATTACTTACTATATCAATTCATCTGTTTATTAGCGTGCAGGAAAGATTGTGGCTGACCCCTCCCACCCCGGCAACAATCTCTTTGAGCCACTCCCCTCTGGCAGGAGGCAGAGGTCCATCAGGACCAAAACCTCTCGTCACAAGGACAGTTTTTCCCCCTCCGCCACTAGCCTTATTAACAAGGCCCGGAAACCACCCTGACTCTCTCCACACCCCACCTCTGGCTCTAAATGCCACTGTACTTAACCTGCTCTTTTAAATCTTAATCCTTACTCTCATATTTATTTTATTTTCTGTGTGTGTATATATTTATACATATATTTATACTTATATTGTTTGTTCTGTTTAACCTGTAACTTATTTTAGAGAATGTGACGTGCACCTACATCACCAAGACAAATTCCTTGTATGTTTAAAAAACGTACTTGGCAATAAAGCTTTTCTGATTCTGAGTAGTATTAGTATTTTATAATGACTTTGTGGAATGTTGAATTTAATTAATTTCAGACTGTCAGTGTAATATTCATATGTATCAACATACTGAATTGTGATTGGATGCATTATACTGTGCTATGATTGGTTAAGACCACCCAGGTCGTGAGGGCAGTCGCAAAGGATCATGGCCAGGAGCACATGGACATCCAAGTCACAGCTAGCTAATAAAGAGCTACGTTTCTAAATATCCTGTCGTCCTGCATTTTACTATTTGTATAAAGTATACAAAACAAGACATGGTGTCAGAAGTGGGATGCCCAGCTTCATATCGCACAAGGTAGGGAAGAGAGGTCAAGCCTAGAGCTGTCCTAGACCTGTGAAATGTAAAAGGGTGTAGGCGGATCGCTGCCCTAAAAGAGTTCCAGACTGTAAACTTGTTATTGAAAGTTAACTTGAAATGCTTGATATGGTATTTGTCTGTTATGTTGATGCAGTTGGTGCAGTTTAAATGATTACCTACCTCGAGTTCAAACTACAGAGCATATATTCAAAAACACTTTGTTGTTCTACATATTGTTTTTTTTTTAAAACAAGGGAGATGTAATATTCATATGTATCAACATACTGAATTGTGATTGGATGCATTATACTGTGCAATGATTGGTTAAGACCACCCAGGTCGTGAGGGCAGTCGCAAAGGATCATGGCCAGGAGCACATGGACATCCAAGTCACAGCTAGCTAATAAAGAGCTACGTTTCTAAATATCCTGTCGTCCTGCATTTTACTATTTGTATAAAGTATACAAAACAAGACAGTCGGTTACAACTGCTTTCAGCGTTTTATACGATTTGGAATTCTTTGACGCACATATCACATACTTTTCAAGAAGAAACTCTACTATAAATGTATAGCTACTTCAATCATGTCACCTCTTTAAATGCATCTTTCAGTTCCTTGAGCCCGATCATCCCTGCCGTTTCTGCCAGAAGCTTGGGGGTCATCAGTTCCACAAAATCTTCAAAGTCCACTCTTCCTCCCACTGCGGTACAATAAAAGCAACACGTTCATTAGGTCATGAGAAATCATATAAATCCCAAAGCCAGTTGTTCTCCACCTCTGAAGATAGACCTCAGGCAGGGTTATGTTATGCATACTGAGTCGCAGGTGATGGTTCCCAGCCAAAAGGAACTGGGTTCAAGTCCGCAGCCTACTTTGAGTCATCCTAGAGCAAGATGCACAACCCTTCCAGATCCTTAAAGGCCCTCTCTAACGAAACAAATGACATTTTTTTGAACGTCTTTCGTGAGTTTGTTGCCGTTGCTAGGGTAGAGCTTTGCCTTGACATTTGAATATGTAAAAGACCAAAGCTAGATGGCAGTCACCGCACTATGAGTTACAGTTGATAATAGAGAAATTTTACGTTAATTGGACAAAATACTTTGCCGGTTTAATGCCAGTGCAGGCATGTGTCATAACTACGTAATACAGCCGTATACCAGAAGTAAGTACAAATAATTGTTTGGGCGCAAATATATGCCAAATACCTACCTTGAATATTATTATACAAAGATCTTTGTATTTATCGTGGTATTCTGCCCGTGCAGTCATTGCTCATGCCCGGAATCTTCCACAAGGCTTGACAGATCTATTGCTAAAGCTGGCGAGCTAGTCATGGCTTTTGGGGGAGTGGCTTATGAGGGAGGCCTGAAGAGAGGGGTGGGATTTTTTTGGTTGAATACTGTCAAAATCTAGTTTACGCTTAACTGGTTTCTCCAAATTGCCTATCATATCTTTAACTAATCTCAGGGACCATAACATGCAGGATAAAAAAAGTTAATTGACACGTTGTGTAAAAGTATGATTGTGTATGTGACAAAGACATTGACTTGAAATTATTTGAATTAATGTGCTTCTGGATGGATGTTTTGGTACCAAAACGACTGAAATGGCTGATAGGCGAAGAAGGCCAATAGAAAGACTTACAGTTCATGTTGATATTCTGGCCCAGTTCTATGAGTTCCATTTCAGTTGGCATGTAGCCCATAGTTCTCATAAGGTTGCCCAGGTCCTTACAGCTTATGAAGCCATCTTTGTCCTTATCAAACTCCTCAAAAGCCTCCCGTAACTCTACCAACAAAGAATGTACAATCTATAATACAATATATAAAAATAACAGTTGAAGTCAAATAAGGGTATTTTCCATGAAAGAAAAGCAAGCATTTATAGCCTACCTTCTATTTCCTCGTTGGTCAGTTGTCTTGGCTGTAAAGAAACATATGGAAATGTTAACTTGTTACTTGTACGCTGTAGATAGATACAAATGACAAAAACGTTTTAATTGATTAGTTGAATTATTGGAGTTTAAATAACTGATCAAATATGTTTATATTTTTGTCTTGTTGATTATTCAGAGAAGGAAAATGGTGAAAACTGGTTAAAATTGTATTTGTTATGTATTTATATGGAATCAAATTGATGCCAAACTTAAGAAAAAAAACTGTGGAGGCGGGGGGAAGGGAGAGACTTTATTGGACAAATGCGTCTTGGTATGAGACATTTTTACCTCCCTGACTAAAAGCATGCACATCAACATCAGGCACTCTACTGGAAAACCAGTTTATGTGAAGTGAAAATACAGTTAATGATTTACACACAGATAGATAATAGATGTAAACAGTGAACAACACTAGAAGTAGTCTCAATAAGCTTTCTAGGCTTATCCGCTTGATGATTCATCCTGAATTCGTCCACATATTTTCATAGGAGTTAAAGACAGATCTTGGAGAGGCTACTGTTTAGAGTTCAGCAAGCCATACAACGCTGACCTCTTGAGCTTGATTACTTAAGTTTGACTTCATAAAATAATTTTAATCAGCTCCTTCCAATCACTTATAGATGACTCAAGATCTGATTCATGAGAAACTGTACTTGTTTACAATTCAGAAAAAAGTGTACATCTACGATATCTTTTCCCACAAACAATACTTTGTGCATCAATTGGGCTCCATATCTTTAACATGTATAAACAAACAATATGTAGCAGTAATATATCATTTATTAAAAATAGCATGGCATTTAGTCTCAAAACAGGTTACATGCTCAGAATCAGCAGGATTAAGTGTGTTTTCAATGAAATTGCATTTACTTGAGAGAAGCATGCGCATTGTAATGCAAAACAGTTGGTTATTTAATCTCTTGGTTAATACTGACATTATTGCATAGGCCTATAGCATATTATTTGATATAATAAATGATATCACCCATTTCCCAATGCTGTCGTAACATGGTAAACACAGTTGGTGGTGCTCTTTTTAATTATTCAATAACTCAGCTACCATTCATTTAAAGGAGCTAAACTTGCGCTTACTGGGCCACACAACACTACTATGAATAGAAACAAACATGAATTCTGTTTCCCTTTCTTTTCCTTTTTTGTGCATTTCAAAAGACCCTTGTTAGGGACACAGTCAATTAGTGATAAAGTAAAGTATTTAAATATAGGCTTACACTTATTTTAGTGCAAATTCTAGTATTTCAGTACTATCATGAAGTGAAGTTAAAGATGCACACACTGTGAAGTTAAGGAGTTACCATAATAGTCAATAGAAAACTTGCCTGTCTTCTGTTGCCACGCCGGAGGAAGATACAGGCCTGTCCCGAACTCATGATGCTCCAAGGTTCTGGAGAAGATCAGATTTTGCTGTTCCAAAATAAATAAGTAAAACAGTGTAGTATCCTAACTCACTACTGCAACACGTTTGTGTAAGTGTGTTTGCGCTTGGTACAAATGTGATCTGATCTGTGTATGCCAGTAGAATGAGGTCTCTAAAGGATTATCCCAGCCTGCTTTTGGTGTAAAAAAGAACGATAGGCTTAATGCTCAGACGATGCTTCAGAATTGTATGTTTCCTTCGACAATACATACAATGTGGACCGTTTATGGCTATTTCAATTCAGACGAGGTAAAATGTTTTATTGCCCCCAAATGACTTACCTTCTGTTGGGATTTTATGAATTGGAATTTGGAACCTTTTGTTTTTTGTTCCCAGATTGTTGTTATGCCCCCTGTAATCCTTTCCTTGGGTTGCAAGTATACTATGCTCAGTTTATCTTCTGTTTGCCTTGAACAGGAAGGGACTGGAATCCCTATGACAACAGATGGGTCAGTGAGGCCATGGAATATAAATCCAGCATATATCCCATGGTTCCCAATCCTCAATTGCAAAGCATTATATAATCTACTAAAAATAGATTATTTAGCTATACTGTAAAAAAGGACAAACGCCCCCCCCCAATCTAATCACAATTGTGATACTCATACCATATGTCTCATTTTCATGTCACATATTTGAAATGGTGATGAAAACTGATGCATATTGGATATAGCATTAGGCAGATATGCGGTTTATGTATGTAGATGTTAGCATTCTAAATAATTTGGCTCTTGCATGACCATGCATGCATTGATCATGGTAAGCTCAAACTCTATGTATGCATAATGTGGTTTTAATCAGAACAGCACTTTGTATCCTATACAAATACGAATATTGAATGCATAAGGTTTGACTGTTATCTTTCCTAACGGAGTAACGCACAAGATACAGATAAACAAAAACGTTTTTGTTTTGTACTGTTCTCTGTTGCATACAATGTCAAAATAAAATATATTTTCAATCAACCAATGAATCAATCTGTCCTTGTTGATGTAGAAATGTAGAAAAGTCATTCAAAAAACTACAAACATTTGTATACACCATATCTACAGCTGTTACTACTGCTACCAAAAGACTCAAAGAGACAGGGATAACTACAGCAAATTAGCCGTGCAGCATCTTGAAGAAACTCAAGATATGTTTGTCATTGGCTGTCAGCATTGTAACTCACAGAAATATAGACTGAGATCTGGGGCAACACCGGTGAATCAGGTTTATTCTTAAGTACCTACTTCAATTTCTTTATTCAGTCCTCCGGTATTTCAATAGTCTGTCTGGGGTACAGTAGGAGATTTTTTATCATCATAGTTATGTATTTAAGGGGTGTTTTTGTTTTTTTACATAGGTCAGTTTAATTGGTTTTGGTAGTTTAATTAATAATTGAATTAATTCCTTATTTCTTTTTTATTCTGTAGAATGACAATACATTTCTTTCTATTCTATTAGGGGGAAGGTACGAAGAGTCGGGAAGCCCAATGCGTGGTTGGCCAGGAAAATCTCTCTTCTTTAGTTATTTTCGTACAGATCTTCCTATAGTCCAAAATTTATTTGTGCATTTCTTTAGTCACGTAATTTCACATTATATACAGTGATGAGGAACAGCACATATGTAAGAAGTATCACTTTCTTAGGTACAAGGAATCTTTGTATATTTTCTGGTAATACTCTGCTTTTTGCCCTGTAATTTCTGTAAGTCAACTACATGTTTAAGCTTCAATAGTCTTGACTCAATTAACCAAACCAGGCTGTTGATGGGCTCTCTTGGCTCCACTTCATGGTTTATATCCTATTACGATGTTTATAATTTTCCATGTACCATTGATATCATTTTTATTTTATTTTAACATTTATTATAATATTCTTTATTGGCTTGTCTCATAACATTATCATCATACATCAGTTATCCTTCCTTTGCGTCCCTCGACTCACATTACAGGATCCACTAGATGTTTCTTGAGGTCCTTGTCACTTTGTCTGAAACATCGCAAATAATGTATTTATATTTTTAGTATTTGAGGTACATTTTTAAAACCATCTCATTAAACAGTAACATATTTCTGTGTAAGCAACATCTCTTTCTCTCACCTTTATAAGCGTAACCAAGATGCCATAGAAGAGGGAGATGAAGAAGAGGAGGAGGAAGGTAATGGTCATAATCCAGTTGTCCTCCCCCACGTCTTGGACAAAAACCTGTTTGTTCTCGTCAAATAACACATTTTCTTCAAGAATCTCTAGGAAAGGTATGGAAAAAAGATTTTGAATTAAGTACATTCTATGTTAAACTGTACGCTCAGTTCGTGTGACTAACAGAATAATCAATTATTTTATTGTTCTAAACCTACAGCACAATTAAGTTGTTTAAAAATTTGTTCAGGGGAAGGCAACATAGACCTACCAAAAATCGTAATTGTGTCAGATATTCCCATCTGAAAAAACCTTTCTGTTTTATCCATAGAGAATTCAATCGAGCAAGACATTTCATGGAGCAACATTGGTGGGTCCATTATCAAAATCACCCACAAGTCTATTCAGACTGTGAAGAACCACCTTGATTATATACTAGGAGGCTGCCATCTTTATTCCATACCATTTATATGCCCCAGTGATATAGCAAGACATGTACAAACCTGGTTTGGACATGTTCAGGGCAATGTTTTCGTTAAAAAGCTTATTTTGACCTTGCAGAAGCACAGCTGAAGGCTGGCTATGGGACAGTGAGCCTGAAAGAGAATGACAAAATGTGACTGACACTAGCAACATTTAAGAATCAATATATACAAGAGTCAAAGCAGAAATCTGCAACTGGATAACCGGAATATGATGACGTCATCGGCATACGGTTTTACCAAGGATATTGTTTTTAAAGTGATGGAGAACCGGATCTGAAAAGGTAAAATAACCATAACATCACAGAGGGATGTACCCACTACACGCATTCCGAATATTTTGTAAGGAAAATGTTAAAGTATATGTACATATCAAAGTCAGCTAATAAACTCCCCGCCCCCTCCTTCGTGTGGTTTGTACTTTCTCAAAGTCTGAAAACGCCGTACATTCCTTCAGCTACACCTTTGGCTGCACCGTCGCTGTCATGTGGGTGTTAGGTAATTGGTCACTGGCTTGGCTACGTAGCCAAGAAGGACAATATACTCCATTCATTAAATCGGCTTGAAGAAATCATTACACTGAACTTACGTGAGATTGCAATTGATTTCATGTAAGATAATTTTCTGACGATTCATACACACGTTGATAAGGGTGAGCATAATTAGAAGTAAATTACAGATTTCAGTTGTCCATCACATTAAGGAATTTCAGTGTGATCAATCTTCTTTGTGCAGAAGGTGATATTCATGCCAAAAACTGCCAATATGTGAAAATGTAACCCAGTTTAAACTCTAACTCTACCCAAAACAATACAGAGAATTGTAGTACTACATAATATATAAAAACAAAAGACATGCGTGAAGTATTTAATGCAATATTTCACTGCTTACCAAAAACGGGCTCTATGTTGCTTTTGAGTAACTCTTGAGAAGATTCATGTTTCACTACACAAGTATAAGTGGACTCCTGGTCCCATTCAGTTAGGGACACATTTAGCCTGCTACTGGTGGAGTAAGTGCTGCTGCCAGGGTATTTATATGCAGGGCTGATGATGTAATCAGATGATGGTAGCCCAAAACCATCCTTCTCCCAGGCCACCATGATGTCTGATGGGAAGAATCCAGAGACGAGACAGTGCAGCGTGGCCGTGTTGGAACCTAACCTCTCCCAGTCGGATGACTGTATTATCTCCACAGATGGGAGCTTTGGGTCTAAAGTAAGAAGATGGACAGTAGATGAGGACATTTTTTTTGTAATTGAATGTACATGTAAACGTATTCAATCTAGAAACAGTGCTTGACTTTGCTTTTGTGTGTGATGCTACCTTTGCTTTTGCTGATATGTTCCTCGCGACACTGTCTGGCACATGGGTGCTTTGCCTCGCAGGATATTTGTTTGTTGGCATGCCAAATCTCTGCTGATATGTTCAGGAAGCTTCTCATTGTCTCTGTGCCATTGCTGTGGCTCACCAGTCGCTCTGTGTGTACTTTCTGAAAAGTATTGATCCCATCCACTCTCCAGGTGATGGAGAAATCTTCAAGATTTGTAGCCAACAAAGTACAGGTGATGACAACATGGCCATTATTACTCGGGTCGTGGAGCTGTGGGCCCTTCATGTAAACACCAACTGCCTGCGATGAAGCTGGAGTCACTGAAAAAGGGAGTACAAATGTTTTTTGTGGATATCTCTAAAACAACCAATGATATCATCAAAATCGATCACCATTTTCAGTCAGCATAGAGGACCTTACATAGAAGGATAGTTGTAGGTTCCTCTTTTAACTATGTTCCTTTACAAGTGTTTCTACTTTACCTGAACATAAGCTGATATTCTTACTGACAACCTTCTGTGCAAAACTGTCAGATACTTGACAGGTAAAATCCTTCCCAGTCTTCCACTCCGTCAGTAGGATGCTGAGATGACTGCTTACAGCCACACGTCCATCTGCCCTCATCCAGATTTCTTCACTAGATGCAGGTTGGTGCTGAGATCCAGACAGCCATTTGACCTGAGGCCTGAAGCCCGATCCTTTGCAAAACAATTTCTGAGGTCCAGAGTTTAAAGTGGGATCTACAATGAGCTCCACTGATGGGTCACCTAGACAAATCCACACAACAGAATCATCTCAGCTTTATCTGAAAAGACAAGAAATGTGACATCATCATGATTAAAACTAGTACAGGTTAAGGGGTCACTTACTGAACATATTCCCAATGGAGTTGGAGAGCCAGGGCTTGGAAAAGCCTTGAGTCACTGTACAGGTGAATGTCTTGTCTTTGTTCCAATGATTTGTTGGGACAGAGAATCGTCTAATGATAGAAAGGCGGTCCGAGGCTTTTGGGAGCTCAACGTACATTTTCTCAGAGATGTCGACCCCGTTGGCCTGAAAGGTTATGTAGAGGTCACTGGAGGAGAGCTCTGTGATGGCACACTCCAGAAAAGCCTTCTCTTCTGTCAAGCCTGGGAAGTATCTTCTAATCAGTACTGATGGAGAACTCAATGTAGGCCCTACGCAACAAACACACAAACACCCACACATAAACGATAAGGTTAAGTTACAATATTAAGGTCAGTGACAAGCCATTCGTTTTTCCAAGATCAAATGTGTGCATTACCTGCCACACTCATGTTCTTTTCAACAGTAGTGAAGCAGTGATGTTCTGCCCGACATGTGATGGAGTTTAGTTTCTTCCACAGGCTGGAGGAGACTGTGAGGTTGCTACTGGTTAAAGCGTCCTCTTTAACCTCGGTCACTTGGTTGTTTCTTGTTAGTGCTTTGCCATCCAGATGCCAGGTCACCTTAACGTCAAACGCAGTGTGTACCACACATGCTGCTGTGACATCAGATCCTGCCTTGACGACCGTCTGGAAGCTGGGAGTTGTCAGATGAATGGATGGTGGGGATGAATAAACTGGCAGGAACAAAAAAAATCGTTATCACACATAAACATCCAATACCAATGGAACCTGTGCGGCCTAATAAGGAACCCAAATTAGTTTTAGGTCCCTCTTTTAACTATGTTCCTTTCCAATAGTTTCTACTTTACCTGAACATAGGCTGATAGTCTTACTGACAACCTTCTGCATAGAATTGTCTGCGATTTGACAGGTAAAATCCTTCCCAGTCTTCCACTCCGTCAGTAGGATGCTGAGATGACTGCTTACAGCCACTCGTCCATCTGCCCTATTCCAGATTTCTTCACTAGATGCAGGTTGGTGCTGAGATCCAGACAGCCATTTGACCTGAGGCCTGAAGCCCGACCCTTTGCAAAACAATTTCTGAGGTCCAGAGTTTAAAGTAGGAGCTACCACGAGCTCCACTGATGGGTCACCTAGACAAATCCACACAACAGAATCATCTCAGCTTTATCTGAAAAGACTCATGACAAGAAATGTGACATCATCATGATTAAAACTAGTACAGGTCAAGGGGTCACCTACTGAACATATTCCCAATGGAGTTGGAGACCCAGGGCTTGGAAAAGCCTTGAGTCACTGTACAGGTGAATGTCTTGTCTTTGTTCCAATGATTTGTTGGGACAGAGAACCGTCTAATGATAGAATGGCGGTCCGAGGCTTTTGGGAGCTCAACGTACATTTTCTCAGAGATGTCGACCCCGTTGGCCTGAAAGGTTATGTAGAGGTCACTGGAGGAGAGCTCTGTGATGGCGCACTCCAGAAAAGCCTTTTCTTCTGTCAAGCCTGGGAAGTATCTTCTAATCAGTACTGATGGAGAACTCAATGTAGGCCCTAGGCAACAAACACACAAACACCCACACATAAACGATAAGGTTAAGTTACAATATTAAGGTCAGTGACAAGCCATTAGTTTTTCCAAGATCAAATGTGTGCATTACCTGCCACACTCATGTTCTTTTCAACAGTAGTGAAGCAGTGATGTTCTGCCCGACATGTGATGGAGTTTAGTTTCTTCCACAGGCTGGAGGAGACTGTGAGGTTGCTACTGGTTAAAGCGTCCTCTTTAACCTCTGTCACTTGGTTGTTTCTTGTTAGTGCTTTGCCATCCAGATGCCAGGTCACCTTGACGTCAAACGCAGTGTGTACCACACATGCTGCTGTGACATCAGATCCTGCCTGGACGACCGTCTGGAAGCTGGGAGTTGTCAGATGAATGGATGGTGGGGATGAATAAACTGGCAGGAACAAAAAAAATGTTATCACACATAAACATCCAATACCAATGGAACCTGTGCGGCCTAATAAGGAACCCAAATTAGTTTTAGGTCCCTCTTTTACCTATGTTCCTTTCCAATACTTTCTACTTTACCTGAACATAGGCTGATAGTCTTACTGACAACCTTCTGCATAGAATTGTCTGCGATTTGACAGGTAAAATCCTTCCCAGTCTTCCACTCCGTCAGTAGGATGCTGAGATGACTGCTTACAGCCACTCGTCCATCTGCCCTATTCCAGATTTCTTCACTAGATGCAGGTTGGTGCTGAGATCCAGACAGCCATTTGACCTGAGGCCTGAAGCCCGACCCTTTGCAAAACAATTTCTGAGGTCCAGAGTTTAAAGTAGGAGCTACCACGAGCTCCACTGATGGGTCACCTAGACAAATCCACACAACAGAATCATCTCAGCTTTATCTGAAAAGACTCATGACAAGAAATGTGACATCATCATGATAAAAACTAGTACAGGTCAAGGGGTCACCTACTGAACATATTCCCAATGGAGTTGGAGAGCCAGGGCTTGGAAAAGCCTTGAGTCACTGTACAGGTGAATGTCTTGTCTTTGTTCCAATGATTTGTTGGGACAGAGAACCGTCTAATGATAGAATGGCGGTCCGAGGCTTTTGGGAGCTCAACGTACATTTTCTCAGAGATGTCGACCCCGTTGGCCTGAAAGGTTATGTAGAGGTCACTGGAGGAGAGCTCTGTGATGGCGCACTCCAGAAAAGCCTTCTCTTCTGTCAAGCCTGGGAAGTATCTTCTAATCAGTACTGATGGAGAACTCAATGTAGGCCCTAGGCAACAAACACATAAACACCCACACATAAACGATAAGGTTAAGTTACAATATTAAGGTCAGTGACAAGCCATTCATTTTTCCAAAATCAAATGTGTGCATTACCTGCCACACTCATGTTCTTTTCAACAGTAGTGAAGCAGTGATGTTCTGCCCGACATGTGATGGAGTTTAGTTTCTTCCACAGGCTGGAGGAGACTGTGAGGTTGCTACTGGTTAAAGCGTCCTCTTTAACCTCGGTCACTTGGTTGTTTCTTGTTAGTGCTTTGCCATCCAGATGCCAGGTCACCTTGACGTCAAACGCAGTGTGTACCACACATGCTGCTGTGACATCAGATCCTGCCTTGACGACCGTCTGGAAGCTGGGAGTTGTCAGATGAATGGATGGTGGGGATGAATAAACTGGCAAAAACAAAAAAATCGTTATCACACATAAACATCCAATACCAATGGAACCTGTGCGGCCTAATAAGGAACCCAAATTAGTTTTAGGTCCCTCTTTTAACTATGTTCCTTTCCAATAGTTTCTACTTTACCTGAACATAGGCTGATAGTCTTACTGACAACCTTCTGCATAGAATTGTCTGCGATTTGACAGGTAAAATCCTTCCCAGTCTTCCACTCCGTCAGTAGGATGCTGAGATGACTGCTTACAGCCACTCGTCCATCTGCCCTCATCCAGATTTCTTCACTAGATGCAGGTTGGTGCTGAGATCCAGACAGCCATTTGACCTGAGGCCTGAAGCCCGACCCTTTGCAAAACAATTTCTGAGGTCCAGAGTTTAAAGTAGGAGCTACCACGAGCTCCACTGATGGGTCACCTAGACAAATCCACACAACAGAATCATCTCAGCTTTATCTGAAAAGACTCATGACAAGAAATGTGACATCATCATGATTAAAACTAGTACAGGCCAAGGGGTCACTTACTGAACATATTCCCAATGGAGTTGGAGAGCCAGGGCTTGGAAAAGCCTTGAGTCACTGTACAGGTGAATGTCTTGTCTTTGTTCCAAAGATTTGTGGGGACAGAGAATCGTCTAATGATAGAATGGCGGTCCGAGGCTTTTGGGAGCTCAACGTACATTTTCTCAGAGATGTCGACCCCGTTGGCCTGAAAGGTTATGTAGAGGTCACTGGAGGAGAGCTCTGTGATGGCGCACTCCAGAAAAGCCTTCTCTTCTGTCAAGCCTGGGAAGTATCTTCTAATCAGGACTGATGGAGAACTCAATGTAGGCCCTAGGCAACAAACACACAAACACCCACACATAAACGATAAGGTTAAGTTACAATATTAAGGTCAGTGACAAGCCATTAGTTTTTCCAAGATCAAATGTGTGCATTACCTGCCACACTCATGTTCTTTTCAACAGTAGTGAAGCAGTGATGTTCTGCCCGACATGTGATGGAGTTTAGTTTCTTCCACAGGCTGGAGGAGACTGTGAGGTTGCTACTGGTTAAAGCGTCCTCTTTAACCTCGGTCACTTGGTTGTTTCTTGTTAGTGCTTTGCCATCCAGATGCCAGGTCACCTTGACGTCAAACGCAGTGTGTACCACACATGCTGCTGTGACATCAGATCCTGCCCTGACGACCGTCTGGAAGCTGGGAGTTCTCAGATGAATGGATGGTGGGGATGAATAAACTGGCAAAAACAAAAAAATCGTTTTCACACATAAACATCCAATACCAATGGAACCTGTGCGGCCTAATAAGGAACCCAAATCGGTCAAGAGTTTCAGTATATATTTGCTGCGAGAAGTAATGAAGAAAGCAAAGGCATGGTTACCTATGCTCTTGGAGAAACAAGGTACTTGTACTTACTTGCACAGATACTGATGCTTCTTGTCTCCTCATTTCCATGTCCATGTCTTGACTTGCACTGAACAGTTGGGCCTTTTTTCCACTCCTTAATGTTCAGCTGAATCTGGCTGTTGAGGCTGAATGTTTTCTCCACTCCCTCAACACTTTGCAGCTTGTCCTGGACTGGGGATGTTTTTAGCACATGGCCGTCCCGTAACCACTCCACGCTCGCCTTGTCTGGATAGAATCCACTAAGACTGCACACCAGGCTCAGCGCCGAGGCCCCAGACTGGCCGGTCCAGATGGGGTAGAGGGTGATGTTTGGAGGGATAACCCGCTCCACTGGGACACAGCACAGACTTTAAGTTTTCTATCATCCGCCCAATGAAGCACCAATAGATCAATTACATTTTCAGAGTTTAATATTTGAATATACACCATTTTGATGTGTACATGTAACCAAAAGATAACTATTTACAAAGTGTTCCATATCCTTGATCTCAAGCTAGATGGCGTAGTTCACAAGTAACCAAGTCTTAGCTGGAGGAGGAGGTGGAGCGCTGTTTGCACACATGTTAGAGCAGGACACGGCTGAGCAGGCAGCAGGCAGGAGCATGAAGCAAAACCACGGGCATAAAAATAGCCCCATGAAAAGCAGAAGTGAAACTTGGCAGCTTCAGAGGTGCATTTAAGTCACCAGGTGCAAGACTAAATATGCCAGCAAGGGAAATATGCTTCACATTTTAATATCTCAGAATGATTTACATGACTTTCAGTATCTTTTTTTTCTCTCTACCATGACTATGTTGCAAGTCAGGGTGGTAAGGTAACTTACCACCACCTGTATGATTTAAACATGGACTGTTGAGTGCTGGAGTTGAGTTCATTAATTACATGAATCTCTTTAGGTCAGCAGGTGGAACAGCTCAAATAAACTTCAAGTACTGTTCTGAAAGTATTGCTAAATGATACATACAAACCCTGTTACCTACATATCATAGTTTTAGAAAAAAATATTTAGTTGATTGAATTGTTTTGTAGGAGCAAACAGTCTTTTTTAAGGTCCTCTTTCATCATATAGTTTTTAATGATAGATGAAAGAAATGGCAATCAAATGTCCTTCATCTGATCTAAAAGAAATAAAAGAAAATGAAAGAAGAAGGATTAGTATTAAAGCAAGTTAGAACAGTGTCCATTTAGTTGTTTTCATGGTTTTTGTGATTTTAATTTCCAGAATCTATTAGTATTGACAATGACATAGTTATTCATAATGTACAATAATTTAGAGATAAATTAGCTGAGACATGAAAGTACCAGATTAATTTGTGTTATTAAAAATAATAATTACTGCTCGAAGCCTCTGGGTACCTTGATGGCAGTGGTTCCAATGCTGTAGACCAGTGTGATGAGGAAGAGGATGATGAAGGTGTTTGCTGTGCTTTGCATGCTATCTTGTTCTCCATCTGCAGCATTGCTCCATTGGCTTTCAGTCAAGAGAAGAACCTCTGGGAGAGAGGAGAGCGTTACAATAACACCACTTCATAATATACTCTTAATGATTTCACATTCCTTCACACAATATCACCAGGAATTATTAAATGAGATTCCAGCATCTATCAATGCTTGATACTCAACTTCTGTCACTGGCATAATCGGTATTAACACCAAGAAGGTCAAACAAATTGTATTTTCCAGCATGTATATTGTCCCCCAATAGGAAATATTAATTTGTAGACATGTAGACATGTTTTAGTTAAATATACTATTCCTTGTTATCAGTTACTTGTATATAATCAAATAGTAACAATCACAATGATCCCAGACTTGCTTCAAAGACCTCTTATAGAATTTGGTTGAGCTTGGCTAGTGTGTTGTAGTCATTTGGGGGGAAATGGATTGATTTGAAGAGTCTACAGTGGGTGAAGAATTTTCTTCTTTAGGGCAAGACCCAGTAGAGGCAAAACAAGCACATGGAAACAAGACATGACTAACAACTAAACAAATATGAACAATGCAAAATGTGGAGGGTTTTAATTTTCTGAGCGGGATGGGTGTTCCTGCTAAATGCCAACGAATGCTCACTTTCAACTTCCATGAATGTCTGACGCTAGCACCTTGGAGTAGCATGGAATAACTGATGGCTGTAATGCCTAACTCATCTGTTACATGCCATTTGTCGTGTATCAATTTATATTATATGTATATTATGTATATTATCACATTGCATTCATTCATAAGTAAAATGTGCATACTTACTAGGCTACATGGAACGAACATTAACAAGATATAAAGTTCAATGTTTTTTTTTTATTATTTTGATTTTGAATCGGCATTTTAAAAAGACAAACATGCAGCATTACATCACACACAGAAAACGTCAACAGGACGATCAACACAGAGCAACACAACTACTGGGCCAAGCACGCAGAAGGACTCATGTTCATGTTGATAATGTTCACATTGCCTGACGTTTTTTCCGTAATTAACTTGACAATGGGTTTGTTTTGGGAATCCGTAGACAAGTGGTAGACTTCGCATCTAAACACTCTGCCGTCTTTCCAACTGTCAGAGTTGAAGGTAAGTTGGCCATAAGTTGAAAACAAGCCATCGTTTTCGATAACGTTTGTTGTTTTGTGTGAATATAAAACATTTCCATCTATTTCCGAATCATCAACCATCCAATGCACCAAAACGTCCTCGGGGGAGAAGTCTTTCACAAAGCAAGTCAGGGTCATGTTCTTGCAACTTAAATCATCTACTGGAGGGAGCAGATAAACGGATGGAGGAACTCTATTTTGTCCTGCAAGCATGAGAGAACAATTAGCCTGTTATGTATTACAGAGAGTTTTACCCAAGTATTTTAGTAAATCAGTGTTTACATGAATAAATAATACATATAGGCCTTGTTTTATCCGCAATTATTTACTACTTTATGCATTATGATAACCATGCATAGGCCCACTATTTAGGCCTATGGATTCATTCTGAAAAATATACAAAATCATATGGCAGTTTTGTGGTTTTGTTTTATCATCTGAAAACATGTACTCACCGTTACTCCTTTTAAAGTATTTGGACGTTGGTGGCTCTATTGAATCTTTAATCGAAGCCTTACAGTACCAATCAATTCCTTTGCTCCATTCGTCGTACGTTATCGGGGCTGTGGAAATGTACGTGTGTGATTTTCCTTTGGAATTCCTCTTATCTTCCCTTTGAAAAACTAGGCCATCACTTTCATTGTACCAATGCACTTCCACCGGAGCACTACTTTGCACATGGACTTCACAAACAAGATCAGCATTCCTTTTTAAATACATGTTCTCGAGTGAAATCGGCAAGATATCGATTTCCAATTTCGTTGACGCTTCAGGTTCTGTTGGAAAGAGAAAAACATATCAGTATCAAGTCCCCTCAACATGGTTAACTAAAACATTAATTTGAAAAAAGAAATGTATTTGTATTTACTCACGGTCACATCCTGTGTAGGTCAGATTAGCCGTCGCATCCCCTGCACTACTTTCAAACATACACGTGATAACAGCTCCAACATCCTTCCAATGATTTTCCGCCACCTGGATATAGCTTGCTGCATTGTAGAAAGTCCCCGTCTCGTTTGTTTGACTCGCAGAAGAAGTGCTGCTTTGAGGCTGGTCGATTTTCTCGCCGTTTCTCAACCACTTGATCGTGTAATCCTTTGGTGAAAAATCAGCGGCAAAGCAGCCGAAGGAAACCATGTCGCTGCCTTGAGTCTCAGACATCAAGATACTCAGAGCTGGCAACTTATGAACCACCACTGTAAAACAGTATAACAAGATCGATATGTGGGCTATACAGAGGAGAATAACTATGCATTTATGCAGAGTTCAATTTTGTATTCAGTGACTGAAAGTGCTCAAAACATTGTCATTCCACATGAACTACACAAGTGTGTCACTCTAAGTGACTCAAACCAGCGAATGACTTGGACTTGCTTATGAATGTCCGATTCAACAACTGTACATAACACGTCAACATAGCATAACATATATAGCTTGTTTGAGAGCAGTAAACAATACACGAAAGGAAGAAAAATATAGCGGAGATGATGTAAGTAAAAATGGTTAGTGAAGTAGTAGTAGTAGCAGCAGCAGTGGTGGAAGTAATGGTACTAGCAAAGTAGAGTTAAGGACCAACCGCGGGGTAAGCAAAGCACCGATGCAGTCTGTGTTGCAAAGGCGGAACAAGCTTGTAACACGCCAGCAATTTCATTC
Source organism: Lota lota (assembly GCA_026745465.1). Classification (NCBI taxonomy): domain Eukaryota; kingdom Metazoa; phylum Chordata; class Actinopteri; order Gadiformes; family Lotidae; genus Lota; species Lota lota. Next base: position 2,299,588 of record JACYXH010000069.1, on the reverse strand, counting down.
AGAAAGGCAAGCGGTAGCCTCAGCCCTCCAGCGATACACATTTTAATCCTGACAATGACATTGATTGTCTAACTCCAAATCAACACCACGTAGGCTATATAGGCCTAATAGTAGGCTTAGCAGTATAGCAATAGTACAGCCTAAGGCTTGGTCCATCACTTGATATATTGTATGCTATTATAAGGTTAAGCCAACTGGGAATGTGACATATTAATATAAACTGTATTGCAATAATGTACAACAATGGTAGCAGATTTAACAAACTCGACTTATTTTCATAACGGCAATAGCATACTCTTTTTTTGGGTCTCATACAAATGAGAATTGTCAGACAATAGAATATGAAACCATTAAACAATTACAACTTGAATTCACATAATCCTACCTTGTTTCACGATCTCGGCCTTGACAGTTCCGCTAGTGTGTACGGCGGAGCAGGTGAAAGGCTTCCGGGCGTCCCAGTCCTGTCTCCTGACGCGGATCTGGCTGATTCCTGTATACTGGTTATCTTTCTTAGAGGTCGGGTACTGGACGCCGTCTGTCAGTTCGCTTCCGTCCAACGCCCATGTAAACGTGAGTGAGGCTGGCGTGAAGCCAGTGGCCATGCAGCCAAGAGTTATGTCTCCCGTCCCTGAGCCACACTGGACCAGCGGGAAAACAGTGGGGGCTTTCGCCTCTAGCAAAGAGACAGACACAGAGAGAAAGAGAGACAGAGAGAGAAACACACATGGAAAGAGAAACACAGCAAGATATTAGTAATTAATACACAATGAATTGCATTTAACATTATTTTACTTTAGATTTCCCATAAGAAAACAAATACAGGCATAGTATAGCATCAGGTTGATAAGCTATTGGATAATCAGCAGAAAACAAACTCCTACCACATAACATATTTCTACTACTATTACTAAACGGAAATACATTTGTATTCCTATGGCATTATTTAATGTAATTATTGATTGATGATTTGTATTTTGATGATTTATAGATTTCCAATTACATAAGCAGGCCTAATAGTATTGTCTTTCAATGCAAATGATCAAAACAGAACCATTATTAAAACTATGATTACCTTATAGTTAAAATTAATATTAGTATCAAAAAGCATAAACACATTTTCAGGTAGAAGTTAACAGTTTAAACAGCCGATTTGCATTCTTGTTTAAAAACATTAGCCTGTATTGTTACCCTTGCCCATTAGTCAAACGAAGTAAAGCACAGTTATAATTGCCCTTTGCGACTAGTGTTAAATCAATTAATTTATAAAAGTCGTATAATACCTTTGTTTACTTTTAAGATGCATTTCAAAAGTCAACGTATACTATATTGTGCCCACAACTTAAGTGCAGTCACAGTGCATCACACAAATAAGGACTGCATACAAATACATAATGAAATCTTAAAACCATACACAGAACAAATACAATTCTTATAAAATGTATTAAAAAGTGCCTTAGAAACTAGATAGTTAAAGCGTGCTTACCTCCTGTAACAGTGACCAAGGTCCCTTTCCCCCAATAGTCAAAGCCGTAGTCACAGTGAAATATTCTAACTTACACCTCTTACAAAAACTAAAAATTAAGAGGTGCGCTTTATTCCAAATACACATAACATCATTTAGGTTTAAAGTAATAAAAAAAGTGTATTACCTGAATCAGAGACTGTCACAACTGTTCCTTTTCCCCAGTAGTCAAAGTAGTAGCACAGTGGTTCATATCAATAGCAACGCCATTCAAAAATATAGCTTAGCTCCACTCTGGTTTTCTCTGATCAGTCAATGCAACACAGATGTTTCTTGAACATTTTATTTCTTCAGTACTATAAATGAATTACTGGTGATTGAAATGTTATGGAATTTAGATATATTCATTTATTCTTAGAATATATATATATATATATATATATATATATATATATATATATAAATTTACAAGTTACATTTATATTGTTACAGTAGAAAGCCGGTAAAAACAGAACTGATGTAGTTGGTAGTTTTTGCATTTTTTCGTCAAAGTTCAAATAGCAAAGTTAATCTTTCTCAGCAGTTAAGAAGAGAAAAAGGCTTTTGAGAGGTTGGCAGGCAGGAAAAAGCATTGCACATCTCTAGAGATATACATTTCCTGTATACATAATATTACACCCCATGTACTCAGAGTTAGTAAACACTACCTAGTTCATTGTAGTTGAGTTGTAAGTAGCTATACCTGGGCAGTGAGGTTCCACTCCTATATACCCCCCATGTTAAATCCCTATAGAAGATTTTTCAGTAGTAACTCCAAAAGTAGGCCCTTCAAAATGCAGAGAACAACTTTGTTTCTTTAATTTTCGCTTGATCTGGTCTGTTTGTTATAGTGCCCAACGTAGTCTTGCTCAAGGAGAAGTCTCAGGAGAGTTTAGTTGTCGCAGGAAGCGAACGGTGGAAATGTGAGTGACAGCTGGAGAGAGGAGTTTGTTGTGTTTGACTACAGAATGCGTAGCTTGGTGTTATTTAAAATATTTGGGTGAAGGAGAGTTGAACTTGTAATGACAACAGGGAAATTCCATGCAACAACGAGATTTCAGAGTGAGACATAGTCTTGATCAAGACCTGGTTAGAAACAATAACAAACAAAAAAATATATTTATTTGTAGGGATCCTTTCCATAATGTTAGAATTTAATCGGAGAATGTCAGTGGCAAAAACAAGTACATTTCAAGGACATACATTAATGGGGCGTTATTGCTCTAAAGGAATACATTGCAGCCCGTTTTTGCTGATTAAGGCTGCAGCGTTCTCACTCAATAGTGGACCAATTTCAAAGAAACTTGTCTGCATTAGTCCCCAACACACACAATGATTAGAAAATAGGGTCCAGGTTGAAAAATCCCGAAGTTCACCTTTAAAGGTGACATAGTATCAGCACTCAGACGAATTTCGTTGGATACGTAAATACAGTACAAGGGCCTGCCTGACATGCCAAGGGCCTGTACAATCCTGACAATAATGAAGGGGTTGTGTCTCGCGTCCCGGGGAGTCCTGGGCCCCGCTAAAATCTCCTCCCCATCCCCTTCCGAAGCCCCACCTCTGGCGTTAACATAGACTGTAGAAAATATGTAGCTTTCCTGACCAATTTGTTTTCACACAACCGTTAAATGATTTGGCTGGTTTGTTAAGACCCCAGGTTAATTGTTGACATTGTCTATGTCCAGATGCAAATCAACCATGATTTCAATGATGAACTCACCCCCATCACGTTACTTCCTTAATTAGGCAGTTGGCCAGCCATTAGAGACTGTGTTGCCCAGTTATAATTCTGAGCAAAGTTGCAGCGTTTTATGCGGTGCGATAATTCTGAAAATGTCATTTAGTTATGACGGTAAGTGAAGGAGGGGGTGTTTTTTTTTTACTGATTGGCTCGAGCCAATGCATTCTGTATCTACTAGCCACTGCATATCATGGGCAATGAGACTGAGAGGCGAGCATTTAGAATTCTTGAATGTTAGGGTTAGGGAATTATTATTGAAAAGTTGCTCTGCATTCAGAACCATCACACTGCCTAAAATCGCTCAGAATACTGTTCGCCTCAGACTCTAAGTCTGTGAGCATGCCTAGTGGTGTGTAAACACAGAATCAAAACTTGTTTATTTCTTCCTTTGTGGGACAATTGCAGAAAATTACCTAGCCAGGGTTGTTCGTACGCTCTTACATGTGTTGGACAAAACTAAGAAACAGCTATGAAAGATGCTAAACAATGTGTTTGTAAGTTTGTAATATAATGGATGTAAATGGCTTGCCATCACACTTTTGGAATGGACACAGCGAGAGGGGGTGAGTTGAACAGAAATCATGTTTTTTTTACGTTAAATCATTAGCATGGGTGTGGGAGTGTGTGTGGATGGTGGCTGGTTTAAGCAGCCTCACCTGGCCTGAGTCAGACTGATTGGACTCTGGGGCTGCACACCTGTTGCACATTGAGCAATCAGTGTGCACAGGTTAAACCAGCCACCACCACACACACACACTCGAGGAGAGCCCTTTGGCATGGCAGCATGGAGCACAGTCTGCTGGCCTCATCGTATGCAACCATTTCAATAAACCGGTTTTCAACATCACCACCCTGTGTCCAATTGGTCTGGAGGAGCCCGAGGAAAGTCACATAGGTGGAGTGAGAAAAGCCACCTAGGTGATGTGTAGCAGGGACAATTGCTACAGTGGGGTCTTAACAAACTGGCCAAATCCTTTCGGCCTTAGATTTCACTATATGGGCACCACCATTGCTTGAGATTTTTTGTAACCAGCAGCGGAAACAATCCATATTTGGCAGATTGAGGGCAGGAATTGAAAGGCCGCCTCGTATTATTTGATGTTTTATGTTTGTATTCAATTGTTTATAACTTTTAAAAATAAATATATGATTAGATATTTATAGATATGATTAAATATAGAATCGACTAATTGAAATCGGTTGAGGAATTTCAACATTACAGTGATTTGTATCCGTAAAAAACGCTGCACCCCCGTTAACTCCCCCTATGCCAGTTTTGGCCTCTCAAATATGGCGCCGTATGGAAGCAAATTACTGCTATAATGTTATAACGCTAGCCGTCAATGACAGCTCGGCCCCACCAAAAGCGTGGTCTCCTTTTTGACAACGTGTGACAACGCCCCGCACCCTCTCTAGTGGGTGCTTGTGGGAGTTTACCACTTTGTCGATGGAAGTGCTTAAAACCAGGAAATGAAATGCACCACAAGTCCGAATGGTCCAGTACTAACAGAATGTCGATTGTCCATTCACATGGACGAACGCGTGCTGCAAGACGCGCTCATTTGCATAAAGTTCACTGAAATTCAACTTTTGTCGCTCCCCTTTCAACTAATGCGATTCCCCCCGCGCACGCGAGCCTTCCCACAATACCTTGCCCCACGCGAGCACGCGTCCAGTACCCGTCCCATTAAAAAGTAAATGGGAGGCGTGTGCCGTGCTGTAAGTCAATGATGGCTGCGCTGTAAAAGCGAAAGGGGTAATGTTGAATATGTACATGGTTGGGATATCGTACCATAGTAAAGACTGGCATCACATACGTACATTGACCTTCACTTCCTATTTTGTTTCGCATCCATGGACATATGGGTCAAAGAACCAGATGATTGTATAATAGAAAAAATGGAATAATAATAAAAAGTAATGACATGTAAGACTTTTTTGACGTCCAATGGATTGTCCTAGAACACAAGATAGAGTTTTCACACCAGGTAGTGTTGTCAGTGTCACACCTGTTATGGCTCCCTTATTACCTGATTGCTCCTGCGCAAATTCTCACTTTGTGAGGATCTAAATGTCATCCCCCACTCCACCACGGTTCTAGGCTGTCGTCGAGCAATAACCCTTTCTTGTGCTGGATCTCGGCAGCATAAGATGGAAACACGTGGAGCGAACGCATTTCCTGTGGAGGACGTTGACTTGAAGTCTGCTGCCACAATAGTAAACATGTTAATGAGGTGTCAACATGTTCTCTTGCACAGCAATATATAGTTTGAATATAATTGAAAATAATTTATTCATATTAAACATAAGAAAACAGCTTTATGAGAGCTGTATAAATTGATGTGATTATTATAATTCAATGCTTATTCTGTGGTGGGGTATTATAATGGCTCATAAAATGAATAATACTTGGTTACAGTGTAATTTCTCTACAATTTAGTACAAATAAAACAATAGGCATACATTGACAATGACAGATATTGCATATCTCACACTGCATCTACAACCATAAAACCACATCGTAAAACTAGGCTACATATAGTAAACATTGCTATGCATAAATTATTTATCGCAATAGATTACTCCCTTCACGAAACCCATACTAAATAATCTAAAAGTATACTTACCCATTTACCTGAGTGACTAATACAAGAATGTGTTCGCAATAGAGAATTAGAGTGAAGGTTTTTGCGCAAGTCCACATCAGCGGTCAGAGTGAGAGGTTTTTGTACGAGGATATATCACTGTGTATACCCGTATACACTGTGATACATGTAATGACAAAAACCTACACCACTGACATGCCTGCTTAAGCGATGGCTATGTAAGTGTCTATTCATTGCTTTATTTAAAATGAACTGTACTTCATTTATTGTAGCAAATGATAACCGATATTTAACAAAGAACAGAAACAAAAAGTTACTCACAATATATTTTCTGCTTCATATGAAATGTGATTTTTTTGTTATTTTGTAATGGACTGTCAATAATATTATAGTAATAGCTCATATTCTTAGTATTATTACAATTATATTAATCAAAATTTCCATCTTCTATTTGTATTTTATAAAATAATTGATGATTACCATTATTAAAAATACTGTTGCTGTTGAGTATTAATATTGTTTTTTGCAATTAATGTTAAACCTCAAAGTTAATTTTTATTAATGTTAAAAAAATGTATGGAACCAATAAACATTTAGGTAACACTTCACAATAAGGGTACAACAATTAACTATTTATTAACATTAGTTAATACAGTAATAAGCACAACTAACAATTAACTCACAGTTAATAAACAGTTAACTATTGGTCTAGTAATAATTTTCTAATGGTGTTCACGTTAACTAAGGTATTATTAAATAGGGTTAGGGTTAACCCTAGTAAATAATACTTTAGCTAACATGAACACCATTAGTAAACATGTACATCATTAGTAAATGATTACAAAACCATTAGTTAACAGTTAATTCATGTTTATTACTATGTTAGCTAATGTTAATAGATGGTTGATTATTATAAAGTGTTACCATCATGTATCATTTGATTGTGTTGGAGGATGCCCCAACAGTGCTATCAACGTTATTCTTCATATTTAATGTTGCTGTAAGAGCCAATGCGGTACTAAATTATTAATAATACATTACAAATTGTACTGAGAATGTCAATACAATTCATAAGATGTATATTACTCTATGTATATTAATATAAATGCCTAATTTAGTTACGTATAAATGATAAAAAAAAACATTTTTGTACTTTTGGGCTTGTACATAAATAATTTATACTACGTCAGTGTTTGGTAGCAACCTTCATTGGACATCATTTAGTTTGGAGTCAGATATTGGACATTATAATTAAGTATTCTTTCTAAATAAACACTTCACGTCATATATGCATGTAGTCCAGTGATTACATCAAAAAACATAATCAACTTATCTATCAAGAAAATATAAATAAAATGTAAACACTTTCAAAATACCATTTAAGTTTCAAGCGTTTAAAAAAAGACAACATTCCTCTTCTCGGTGTTGCAATTATTAGAACGTAAGCACCAATACATTGACATGCATTTATGTTAATTGTTAATTTGTTTATTTAAAGGATCCCCATTAGCTGATGCCATGGCAATCAGCTAATCTTCCTGGGGTCCACACTTGACATACTGTACTGTACACAACATATTACATGCGAAAACTTAAATTGCATTAATATACATTAAATTATATCAATTAATATAATAATAATAATAATAATAATATTAATTAATATTAAAAAGCAAAGACATTATATTAATAAATAAATACATTCATATTTAAAGTCAGTCAACACTGATTATATAATTAGGTAGAATACAAAAAAATAAAAAGTGTATATATAAAGATATTTAAATTAAATTAAATTTAAATTAGAATTATACAACTCATATGAAGCAGAACACAAATATAAAAAAAAGAGTTATACCTCCTATTCATCTGCATGCCAATAGATACCTCTGCATATTATTTGTAAAGGATGATATATTTTTTATTAGGCGAATATTAAGGGGTAAATTATTCCAGTTTGTTATGGCTTTGTAAAATACTTTTCTTTTGACGAGTTGGTCCTGGGTTCCACAGTGTCACGGTTACTGGCAAATCTGGTTTTCTGGTTATGTGTGAAATAGCAATAAACTATTTGGTCAAATAAAATGTTGGCATCTTTGAGTTAATGGTGCAGCTGAAAAGTGTGTCCACGCTTGAAGAATTCCTTTGCTCAATGGTGAGCCATGAGAGGCAGGAGTGCAACTTTTCGGTTCTAGTTCTAATAGAGCAGCGCAGAACAAGTCTAGCATCCCTGTTTCATGCGACTTGTAATTTATTTTCTGGGAAAAAGATTTGTTTTGGATGCTGACAACCATACTGTTTAACAATAGTCCAGGTGGCACAACATTAATGATTTAGAAACCTCACCCAGCATGTACATAAGGAAAACACTTTCTTGTGACTCCAATGCCTCGGCCCATTTTTCTAACAACTATTTTAGTGACTGTCAAGAACTAGGCTCAGCAATTTAGCTTTGTCCAACTGTTGTATGGGTTCACCAGATATGGATAGCTCCAGTTTAGGCTAAGAAACCAATTTTTGTCATGACCCAAAGACAATACCTTTAGTTTTGGATATATTTAAGGCTAATTTATTTGTTTTAATCCAATCATATACTATGTTGAACTCGTTAGACAAAACTTGATTGAATTCATGGCATGTGGTTGCTGCATAATATACAGTGGAATCGTCAGTGTTCATTGTTATACCTGCATTTTTCACAGCAGAGGGCAAGTCATTAATACAAATTGAAAACAGGAGTGGTCCCAGACAACTTCCTTGAGGTTTACCACATGCTAAACTACTACAATTTGAAAGACTACCATTGTAAAATACCTTCTATACTCTAGAGGAAAGATAACTTAATTGAGGTCGTCGCAGATGGGCTAAAACCATACCATTTGAGCTTTTTAATTAAAATATCATGATTAATGACGTCAAATGCGGCACTGAAATCTAACATAATGGCTCCCGCTATTTTTGAGTCATCAATATCCCTTAACCAATCATCAGTGATTTGTATAAGTGCTGTACAAGTTGAGTTACCCTTTCTGTATGCATGTTGATATTTGGTAGTTAGGCTGTTATTGTTAAAGTAGTCTTGGATCTGAACATGAATAATCCTCTCCATAACCTTGCTTAGTGCAGGAAGAACTTATTATCCAATGGAATGATTTTACCCTCCTTCCAGTCTAGTCCATATAGCAGACATGTATTACATTTTTGACTTAAGGGACTCAAAACGTAATCAGCAGCGATGTTTAGCACCTTGCTGTCAAGATTGTCTGCACTGCCATGTTCAGGAAGAGTCTTCAGCAATATCTTAACATCTCTAGCCTCAACACAATTTAAACATAACATTTTTACCATCCATTATTTAATTACTTAAGTTCACAAGGGTTACAATCAGTACCACCTAGGCTCTGCCTCAGCTTGTTCACCTTATTGATAAAGAAGTTTGTAGCAACGTCCACTGCTACACACCACCTAGGTGGCTTTTCCCACTCCACCTAGGTTACTTTCCTTGTGCTCCTCCAAACAAATGGACACAGGGTGGTGATGTTGAAAGACCGGTTTATTGTAAAGGTTGAGTAGGCTGACACAGACAGTTGGTGAGCCAGGCTGCCATGAGTGTGTGCGGTGATGGCTGGTTTAACCTGTGCATATTGATTGCTCAATGTGCAACAGGTGTACAGCCTTGCCCAGCTCCAGGCTCCAATCAGTCGGACTCGGGCCAGGTGAGGCTGCTTAAACCAGCCATCATCCACACACACTCCCACATACCCCCAACACCAAATTGAGGCTGGGGAGAATCCCCAGCTGAAGCCTACTTCTCCTCCTCCCAACAAAAATAATACATAAACCGGACTCTGACCCAAGGTTATCATACCCAACAAAAAACAAGCGGGCTCTTCCCAGGGTTACCATACCTAAAATAAAAATAACAACCCCCAACCCCATAGTCTCCACACGTTCCCAGAGAGACCCGCCAACCCACCCTCCCCCTCCATCCTGGAGACCGGAGGCCTGGGCTGCTGCCTTGACTGGAGGAGGTGTCGGCAGACTTGGCCATTCCAGTACTGTCTGGACGGGCTGGTAGAGGTGTCAGCTGGGCTGCGGTGCTGGCTGGATGCTGGGGCGGCTAGCCGCAGACGGTTGCCCGTGGCGGTTGCTGAGCTGCCTCCCCCGTCCTCCGCCGGGATCCACCGCGCCGTTGGGGAAAGGGATTGTGTTGGGAGGCGACTGTCCGTCGTCGCTGCTGGTCCAGTGCGCCCTTGGACAGCCTTCCTGTCCTTTTCCCCTAGTCCTCCCCTGTTCCGTCCCGACTCCTGCTTCCATTCGTCTGACTGCCTTCCCGTTATCGACCTCTCGCCTGCCTGACCACCCGCCTGCCTACGTCTCACTGCCTGCTTGCCACCCGCCTGCCAACGAACCCATGCCTGCCTGACTATCCGCCTGCCTTACCCTTGTCTGTAACGTAATAAATCCTTTTTGACCCCATTCCATCTCCGTCTTGGTGTCTTGCGTTTGGGTCTCGAGTTAAGTACCTTAACACTTTTTGTTGAATGAAATGAAAGCAGTGCCACAAATGGCATCTCCCAGAATAACGAAATGGGCAGTAACATTATGAGCATATGAGTATGTCATTACTTACAGAGCAGACAAGGACAACAGTAACGCCGATGCTCTTAGCCGCCTCCCTCTCCCAGAGTGGCACTCCGCCTCCTGAGGAACGAGTGCTAATGCTGGATCAGGAGAACAGCCCAATGATGACCTCGCAGCAAATCCAGAGCTGGACAGCCAAAGATCCAGTCCTGTCGAGGGTCCATGAGTACCTACTGAGGGGCTGGCCAAATCACAAGGATGGACATGAGTTTGCTGCTTACAAACAGAGACAGCATGAGCTCAGTGTCCAGGACGGATGTGTGCTGTGGGGAGCCCGCGTCGTCGTTCCAGAGAGAGGACGCACAGCAATGATGGAACAACTGCATCAGAGTCATCCCGGCATGACCAGAATGAAAGGCTTGGCCAGGAGCTACATGTGGTGGCCCAATATGGATTCTGACATTGAAAATAAATCATGCACCACATGTTAAGAGCAGAGAAAAGCACCTGCTAGTGCCCCATTCTGTCCCTGGGAGTGGCCCAGTAAGCCATGGAGAAGGCTACACATAGACTATGCAGGTCCTTTCATGGGAAAGATGTTTTTGGTAATAGTAGATGCTCACTCAAAATGGATGGACGTATACCCATTGAGCTCAGCTACGTCAGCTACCGCTACCGTGGATAGTCTCAGGAACAGTTTCAGTAGTCACGATATTCCAGAGATGATCGTTTCAGATAATGTTCAGTGTTTTGTGGGTGAGAACACCAAAGAGTTCCTTACAAAGAATGCAATCACACATGTCACCTCAGCACAGCCACCACCCTTCTTCCAATGGGCTGGCGGAGCGGGCCGTTCAAACGTTTAAAGAGCTAATGAAAAAGAGCTCAGGTGACACATTGGAGACAAAATTGAATAGAGTTTTGTTTAGTTATCGTACAACTCCACATTCCACCACTGGAATTTCCCCTGCTGAGATGATGATGGGAAGGAAGTTGAGGTGCACATTAGACCTGATACACCCAGATCTAAAGAGTAAAGTGGAGGCTAAACATCAGGACAGAAAACATACCATGATAGACACACAAAAGCTCGCAGTTTTGATGTCGGAGACTTGGTGTATACCAAGAATTTTGGGTATGGCCCTAAATGGATACCGGGGCTGGTTCAGGAGATCACAGGGCCCGTGTCGTACACTGTATTATTGGGGAATGGTCGAGTGGTACGTCGGCATGTTGACCAGCTGTTCAGCAGACAGGAAAATGACAGTTCAGAGCCAATGACAGACAAAACAGACCAGGATGAATACATAGAGCCCAGTCCACCAGACGGTGAGGTGCCACAAGACACAGGTAATACCACTGCCACAAACAGACAATGCACCTGTTACTGAGGAAATCAACGGACCTGGTGGTTCACCTAAAGTGGAATTGCAACGCTCTCAAAGAACTAGCAAACCCCCAGCTCATTTTGGAGAGTTTGGGAGGTAAAGGAGATTCCTTCTCATGGGCTAGAATGCGCCCTTATCTCCTTTAAGAAGTAAGGTAGTCTATCCTTGCTTCAAACAAAGACATTATTTGAGTATATGAAAAGAAAAATACATGGGACACTCACACAGCCTTGTTTATTGTTAAAAAATGTTTTTAACTAACCGGGTTAGATCTGATTTAAGGGGGGAGGAATGTTGTAGAGTGGGATACTTACATCTGACCACTAGGGACAGTAGTGCCATTGGTGGGTACTGTAGGACCCATTCTTTAACCATTTCTTTGTTTGAATTTATTATAACTAAGTTTTGCCTATTCTTCTTAAGTTGTGCTCTTTACAGGTCAAAAGGTATAAAATAGGAAGGTGATGTAGGTGGAGGCGTGGCCGACTGGGAGCGCACAGCTTTTTGACCTTACTAAATGAACTGCTGCACCTGAAGCTAAAAATATCCAGTCTGTCTAATAATTTATTTTTATTTTAGATAAAGGATCTGTACTAATCTTTGTGTTAAAATAAAAGTACCATTTATAGTTTCAACATTACTCTCTTGGATATTTGTTTGTTTTTGGTTTAGTGGAACAAACAAGCGTCAACTATTTCCCCAGTCAACACCAAGGTGACAAAGAACAAACTCTGGACAAAATAGTCACTACAGGTACAGTAACCTACCGCTCTCTACCCTGAGATAGCAGTTGATGTATGGTCGCTAGTATTTGTACAGCCGAGCAGTCTTCTGTTTCACTGTGCCTCTTTAGCACAATAATAAAGAGCTGAGTCCTCTGTCTTCAGACTCTTTACATTTAAGTAAACCTCCTCTCGGCTGCTGTCTTTGGTGATGGTGAACTGCCCTTGAAGAGACGCGGCAAAAGCTGTTCCGGTTCCACTGTCTATCCACCCGATCCACTCCAGGCCATGTCCTGACTTCTGGCGAATCCAGTGAAGATAAGTGAGAGAGACACCGGTCACGTGACAGGACAGTGTGACCGGTTCTCCTTGCCTTTTGACCACTGATTCTGAGGAGGTGAGTTGCTGGCCGCGAGCCGCTGAAGAAGGAAACAAAACCCAACAGAATTTAGATGAGGAGAGATTGGATGATTTCTCAGCACACACCAGCTGGTTCTCCTCTGTCCTCCCCATTGGACAGAGTCGGGTGAAGCTCACCTGAAAGAAGGGCCACGAGGATCAAACTGTCTGAGACTTTCATGTTGGTTGTGTTGCAGACCCAGGGCAGTGGAAGACTGATGCCAAGGGTTTGGTCTGGGAAATATATATTAGAGTCAAATGGGAGGAGACTGAATCAATTTGTATATTTATTTACAAGTCGGGGGGCCCTTTGTAAGAATATGTAAATATATTAACATTAAAATTGATTGTGCCACAAAGCTGCTATGAACAAAGGAGTTTTTTTTCTTTGGTTGACATTTGTTTGAACAAATATCTCTCCCTGCATTATTTTTGTGTAACTGTGAGCGCACGTATCTGTTTCATGCTAAGTCAAATATTATATAAACATTGTACATAATAATGTACTGTTTTGGACCGGGATATTCAGACCGGGATTTCACATCACTCTTTGATCAGACAACAGCAGAAGGAGGGACGGTTTGCTATAATAATTTAACTTTATACCTTCCTGTAGTGACGTCCATTGTCCTTCGTGTAGCTCACCCTTGGGATGACTGGGTATAGGCTATAGTAGACGCTTGTCGTCTTGCAAAAAAATGGAATGTCCAGATGAAATTGAAAGAAGATCTTCATTTATTAACAATTATTTATTTAACTGAATTAACCAAATAATTAAATTAGGGATTATTGTTATAAAAAAAGGAAAACAAAACCGACAAAAACTGCAAGATCGGCAAGACTGGCAAGGTCTAAAGACTGTGTGCTTTCCAGCCAAAACCCCCTCCAGGCCTCCGGCCCTTTCCTTTTAAGGACAACTTGTCCTGTAGGGGGAGCACAAACAGCAATTAACAAAACACACACACACACACACACACACACACACACACACACACACACACACACACACACACACACACACACACACACACACACACACACACACACACACACACACACACACACACACACACACACACACACACACACACACACACACACACACACACACACACACACACACACACACACACACACACACACACACACACACACACACACAATACTGAAAATGACAACTAAATGAAAACAAAGGAATTGGCTCCTACACTTCCAACCAAATACATGAAAGACCCAGCAGTCTTTCACAATCATCTAAAGGGCTTTTGTGCACCAGCTTCCTTGCTTTCCTTTGGGCGCTAACTACATGTCCAAGACTCTGATGTGTCCAGCGTCACCGCAAGAGCTAATCAGAGCAAGATGTCTATTAATCACCTCTTTTAATCCTGCTCCTCTCTTGCAGCTGCACCTGCTCCTCCAATTAGCCATGCTGCCCCACCTGCAGCCGATGTTACAGCTGAAAAGTTATTGGTTTAAACTTCTCTTCTGACGTCACAGTTAGACATCTATTGGTTGATACTGCTCTTCTAACATCTCAGTTAGAATCCATTGGTTAGTACTTCTTTTCTGACTTCACACTTAAAAATCTAGAGGTTAATGCCGCTCTTCTAACATCACGGTTAGAAATCTGTTGGTAAATACTCCTGAAGAAGTTAGGATCATTCAAATCATGGTGCAGTTTCCAAGTCTGTTTCTTTCAAATAGACCATAGAGCAAAGACGCAATGTTAAATCCTTCAGGCTCCTGCAGGATACCCCAACAACCAGCCCCATCCTGCTACCTGGTTGACACTCTACTTGTCACCCTCATACTCTGTGTTTCTCTGTCTCTCATTATGTGTCACTCTCTCCTATTATGTGTCCTCTCCCATTATGTGTTTAATTAATCACAAACAGACAAGGGCGGGGCTATCGTATACCTTCTGTCACGCCACCCTCTGCCACCTCCTAGTGGCGCCGGCTGCCATTTCCTCACGTGCACTCTGTTCTTCACTCCTGTTTCCAATTAATAATCATCACACCCTATTTCTCCCTCGTTCCCCAAGCAGCCTAAGCCAGTTCGTTGTATCACTCATAAGAGTTAGTACCTCGTTCCCGCATTTCAGATTCTTGCTTCCTTGTCCACGTGGTTTGCCTAACCTGGCTTCCCTTGTGTCCAGCTCTCCCCGGATCCCTGCCCGTCAACCTGCCCCGTCTACCTGCTTGCCTGCCTGCCGCCGAATCCCCGCCTGAATGACTCCTCGCCTGCCGCTCCCAACTCTGATTGCTTGCTTGCCTGCCCGCAGCCAAACCTCTGCCTGCCCAACCACGTATTGCGTTGCGCTTGCCTTCTAAATAAATCCCTTAAACCCCTTACCATCTCCACTTGGTGTGTCCTGCGTTTGGGTTCCTAGTTCTGTACCGTAACACCTTCCAATCATTATCTGTTTTCTAAGTTAAACATACAAAAAGGTGTAACCCCCTGTTTCCTATTGGTTTCCAGCTATACAGAAAATGCCAATCACATTCCACCTACACCCTCTTTTGGTTGAATCATTTGTGGGGTGTGATACCTGGGTAAGATTGGCACCAACACCTAATTAGTCTGTGGGGGATCTATTGTTGCACTGTAAGATGAAATAAGGGGTAAGAGTAATGGGGGTTAGAGACAGATGTTTGGCAGGGAGCGGGGAAAAAGAGGATGAAGACTAAACATATTACTGTCTGATCAACTAACAGTGGGGGTCAGAGACAAGGGTCTGGCAGGGAGGGGGATTAGCGCACGGCAAATATGTCATCATATTGAGTATTGGGGCATCTAACCGTGGGGGTTAAAGACAGGGCTCTGGCAGGGAGTGGGAGGGGGATGAAAACAGAACAAGGTGAAACCATATTTACTGTTTAGGAACATTCTTCTTCATTCCTCTTATGACATCACAGTTAGAAATATATTGGTTAATGCCCGTCTACTGACATCACAGGTAGAAATTCAGTGGTTAATACCCGTCACATGACATCACCGCTAGATGCCACTGAAATTACAACTGGAATACCATTGGTTAATATTCCACATTTGACATTACAACTAGAATGCTAGTGGTTAATACTCCTCATCTGACATCCCAGCTAGAATGCCATTGGTTAATGCCCCTCTCCTAACATCTCATTTAGAATCACCATTGTGAGTTTTTGTACAGCTGCTTAACCAAGTATAATTAATGTGGTCTCTAGCACAATAATAAACAGCAGAGTCTACGGTCTCCAGCTGGTTAATCTGGAGATGTACTTGCTGTCTGTCATTGTCTCTGGAGATGGTGAAGCGGCCCTTGACTGACTCAGAGTAGGACTTGGTGCCCCCACTAGGTCCTGAGATATATGCGATCCATTCCAGTCCCTTCCCTTCTTTCTGCCTGATCCAGCCAAAATCAGAACTAGTTGATAGTCCAGAATATGTGCATGTCAATGTATGAGATTCCCTCGGCTTTGCAACAACTGGTTCAGATTGTGTTATTGTCTGAGCACATAAACCTGTATGGAGACAAAACAGCAACATTAATTACAACTAACAGCCATTAAAAAATTAGAACAAAAAACATGAATAAATGAACCTGCTAACCTGCCAGGCCACATATCAGAAGCAGAAACAGAGAACGCTCCATTATTCTGAACTTGGGAGTCAAACTGCAGCTCAGCCTTCAGGTCAAATGATCAGCCCCTTCCTTAAACCCTTCACCAGAACGCTTTATGTAGAGATGAGACGAATGGAAATTTGCCTCAACCCCGCCTATGAATTAGCTGTGCTAAACAGTATCGTGCAC
The DNA here is from genome assembly GCA_026745465.1 of Lota lota. NCBI lineage: Eukaryota > Metazoa > Chordata > Actinopteri > Gadiformes > Lotidae > Lota > Lota lota. The sequence goes on along the minus strand of JACYXH010000069.1, from coordinate 2,282,845 downwards.
AAAGCTCTCGCGCTGATATAACACGGATTTATTTAAATATTATATTTAAAGGTAGAGCCTAATTGTATTTAAAGACTGCAATATTATATGTGTAATATTGATAATCATTATAGCATGAAATGAAAAACGAATTGCGAGGCATTGATAGTTCATCTTTATGAAAAATGCCACTATTTTCGCTTGAATTACTTCACCACAACCACAGTGAAGGACATTAGCTAGTAAGGGAAGCAGCTGTGGCCAGGACTGCTTGGCCTGGCTAAAGGAAGTCGCTTAAACAGTCATGCTACTTCCTGTTATTAAACTGAATTCCATTGGCCAAAACGAAATTCACATTAATCAACTGTCTCTACAACCAGACATTTGATCTCTACAGCGAGACAACCCGTATCTTAGTGAATAAAAAGTGTATACAGCACTACATGTTGATGAGTTATCATTAATCAGGCCCACATCATGATCAGTTTATTTGTAGCTTATAGGAACCTGTCGGACTATATGTGTGGCAACACTACATGTTGAACCTGTGGGACTGGGTATGTGTAGCAGCACTAGATGTTGAACCTGTGGGACTGGCTATGTGTAGCAGCACTAGATGTTGAACCTGTGGGACTATATGTGTATCAGCACTACATGTTGAACCTGTGGGACTGGCTATGTGTAGCAGCACTACGTGTTGAACCTGTGGGACTATATGTGTATCAGCACTACATGTTGAACCTGTGGGACTGGCTATGTGTAGCAGCACTACGTGTTGAACCTGTGGGACTATATGTGTAGCAGCACTACATGTTGAACGTGTGGGACTGGCCATGTGTAGCAGCACTACGTGTTGAAACTGTGGGACTGGGTATTTGTAGTAGCATGCTAGGGGGCTGTACCTCTGTGTGCAGCGTACACAGTAATACACACCATCATCTTCAGGCAGTAGATTTTGACCTTTAATTGTCACTTCTCCTGTATCTGTGTTTCTACTGTAGCTGAACCTGTTCTTCAGGTTGTTATTCTGACGAAGAGTCCCACCACCCCATTGGTGGAAGATCCACTCCATTGGTTTTCCTTCGGTGTGTCTGATCCAACCTGTTGCGTAGCTGTCATCAGTCAAGGAATAGCCAGAGACCTGACAGCTGATGGACAGTGGCTGTCCAGATCTCAGGACCAAGGAGTGTGGCTGGATCAAATCTAGACTGGAGACACCTGTAAAAAGACACTACAAGTCAGCACCGCAGGGGCAACTCATTCTTCACTGGATTGCTTTGGGTTTTCTCTTAATGTAGCAGCAGGGAGACACTCACAGGATCCAGCCGAGAGCAACAGAAGCAGTGCAGAGAACATGGTTTCATGTGGAGGAGATGCTGACGGAAGCTGTTCAATCCTACTGGCAGTCAGAGAAGTACACATGTCTTTTTATGTGCCACAAGACTCATTTGCATGAAGTATATATTCCCATTTGAGTATGTAGATGAAGTATAAACATTCAAATATATTGAATGACCGGTGGTACATTTGAAATGTGGATGTAATGATATGATATAATTTAAACGAATATAATATTAAATAATTAACTATATTTTAAAAAGCAATGACATATTTTTTATATTTATGTATTTGTGTGTTTATTTTATATACTCAAGTGATTCAGTTATGCGGTTTGCACATTCAGGTTGTTTTTGTAAAGTCATAACAAAATATGTGTCACGCCGTGCACTGTCACGCCGTCCACTTCCGCCACCTAGCGGGTGCCGGCAGCCAGTACTCCGCGTGTTCCCCAATTTCCCCTGTTTACACACCGGCCGGCAATCTCCAATCAACGCTCCCTATTTCAGCCGTGGGTTTCCTAGCAGCAGGCGCTAGTTCGTTGTTTACTCTAATCCCGTCAGTATCTTCGCTCCCGGCTCTAGAGTGCTGTCCCTGTCCCTGTCCCTGTCCCTGTCCCTGTCCCTGTCCCTGTCCCTGTCCCTGTCCCTGTCCCTGTCCCTGTCCCTGTCCCTGTCCCTGTCCCTGTCCCTGTCCCTGTCCCTGTCCCTGTCCCTGTCCCTGTCCCTGCCCGTAACCCGTTATTTCCCTTTGCTTAGCTCTCCGCCTGATTTCCTGCCCGTTGCCGAACCCCTGGCTGGCTGACTGCCTGCCTGTTGCGGAGCCCATGCCTGCCTGACCACCCACTGCTCGCCTAGTCCCCGGCTTGTCTGTTGCTCGCTCCCAATAAACCCCCTTTGTACCTCTCCGCCTCTCTGTGTCGAGCATTTGGGCCCCTCGCTCTGCTCCCCGTAGCAAGATGCACGTATTTTAGTGAACTTTGTGTTATTTATTCTCTATCCTGTTTAGATTTTTCGTCTTAGAAAATCCAGAAAATATAAACATAATTGATTATACAAACGTAAATACCTCTAACACTATTTTAAATAGGGTTACGGGAAAGTGTGCTGTAAAATGATAGTAAACACCATACTTGTATTTTATTGAAACTTCTAAGACAGTGACAGGGTGCATAACTGTTCACGAACAACCTCCATTAAGGGAACACATTGTAACCCGTTCAGCCTCAAACTGGTGCGCTCCCGTTCCTGGGGTTTTTGCATGCAGCTTGCGTTGTTCTGTGTCGCTGTGGGCGTAGGGCGAGCGAGCACAGTAATACACAGCTGAATCACTCTCCTGCACATTCTGTCCTCTTAGAGAAACAGAGTTGCTAGTCGAGTCACGAGAAATCGTGAACTTGTTAGACAGCGCTGTGTTTTTGTAGATATTTCCGTTGTCCCAGATGTGGGAAATCCACTCCAGTGGTTTTCCTTCTGGATGTCTGATCCAACCTGTGGCGTAGTCTGCACTACCACTGCTGACAGAATATCCCGTTACTTTACAGGTAAGGACCAATGGCTCTGTCGTTCTCACAACGACAGCGACAGGCTGGGAAAGTTCCAAGCTATGAACATCTGCAATATAGAAAATGAATAAGCTTTCAAAAATGAATTGCCAGTAGGCCTACATTTTTTTTAACCAAATGTCATACTTACAGACGGCACATTTTAAAAGCAAAAGCAGAACTACGTGAAACATGATTTATGGTGTAGTTTTAGTCCTATAAAAGTGTATTTTCTCTACCCCTAAGGACTAAGAGGACTTGACAGTGTTGAGCACAGATACTGGTTATGTAGGACAAAGAGGGGGTGGATTTGCATTTTTTGCAAAAGGGGCAGAAATTGATACGTGTAGGTGGGTCTACAGGGCCAATTTCACTTAAGAACCACATTTGACTTTAGAAATGTAGCCCATGCCGTATGAAGACTTCAAGAGGCCACTGGGCACGTTTATATTTGTCAATACTGCCTTTCTATTGCATGTTTCAGAACCTAACAATGAGAAGTTATTATATGTATGTTTTGTCTTGTCATGTGATACGTATGCTGTCTTTTAATAACATGGTATGTTTTCTGTCTTGTAATAACATCGCTGTTGCTTCTTTTTACGACAACGTATATAAGTTTCATTAATACATTTATGAAAATATGTTTAATACTACTAATAAAAAAAGTATGACAGCCAACCAGTTCATCATCTTCACAATAAAAATAGCAGTATGATTTGTAAATAAATATATTTGCCCTGTTTTTATTTTCAACAAATAAGATAATTATTGGTTCTGGAGTTTGGCATTCAGCTATCACAGTATTTATTAGCTTATATTCATGAGAAAAATAACAGATTTTAAATGATGAGACGATTAAAAGCTTTCCCTCTGGAGGGTTCATGTTATAACACCCCATAGGTGAAGGGTTTTTGTTCGTCCTTTACAACAGTTTGTAACACTGTGGTATCTGGCACAGTAATACACAGCTGAGTCTCCAGGCTGCATTGTTTGTCCTTGCAAAGTAACTGTTTTACTGGCCTCATCAAGGGTAAGACCACTGTTTTGCCCCCAGTATACATCCGTCCAATCCATTCCAGTCCGCTTCCATCAGGTTGTCTGATCCAATGTGTCCACCAGCTACTAACAGAATAAGAGACCTGACAGCGGATGGTCAGAGGTTGACCAGGTCGGATAGTCAGAGACTCTGGCTGAGTAAGCTGTTCACATTTCACACCTGTAGAGAATATAACCTTTTGGTCATACATGAGCTACTTAAACTATGAATCAATATGCTTTCTTATTGGTTGGATGTTTTCTCATGAAGCCTCACCAGAGCCAGCAGCCAGGAGCAGCAGCAGTACAGCTACAGAGAACATGGTTTGTGTTGAAGCTGAACTGGAGGGAGATGTCCTGTTCTACACTTGATAACTTATAAGGCTGAGCGAGAGGAGAAAGACCCACAGTCATTTTGCATAATTCAATGAGGCGTCACATGGTGGTTGAAATGGGACATTGGGGACAGGAATAACAGATCATTGACATATGTTTGCATTATTTTAGTTTCTAAGCTTCCTTAACCATTGTTATTATTATTACGCATTATTATTGTAACTTTTATATATTGTTTCGTTTTTAAGTTTTTTGCATCTTTTTCATCCTAACACTAGTAAATTTTAAACGTTTCGTGAGAATAAAGTCTGTTTTAAGCCAGAGCAAAGTAACTAAGTACTTTGACTCAGTGCTGCTTTGCCTCCACAGGTATTTATGGTGACAGCACCTGAAACCTTCCCTGCACAAATTCTGTAACATCAACTGATTCTGCTTCTCAAGTTACCAGACTGTGTTTTCAGTTAGTCAAAACTGCCTTTCTATTGTCAAGTTTCAGAACAAAATAATGATAGTCTTAATACGTTTTCTAGTGATGAGTGGATCCTTCTCTTTGTCTAGTAGGTTGTACTTTCACGTTCCTCTATGTTGTGTCATAGCCTAAGGCCACGGGGAGTATGTGAATGATATGTCCCTACGGTTCACACTGAACTGGGGTGAAGGCCTTCCAGTCCTCTGCTCCTTCTGCTTGGAACTGCCTGGACAAAGACCTGAACTTAAAGGAAAAGTTCTCCCTCACAAACCACTATGCCACCAAACACCTCTGGGAGTTGGATCTGTTTTAGTCATTTTAAATGGATATTCACTTTCTGTCATTTATATGTGGATGCCGTCTGTCTTGTGTTTAACGTGTTACATGTACCTTCCATCTCTTTTAATAGCATGATATATGTTTTCTGTCTTTTCTTTTTCTGTCTTGTTATAACATCTTACAGTCTGGCTGTTGCTATCTTTTCCAGGTCCCACTCAGAAGATCTACACAGAAACTGTAAAGTGAAGTAAAAAACGAAATGAAATTATATCATACAGTAATCATTAAAGGAAAGTATGATAGCAAACCACCTAATCATCTTCACAAGAAAAACAGCAGTATTAATTTTTTTATTAATATATTTGCCATCTTTATATATTATCAACAACTAAGTCAGTAACTCAGTAAGAAACTGACTGATGGATTTAATGATCAATACAAATACAAAACGTTAACTATCATTGTATTTGTTAGCTGATGTTCAAGATTAAAGTTGATTGAAGATGAACTGGAGGGAGATGTCCTGTTCTACACTTAATAATTTATAAGGCTGAGCGAGAGGAGAAAGACCCACAGTCCTTTTGCATAATTCAATGAGGCGTCACATGCTGGTTGAGATGCTACGTGACATTGGGGACAGGAATCACAGATCATTTACATATGTTTGGATTATTTTAGTTTCTAAGCTTCCTTAACCATTGTTATTATTATAATGCATTACTATTGTAACTATTTTATATATTGTTTCATTTTTCAGTTTTTTGCATGTTTGTCATCCTAACATTAGTATATTTTTAAATGGTACGTGAGAATAAAGTCTGTTTTAAGCCAGAGCAATGTAACTAAGTACTTTGACTCAGTGCTGCTTTGCCTCCACAGGAATTTATGGTCACAGCACCTGAAACCTTCCACGCAAATATTCTGTAACATCAACTAGTGCTTCTCAAGTTAACAGACTGTGTTTTCAGTTAGTCAAAACTGCCTTTCTATCGTTTCGTTTCAGAACAAAACAATGCTAACCCTAATGCTGATAAGGTTAATAATGGGTGGATTCTTTTATTTCTCCATTTGGCTGTGTTTATAAAATAATAAAATGAAAAGAGATTTAATCATCATGATTAAAGAAAATGTCCTGTTCTACGCTTGACAACTTGTCAGGCTGAGCGGGTGGAGAAAGACCCACAGTCCTTTTTGCATAATTCAATGAGGCGTTACATGGTGGTTGAGATGCTACGTGACATGGGGAACAGGAACAGCAGATCATTAACACATTTTTGTATTCTTTTATTATAATTATAGTGTGTAAGTAAATGTACATGCTATAGTTATAATTATTAGCAATATTGTTACTCCATTTTTATTTTAAAAAGTGTTATTATGATTTATTATTGTAAATATCATTATTAATTTAGGCTTTTATTTAAAAATAACATTGATATAATTTAAAATGTTAACTTAGAATAAACACCATTTTTTTATTGGGTGAATGCTGTCTGTCTTGTATTTACCATGATATATTTAGGCCTACCCTTTGACACGTCTCGCCCTGCTCCTCCAGTTATGTGTTTTTGTTTCCTTCATTCTGTCATTGTTTTCTGTGTTACTTTGTTTTACTCGCTTCTCCTCTCGTTCCAGATGCGCCGCTCCCTGTCCCTGTGTTTCCCGCCTGTGCTCGTTCCCCGCCTGTGATCGTTCCCCTTCACTTTGGTTGTTTTCAACTGTCCCTCATTACCTGTTCCCTCCTAGTGGATTTAGTCAGTGTGTTTCCCTCCTTCTGGGCCAGCTCGTCTTTGTACCTCCGTGTCAAGCGTTCCAGCGTTATCTTCCCAGTGATCTATTGAATATCCTCTCGACCGCATCTCGACCTCGCGACTCTTCTTTCGCCTCACGTTATTGTACCTTTGCTCTGATTTCTACTGCCTACCCGTGTACCGATCCATTGCCTCCAGTAAAGACTAGTCTCTCTGATTCTACCTGCCTGTCGTCTCGAGTCTTGCTGCTGACTCCAACACCTGTTTGCCCCGGCGTTGCACCTTTTTAGTTTTTTAATAGCATGTTATGTTTTCTGTCTTTTAATAAAATTGTATATGCTGGTCTACATTTGTGGTGTTGTAAAGCAAGTAATTAGCCAAAATAAAAACGTTATATGTATGTTTTGTGTATTGTAAAACAGAAATTTAAACGAAAAACTAAAATAAAATATATTTCATAGTAATATTTTAACACAAATTACGATAACAAACAAGGTAAATATCTTAGCAAGAAAAATAGCTGCATGAGTTGTTAACAAAACATATTTTCCCTGTTCGTATATTTTTAACAAATTGGTCAGTAAGTCAGTCAGTAGGCCTCGCAGTCTAACAGATATTTACTGAAAAATTAATAAAAAAGTTTATTAATTGTTCCGGAGAGCTTGGCATTCAGCTATCACTGTATTTATCAGCCGATGTCCATGATTAAAATAATCTATTTTGAATGATGACTTTGGTTTCGAGCTCCCCCTATGGAGGGATTATGTTATAACACCTCATGGGTGAAGGGTTTTTGTTCGTCCTTTACAACCGTTTGTAACGCTGTGGGTCTCTGGCACAGTAATACACAGCTGAGTCTCCAGGCTGCATGTTTTGTCCTTGCAAAGTTACTGTGTTACTGGAGCCATCAACTGCAAGACTGAATTGACTACTTAGGGAGTCTTTCTGGTATTTGCCCCCAGTATAAATCCATCCAATCCATTCCAGTCCGCTTCCATCAGGTTGTCTGATCCAAGCTGTGCCGTAGGTACTAACAGAATAAGAGACCTGACAGCGGATGGTCAGAGGTTGACCAGGTCGGATAGTCAGAGACTCTGGCTGAGTAATCTGTTCACATTTCACACCTATAGGGAATAAAAGATTTTGATCATAAATGAGCGACTTAAACTATGAATCAATATGTTTTCTTTTTAGTTGGATGTTTTCTCTTGAAGCCTCACCAGAGCCAGCAGCCAGGAGCAGCAGCAGTACAGCTACAGAGAACATGGTTTGTGTTGAAGCTGAACTGGAGGGAGATGTCCTGTTCTACACTTGACAACTTTTAAGGCTGAGCGAGAGGAGAAAGACCCACAATCCTTTTGCATAATTCAATGAGGCGTCACATGGTGGTTGAGATGCTACGTGACATGGGGGATAGGAATCACAGATCATTTACACATTTTTGCATTATTTTATAGTGTGTTTATTTACTTACACACTATTATTATAATCATTGTTTATATTATTATTACTTTGTTATTTTTAAATATTTTTAAGATTTATTATTATAAATATTATATTATTAAAAGTAACATTAGTATCATTTAAAACGTTACGTGAGAATAAAGGCTGTTTTAAGATCCAAACTTTGTTATAGTGTCTATGCTGTCCGTCTTGTATGGAACATGATATTTGTAGGCCTACCCTTTTAGCTTTTAATAACATGTTATGTTTTCTCTCTTTTAATAACATTTTATATGCTGGTCTAAATTTGGAATGTTTTAAAGGATATATTTTGTCTAATAATAACATGTTGTATGTATTCTGTCTTGTAATACATTTACTGGCTTTATTATCTGGCTGCTGCAATGTTTCCAGGTCCAGCTGTGAAAATCTATAAGACAACTCTGTTAATGATCATTTAAATATAAACATGTTATATGTCTGGCTAATGCTATCTTCTCCTGGTCCCATTCCGACGATTCATAAGTTAACTGTCGCTTTGTGAACAAAATGTATTTTCCTGTTTATTTAGAACAACAAGTCAGTAAGTAAGTCATTCACTTTCTGACCAATTGATCGATTAACGTTAATTAATTAATAGATGTTCCAGAAACTTTGGCATTCAGCTATCACTCTATTTATCAGCTGATGTTCATGATTAAAGAAATCTATTTAGAATGATGAGTTTAGTTTAGAGCTCCCCCTCTGGAGGGTTCATGTTATAACACCTCATGGGTAAAGGGTTTTTGTTCGTCCTTTACAACAGTTTGTAACATTGTGGGTCTCTGGCACAGTAATACACAGCTGAGTCTCCAGGCTGCATGTTTTGTCCTTGCAAAGTTCCTGTTTTGCTGGCCTCGTCAAGGGTAAGACTGAATTGACTACTTAGGGAGTCTTTCTGGTATTTGGCCCCAGTATAAATGCTGCCAATCCATTCCAGTCCATTTCCATCAGGTTGTCTGATCCAAGCTATGTAGTAGCTACTAACAGAATAAGAGACCTGACAGCGGATGGTCAGAGGTTGACCAGGTCGGATAGTCAGAGACTCTGGCTGAGTAAGCTGCTCACATTTCACACCTGTAGAGAATATAATATTTTGGTCATAAATGAGTTACTTAAACTATGAATCAATATGTTTTCTTATTAGTTGGATGTTTTCTCATGAAGCCTCACCAGAGCCAGCAGCCAGGAGCAGCAGCAGTACAGCTACAGAGAACATGGTTTGTGTTGAAGCTGAACTGGAGGGAGATGTCCTGTTGTACACTTGATAACTTATAAGGCTGAGCGAGAGGAGAAAGACCCACAGTCCTTTTTGCATAATTCATTGAGGCGTCACTTGCTGGTTGAGATGCTATGTGACATGGGGGAGTGTTGTAAAGCATGTTATTAGTCTAAAAATAACACATAATTTGTATTCCGTCTTGTAATAAAATGTCTGACTGTTGCTTTGTTTCCAGGTCCAGCTTTAAAAATCTATACGGCCATTCAGTTAATTTAAATTACAATGAAAAGCAAAAAGAAAATGTATTTCATAGTAATCGTTTCACACAAATTATGATAACCAAACAAGTAAACATATTCACAAGAAAAAGAACTAAATGAGTTGTGAACAAAATATATTTTCCTTGATCATGTATTTTAAACAAATTGTTCAGTAAGTCAGTTGGCCTAACTGATCAATTAATAAAAAAGTAAATTAATTGTTCCAGAGAGTTTAGGATTCAGCTCCCCCTGTATTTATCAGCTTATGTTTGTGATAAAACCAATATATTTTGAATGACGTGTTTGGTTTAGAGCTTCCCCTCTGGAGAGTTCATTTCATAACACCTCATGGGTGAAGGGTTTTTGTTAATCCTTTACAACAGTTTGTAACACTGTGGCTGTCTGGCACAGTAATACACAGCTGAGTCTCCAGGCTGCATGTTTTGTCCTTGCAAAGTAACTGTTTTACTGGAGCCATCAACTGCAAGACTGAATGGACTACTTAGAGAGTCTTTCACTCCTTTCCAACCAGTACTAATCCCTCCAATCCCTTCCAGTCCGATTCCATCAGGTTGTCTGATCCAAGCTGTGTAGTAGCTGCTAACAGAATAAGAGACCTGACAGCGGATGGTCAGAGGTTGACCAGAACGGATAGTCAGAGACTCTGGTTGAGTAAGCTGTTCACATTTTACACCTGTAAAGAATATAATATTTTGGTCATAAATGAGTGACTTAAACTATGAATCAATATGTTTTCTTATTGGTTGGATGTTTTATCATGAAGCCTCACCAGAGCTAGCAGCCAGGAGCAGCAGCAGTACAGCTACAGAGAACATGGTTTGTGTTGAAGCTGAACTGGAGGGAGATGTCCTGTTCTACACTTGATAACTTATAAGGCTGAGCGAGAGGAGAAAGGCCCACAGTCCTTTTTGCATAATTAATTGAGGCGTCACATGGTGGTTGAGATGCTACGTGACATGGGGGATAGGAATCACAGATCATTTACACATTTTTGCATTATTTTATAGTGTGTATATTTACTTACACACTATTATTATAATCGTTGTTTATATTATTATTACTTTGTTATTTTTAAATATTTTTAAGATTTATTATTATAAATATTATATTATTAAAAGTAACATTAGTATAATTTAAAATGTTACGTGAGAATAAAGGCTGTTTTAAGATCTGAACTTTGTTATAGTGTCTATGCTGTCCGTCTTGTATGGAACATGATATTTGTTGGCCTACCCTTTTAGCTTTTAATAACATGTTATGTTTTCTCTCTTTTAATAACATTTTATATGCTGGTCTAAATTTGGAATGTTTTAAAGGATATATTTTGTCTAATAATAACATGTTGTATGTATTCTGTCTTGTAATACATTTACTGGCTTTATTATCTGGCTGCTGCAATGTTTCCACGTCCAGCTGTGAAAATCTATAAGACAACTCTGTTAATGATCATTTAAATATAAACATGTTATATGTCTGGCTAATGCTATCTTCTCCTGGTCCCGTTCAGACGATTCATAAGTTAACTGTCGCTTTGTGAACAAAATGTATTTTCCGGTTTATTTAGAACAACAAGTCAGTAAGTAAGTCATTCACTTTCTGACCAAATGATCGATTAACGTTAATTAATTAATAGATGTTCCAGAAACTTTGGCATTCAGCTATCACTCTATTTATCAGCTGATGTTCATGATTAAAATAATCTATTTAGAATGATGAGTTTAGTTTAGAGCTCCCCCTCTGGAGGGTTCATGTTATAACACCTCATGGGTAAAGGGTTTTTGTTCGTCCTTTACAACAGTTTGTAACGCTGTGGGTCTCTGGCACAGTAATACACAGCTGAGTCTCCAGGCTGCATGTTTTGTCCTTGCAAAGTAACTGTGTTACTGGAGCTATCAACGGCAAGACTGAATTTACTACTTAGGGAGTCTTTCACTTTTTTGTCCCCAGTATAAATCCATCCAATCCATTCTAGTCCGTTTCCATCAGGTTGTCTGATCCAAGCTGTGTAGTAGCTACTAACAGAATAAGAGACCTGACAGCGGATGGTCAGAGGTTGACCAGGTCGGATAGTCAGAGACTCTGGCTGAGTAAGCTGTTCACATTTCACACCTATAGGGAATAAAAGATTTTGGTCATAAATGAGCGACTTAAACTATGAATCAATATGTTTTCTTATTAGTTGGATGTTTTCTCTTGAAGCCTCACCAGAGCCAGCAGCCAGGAGCAGCAGCAGTACAGCTACAGAGAACATGGTTTGTGTTGAAGCTGAACTGGAGGAAGATGTCCTGTTCTACACTTGATAACTTATAAGGCTGAGCGAGAGGAGAAAGGCCCACAGTCCTTTTTGCATAATTCAATGAGGCGTCACATGGTGGTTGAAATGTGAAGTGACATGGGGGTCAGGAATAGCAGATCATTTACATATGTTTGCATTATTTTAGTTTCTAAGCTTCCTTAAGCATTGTTATTATTATTATGCAGTATTATTGTAACTATTTTATATATTGTTTAGTTTTTCATTTTTTTGCATCTTCATCATCCTATCATTAGTATATTTTAAAATGTTACGTGAGAATAAAGTCTGTTTTAAGCCAGAGCAAAGTAACTAAGTACTTTGACTCAGTGCTGCTTTGCCTCCACATGTATTTATAGTAACAGCACCTGAAACCTTCCCTGCACATATTCTATAACATCAACTGATTCTGCTTCTCAAGTTACCAGACTGTGTTTTCAGTTAGTCAAAACTGCCTTTCTATGTAAAGTTTCAGAACAAAACAATGCTAATCCTAATGACGATAAGGTTAATAATTAGTGGATCCTTCTATTTCTCCACTAGGGTGTGCGTAAAAAATAATACAATTAAAATATATTGAATCATCATGATTAAAGAAAATGTCCTGTTCTACGCTTGACAACTTATCAGGTTAAGCGAGTGGAGAAAGACCCACGGTCCTTTTTGCATAATTCAATGAGGCGTCACATGGTGGTTGAGATGCTATGTGACATGGGGGACAGGGACAGCAGATTATTTACACATTTTTGTATTCTTTTATTATAATTACAGTGTGTAATTAAACGTACACACTGTTTTTATAATTATTAGCAATATTGTTGCTCCATTTTTATTTAAAAAGTGTTATTATGATTTTTTATTATACATATCATTATTAATATTGGGTTTTATTTAAAAATAATATTGATATAATTTAAAATGTTAAGTTAGAATAAACACTGTTTTTGTATTGGGTGTATGCTCTCCATCTTGTATTTAACATGATATATGTTAAATACTCGTGACCCTTTGTCACGTCTCGCCTGCTCCGTCAGTTGTGTTTTTGTTTCCTTCATTCTGTCATTGTTTTCTGTGTTACTTTGTTTTACTCGCTTCTCCTCTCGTTCCAGATGCGTCGCTCCCTGCCCCTGTGTTTCCCGCCTGTGATCGTTCCCCATCGGGTTGGTTGTTTTCACCTGTCCCTCACTACCTGTTCCCTCCTAGTGGATTTAGTCAGTGTGTTTCCCTCCATCTGGGCCAGCTCGTCTTTGTACCTCCGTGTCAAGCGTTCCAGCGTTATCTTCCCAGTGATCTATTGAATATCCTCTCGACCGCATCGCGACCTCTCGACTCTTCTTTCGCCTCACGTTATTGTACCTTTGCCCTGATTTCTACTGCCTACCCGTGTACCGATCCATTGGCTCCAGTGAAGACTAGTCTCTCTGATTCTACCTGCCTGTCGTCTCGAGTCTTGCTTCTGAGTCCAACACCTGTTTGCCCCAGCTTTACACCTTTTTAGTTTTTTAATAGCATGTTATGTTTTCTATCTTTTAATAAAATTGTATATGCAGGTCTACATTTGTGGTGTTGTAAAGCAAGTAATTAGCCAAAATAAAAACGTTATATGTATGTTTTGTGTATTGTAAAACAGAAATTTAAACGAAAAACTAAAATAAAATATATTTCATAGTAATATTTTAACACAAATTACGATAACAAACAAGGTAAATATCTTAGCAAGAAAAATAGCTGCATGAGTTGTTAACAAAACATATTTTCCCTGTTCGTATATTTTTAACAAATTGGTCAGTAAGTCAGTCAGTAGGCCTAGCAGTCTAACAGATATTTACTGAAAAATTAATAAAAAAGTTTATTAATTGTTCCGGAGAGCTTGGCATTCAGCTATCACTGTATTTATCAGCCGATGTTCATGATTAAAATAATCTATTTTGAATGATGACTTTGGTTTCGAGCTCCCCCTATGGAGGGATCATGTTATAACACCTCATGGGTGAAGGGTTTTTGTTCGTCCTTTACAACCGTTTGTAACGCTGTGGGTCTCTGGCACAGTAATACACAGCTGAGTCTCCAGGCTGCATGTTTTGTCCTTGCAAAGTTACTGTGTTACTGGAGCCATCAACTGCAAGACTGAATTGACTACTTAGGGAGTCTTTCTGGTATTTGCCCCCAGTATAAATGCTGCCAATCCATTCCAGTCTGCTTCCATCAGGTTGTCTGATCCAAGCTGTGTAGTGGCCACTTACAGCATAAGAGACCTGACAGCGGATGGTCAGAGGTTGACCAGGTCGGATAGTCAGAGACTCTGGCTGAGTGAGCTGTTCACATTTCACACCTGTAGAGGATAGAAGCTTTAGGTCATAAATGAGCTACTTAAAGTATGACTCAATATGTTATCTTATTGGTTGGATGTTTTCTCATGAAGCCTCACCAGAGCCAGCAGCCAGGAGCAGCAACAGTACAGCTACAGAGAACATGGTTTGTGTTGAAGCTGAACTGGAGGGAGATGTCCTGTTCTACACTCGACAACTTATAAGGCTGAGCGAGAGGAGAAAGACCCACAGTCCTTTTTGCATAATTCAATGAGGCGTCACATGGTGGTTGAAATGCTATTTAACATGGGGGACAGGAATCACAGATCTTTTACATATGTTTGCATTATTTTAGTTTCTAAGCTTCCTTTACCAATCTAATTATTATGTATTGTTATAACTATTTTATTTATGTTTTGTTTTTCAGTTTTTTTGTATATTTTTCTTCCTAACATTTGTACATTTTTAAATGTTACTTTAGAATAAAGTCTGTTTTAGGCCAGAGCAAAGTAACTAAGTACTTTGACTCAGTGCTGCTTTGCATTCACAGGTATTTATGGTCAAAATGTTTTCTACATCGGGGACTTACTTCAGTAACAGTGAGACAATGGAATATATTACTGTGTTGACGGTCATATAGGACAAATTACCACGTTTAAACTTTAATAAATAACGTTTTGGGTTCACTGGCTCTTAAACATTACGTCACGTTGCGTATAGTGGTATCGGGTGGTTGTATCTGAGAAGTTTTACAAGTACGAGTACATGAGCACAGTATCGAGCCCGAGTACTGGTATCAGTGCATCCCTAATTATTACTATGCATTATTATTATAACTATTTTATAAATTGTTTAGTATTTTCAGTTTATTGCATATTTTTCATCCTAACATTAGTACATTTTTAAATGTTACATGAGAATAAAGTATGTTTAAAGCCAGAGCAAAGTAACTAAGTACTTTGACTCAGTGCTGCTTTGCCTCCACAGGAATTTATGGTCACAGCATCTCAAACCTTCCCTGCACATATTCTGGAATATCAACTGATTCTGTTTCTCAAAGTTACCAGACTATATTTTTAATTATTCAAAACTTTCTTTCTAATGTCACGTTTCAGAACAAAACAATGATTGTCCTAATTATGGTAGTATTCTAGTGATGAGTGGATCCTTCTCTTTGTCTAGTAGGTTGTACTTTCACGTTCCTTCATGTTGTGTAATAGCCTAAGGCCACGGGGAGTATGTGAATGATGTGTCCCTACGGTCCACACTGAACTGGGGTGAAGGCCTTCCAGTCCTCTGCTCCCTCTGCTTGGAACTGCCTGGACAAAGACCTGAACTTGGAGGAAAAGTTCTCCCTTGGATAATTCAAATCCCTCACAGACCACCATAACACCAAACACCTCTGGGATTTGGATCTGTTTTAGTCATTTTAAAAGAAATCTTAACGTTGTGTTGTTGTGTGTATGTTGTCTGCCTAGTGTTTAACATGTTTTGGGTATTTTGTCTGTCTTGTTATAAAATGTTAAATGTCTGGCTGATGCCAATGTCTCCTGGTCCCGGTCAGACGATCTATACGTTAACTGTTGATCTAAAATGTAAACGTTTAATGAATAACATATTAAAATGTAACCATATTAAATAGTCATAGTTAAAAAAAATACATGATTGCAAACCAGTTATATATCCTAAGAAGAAAATAGCTGTGTGACTTCTAACAAAATATATGTTCCTGTTCAAACATAACTAGTCAGTAAGTAAGTCAGTACATTTCTGAGCAACTGATCAGTTAACGTTAGTTTTTAAATAGTTGTTCCAAAAACTTTGGCATTCAGCTATAAACTGATGTTCATGAGTAAAGTAATTAATTTTAAATGACATTGGTTTAGAGTTCCTCCTCTGGAGGGATCATGTTTTATCACCTCATGGGTGAAGGGTTTTTATTCGTCCTTTACAACAGTTTGTAACGCTGTGGGTCTCTGGCACAGTAATACACAGCTGAGTCTCCAGGCTGCATGGTTTGTCCTTGCAAAATAACTGTGTTACTGGAGCCATCAACTGCAAGACTGAATTTACTACTTAGGGAGTCTTTCACTTTATTGCTCGAAGAATCAATCTGTCCAATCCATTCCAGTCCTTTTCCATCAGGTTGTCTGATCCAAGCTGTCCAGTAGCCAAGAGAATAAGAGACCTGACAGCGGATGGTCAGAGGTTGACCAGGTCGGAGAGTCAGAGACTCTGGCTGAGTAAGCTGTTCACATTTCACACCTGTAGAGAATATAATATTTTGGTCATAAATGAGCGACTTAAACTATGAATCAATATGTTTTCTTATTGGTTGGATGTTTTCTCATGAAGCCTCACCAGAGCCAGCAGCCAGGAGCAGCAGCAGTACAGCTACAGAGAACATGGTTTGTGTTGAAGCTGAACTGGAGGGAGATGTCCTGTTCTACACTTGATAACTTATAAGGCTGAGCGAGAGGAGAAAGACTCACAGTCCTTTTTGCATAATTCAATGAGGCGTCACATGGTGGTTGAAGTGCTGAGTGACATGGGGGACAGGAATCACAGATCATTTACATATGTTTGCATGTATTTACTTTCTAAGTTTCCTTAACTATTATTATTATTGCTATTTTACATATTGTTTTTCATTTTTTGCATCTTTTTCATTCTAACATTAGTGCATTTTTAAAATTGTATAATATAACATTTGTTTTAAGCCATAGGAAAGTAACTAAGTAGTTTGACTGAGTGCTGCATTGCCTCCACCTGTATTTATGGTCACAGCATCTCAAACCGTCCGTTAACATATCCTGTAATAGCTTCTCAAAGTTACCAGACTATATTCGGATTTAGTCAAAACTGCTTTTCTATTGTTATGTTTCAGAACAAAACAATGATAAACCTAATGATGATAACGTTCCAGTGATGAGTTGATCCTTCTATTTTTCTACTAGGGTGTGCTTTCACGTTCCTCCATGCTGTGTCATAGTCTAAGGCCACATGGTGTATGTGAATGATGTGTCCCTACACTCCACATTGAACTGGGGTGAAGGCCTTCCAGTCCTCTGATCTCTTTGCTTGGAACTACCTGAACAAAGACCTGAACCTGGAGGAATAGTTCTCCCTCACAAACCACCATGCCACCAAACGCCTCTGGGAGTTGGATCTGTTTTAGTAATTTCAAAACCGATCTTAACTTTCTGTTGTTGATGTGTGTATACCGCCTGTCTTGTGTTTAATGGGTTACATTTACCTTTTTTGTCTTTGTAGCATAGTCCCATTACTACACGCCACCTATGTGGCTTTTCCCACTCCACCTAGGTGACTTTCTCATGCTCCTCCAAATGAAAGGACACAGGGTGGTGATGTTGAAACCGGTTTATTGTCAAGGTTGAGTAAAATGATACATGCAGATGGTGCTCCATGCTGACATGCAGGAGAGTTGTGTGTGTGTGTGTGTGTGTGTGTGTGTGTGTGTGTGTGTGTGTGTGTGTGTGTGTGTGTGTGTGTGTGTGTGTGTGTGTGTGTGTGTGTGTGTGTGTGTGTGTGTGTGTGTGTGTGTGTGTGTGTGTGTGTGTGTGTGTGTGTGTGTGTGTGTGTGTGTGTGTGTGTGTGTGTGTGTGTGTGTGTGTGTGTGTGTGTGTGGTGATGGCTGCTTTAACCTGTGCATACTGATTGCTCAATGTGCAACAGGTGTGCAGCCTCACCCAGCTCCAGACTCCAATCAGTCTGACTCGGGCCAGGTGAGGCTGCTTAAACCTGCCATCATCCACACACACTCCCAAAGTATTTTAATAGCATGATATATGTTTTCTGTCTATTTTTTTGTGTCTTGTTATAACATCTTACAGTCTGGCTGTTGCTATCTTTTCCATGTCCCACTCAGAAGATCCATACAGAGACTTTGTAAAGTGAAGTAAAAAACTAAATGAAAATATATTATACAGTAATCATTAAAGGAAAGTATGATGGCAAACCACTTAATAATCTTCACATATAAAAACAGCAGTATACATTTTTATTAATATTTTTGCCATCTTTATATATTAACAACAACTAAGTCAGTAATTCAATAAGAAACTGTTTGATTGACTGATGGATTTAATGATCTATAAATATACAAAATATGCTTTATTCAAAATTGCTCTAGAGTAAGCCTTCAACTATCGCTGTATTTGTTACGGATGTTCATGATTAAAATAATCTATTTTGAATGATGAGTTTGGTTTAGAGCTCTCCCTCTGGAGGGTTCATGTTATAACAACTCATGGGTGAAGGGTTTTTGTTCATCCTTTACAACAGTTTCTAACACTGTGGTATCTGGCACAGTAATACACAGCTGAGTCTGCAGGCTGCATGTTTTGTCCTTGCAAAGTTACTGTGTTACTGGAGCCATCAACTGCAAGACTAAATTGACTACTTAGGGAGTCTTTCTGGTATTTGGCCCCAGTATGTATCATGCCAATCCATTCCAGTCCGCTTCCATCAGGTTGTCTGATCCAAGCTGTGTTGTAGCCACTAACAGAATAAGAGACCTGACAGCGGATGGTCAGAGGTTGACCAGGTCGGATGGTCAGAGACTCTGGCTGAGTAAGCTGTTCACATTTCACACCTGTAGAGGATAGAAGCTTTTGGTCATAAATGAGCTACTTAAACTATGAATCAATATGTTTTCTTATTAGTTGGATGTTTTCTCATGAAGCCTCACCAGAGCCAGCAGCCAGGAGCAGCAGCAGTACAGCTACAGAGAACATGGTTTGTGTTGAAGCTGAACTGGAGGAAGATGTCCTGTTGTACACTTGACAACTTATAAGGCTGAGCCAGAGGAGAAAGACCCACAGTCCTTTTTGCATAATTCAATGAGGCGTCACATGGTGGTTGAGACTCTACGT
Organism: Lota lota; assembly: GCA_026745465.1. Lineage (NCBI taxonomy): Eukaryota > Metazoa > Chordata > Actinopteri > Gadiformes > Lotidae > Lota > Lota lota. The sequence continues at coordinate 2,263,630 of JACYXH010000069.1, read as the reverse complement.
GACATGGGAGACAGGAATCGCGGATCATTTCCATATGTTTGCATTCTTTTAGTTTCTAAGCTTCCTTTACGATTATGATTATTATTATGTTTTATTAGTTTAACTATTTTATATATTGTTTCGTTTAAAAGAAATCATATTTTTCCTCCTAACATTAGTATATTTTAAAATATTATGTGAGAATAAAGTCTGTTTGAACCAGAGGAAAGTAACTAAGTACTTTGACTCAGTGCTACTTTGCCTCCACGGGCTTTTATTGTCCAAGCATCTCAAACCTTTCCTGCACATATTCTGTAATAGCAACTGATTCTGCTTCTCAAAGTTACCAGACTATATTCTTATTTAGTCAAAACCGCCTTTCTATTATCACATTTCAGAACAAAACAATGATAATCCTAAAATGATAATGTTTTAGTGATGAGTGGATCTTTCTATTTTTCTACTAGGGTTGCTTTTACGTTCCTTCATGTTATGTCATAGTCTAAGGTCACAGGGAGTATGTGAATGATGTGTCCCTACGGTCGACACTGAACTGAAGTGAAGGCCTTCCAGTCCTCTGCTCCCTCTGCTTAGAACTGCCTGGACAAAGAACTGAGCCTGGAGGAACAGTTCTCCCTTAGAGACTTCAAATCCCTCTCAAACCACTATGCCACCAGACACCTCTTGGAGTTTGATCTGTTTTGGTCATTTTAAAAGAGATCTTAACCTTCTGTTGTTGATGTGTGTACGCCATCTGTCTTGTGTTTACCATCAAACTTTTTAGTTGTTTGATAAAATAATGTATGTTTTCTGTATTTTAATAACATATGATATGTACTTTGTCTTGTAGTAAAATGTTACAGTCTGGCTGTTGCTATGTTTTTCGAGGTCCAACTCAAAATAATCTATAACTGCGGTAATTTAAATAAAAAAATGAATTCAAATAGATATTAAAAAGTAATCATTAAAGGAAAGTATGATAGCAAACCACTTAATCATCTTCACAATAAAAACATCGGTATGACTTTCAAGTGAATAAATTGGCCCTCTTTATGTATAATCAACAACTGAGTCAGTAACTCTGTCAGAAACTATGTCACCGACTGATGGATTTACTGATCAATAAATATACTAAAGAATATTTATTTAATAATGTTCTAGTTAGCCTTTAGCTATCACTGTATTTGTTAGCTAATGTTCATGAGTAAAATAATATGTTAGATGATGATGTTGGTTTAGAGCTCCCCCTCTGGAGGGTTCATGTTTAAACATCTCATGGATGAAGGGTTTTTGTTCGTCCTTCATAACAGTATGTAACACTGTGGCTCTCTGGCACAGTAATACACAGCTGAGTCTCCAGGCTGCATGTTTTGTCCTTGCAAAGTGACTGTTTTACTGGCCTCGTCAAGGGTAAGACTGAATTGACTACTTATGGAGTCTTTCACTTTTTTGCCCCCAGTATAAATCCATCCAATCCATTCCAGTCCGTTTCCATCAGGTTGTCTGATCCAAGCTGTCCAGTAGCTAAGAGAATAAGAGACCTGACAGCGGATGGTCAGAGGTTGACCAGGTCGGACAGTCAGAGACTCTGGCTGAGTAAGCTGTTCACATTTCACACCTATAGAGAATAAAAGAGTTTGGTCATAAATGAGCGACTTAAACTATGAATCAATATGTTTTCTTATTAGTTGGATGTTTTCTCTTGAAGCCTCACCAGAGCCAGCAGCCAGGAGCAGCAGCAGTACAGCTACAGAGAACATGGTTTGTGTTGAAGCTGAACTGGAGGGAGATGTCCTGTTCTACACTTGATAACTTATAAGGCTGAGCGAGAGGAGAAAGGCCCACAGTCCTTTTTGCATAATTCAATGAGGCGTCACATGGTGGTTGAGATGCTACGTGACATGGGGGATAGGAATCACAGATCATTTACACATTTTTGCATTATTTTATAGTGTGTATATTTACTTACACACTATTATTATAATCATTGTTTATATTATTATTACTTTGTTATTTTTAAATATTTTTAAGATTTATTATTATAAATATTATATTATTAAAAGTAACATTAGTATCATTTAAAATGTTACGTGAGAATAAAGGCTGTTTTAAGATCTAAACTTTGTTATAGTGTCTATGCTGTCCGTCTTGTATGGAACATGATATTTGTAGGCCTACCCTTTTAGCTTTTAATAACATGTTATGTTTTCTCTCTTTTAATAACATTTTATATGCTGGTCTAAATTTGGAATGTTTTAAAGGATATATTTTGTCTAATAATAACATGTTGTATGTATTCTGTCTTGTAATACATTTACTGGCTTTATTATCTGGCTGCTGCAATGTTTCCAGGTCCAGCTGTGAAAATCTATAAGACAACTCTGTTAATGATCATTTAAATATAAACATGTTATATGTCTGGCTAATGCTATCTTCTCCTGGTCCCGTTCAGACGATTCATAAGTTAACTGTCACTTTGTGAACAAAATGTATTTTCCTGTTTATTTAGAACAACAAGTCAGTAAGTAAGTCAATACCTTTCTGACCAATTGATCGATTAACGTTAATTAATTAATAGATGTTCCAGAAACTTTGGCATTCAGCTATCGCTCTATTTATCAGCTGATGTTCATGATTAAAATAATCTATTTAGAATGATGAGTTTAGTTTAGAGCTCCCCCTCTGGAGGGTTCATGTTATAACACCTCATGGGTAAAGGGTTTTTGTTCGTCCTTTACAACAGTTTGTAACGCTGTGGGTCTCTGGCACAGTAATACACAGCTGAGTCTCCAGGCTGCATGTTTTGTCCGTGCAAAGTAACTGTGTTACTGGAGCTATCAACGGCAAGACTGAATTTACTACTTAGGGAGTCTTTCACTTTTTTGCCCCCAGTATAAATCCATCCAATCCATTCTAGTCCGCTTCCATCAGGTTGTCTGATCCAATGTGTCCAGTAGCTACCAACAGAATAAGAGACCTGACAGCGGATGGTCAGAGGTTGACCAGGTCGGATAGTCAGAGACTCTGGCTGAGTAAGCTGTTCACATTTCACACCTATAGGGAATAAAAGATTTTGGTCATAAATGAGCGACTTAAACTATGAATCAATATGTTTTCTTATTAGTTGGATGTTTTCTCTTGAAGCCTCACCAGAGCCAGCAGCCAGGAGCAGCAGCAGTACAGCTACAGAGAACATGGTTTGTGTTGAAGCTGAACTGGAGGAAGATGTCCTGTTCTACACTTGATAACTTATAAGGCTGAGCGAGAGGAGAAAGGCCCACAGTCCTTTTTGCATAATTAAATGAGGCGTCACATGGTGGTTGAAATGTTAAGTGACATGGGGGACAGGAATAGCAGATCATTTACATATGTTTGCATTATTTTAGTTTCTAAGCTTCCTTAAGCATTGTTAGTATTATTATGCAGTATTATTGTAACTATTTTATATATTGTTTAATTTTTCATTTTTTTGCATCTTCATCATCCTATCATTAGTATATTTTAAAATGTTATGTTAGAATAAAGTCTGTTTTAAGCCAGAGCAAAGTAACTACGTACTTTGACTCAGTGCTGCTTTGCCTCCACATGTATTTATAGTAACAGCACCTGAAACCTTCCCTGCACATATTCTACAACATCAACTGATTCTGCTTCTCAAGTTACCAGACTGTGTTTTCAGTTAGTCAAAACTGCCTTTCTATGTAAAGTTTCAGAACAAAACAATGCTAATCCTAATGACGATAAGGTTAATAATTAGTGGATCCTTCTATTTCTCCACTAGGGTGTGCGTAAAAAATAATACAATTAAAATATATTGAATCATCATAATTAAAGAAAATGTCCTGTTCTACGCTTGACAACTTATCAGGTTGAGCAGGTGGAGAAAGACCCATAGTCCTTTTTGCATAATTCAATGAGGCGTCACATGGTGGTTGAGATGCTATGTGACATGGTGGACAGGAACAGCAGATTATTGACACATTTTTGTATTCTTTTATTATAATTACAGTGTGTAATTAAACGTACACAGTTTTTATAATTAATAGCAATATTGTTGCTCCATTTTTATTTAAAAAGTCTTATTATGATTTTTTATTGTACATATCATTATTAATATTGGCTTTTCGACCTCTCGACTCTTCTTTCGCCTCACGTTATTGTACCTTTGCCCTGATTTCTACTGCCTACCCGTGTACCGATCCATTGGCTCCAGTAAAGACTAGTCTCTCTGATTCTACCTGCCTGTCGTCCCGAGTCTTGCTTCTGAGTCCAACACCTGTTTGCCCCAGCGTTAAACCTTTTTGGTTTTTTAATAGCATAATATGTTTTCTGTCTTTTAATAAAATTGTATATGCAGGTCTACATTTGTGGTGTTGTAAAGCATGTAATTAGCCAAATAAAAACGTGTTATATGTATGTGTTGTGTATTGTAATACAATTATATTTGTCTGGCTGCTGCTACGTTTCCAGGTCCAGCTGTGAAAATGTATACGGCAACTCTGTTAATTTAAATTTAAATGAAAAACATAAAGAAAATATATTTCATAGTAATAATTTAACACAAATTATGATATTAAACCAGGTAAATATTTTCACAAGAAAAATAGCTGCATGAGTTGTTAACAAAATATATTTTCCCTGTTCGTATATTTTTAACAAATTGGTCAGTCAGTAGGCCTAGCAGTCTAACAGATATTTACTGAACAATAAATAAAAAAGTTTATTAATTTTTTCCGGAGAGCTTGGCATTCAGCTATCACTGTATTTATCAGCTGATGTTTATGATTAAAATAATCTATTTTGAATGATGACTTTGGTTTAGAGCTCCCCCCCTGGAGGGTTCATGTTATAACACCTCATGGGTGAAGGGTTTCTGTTCGTCCTTTACAACCGTTTGTAACGCTGTGGGTCTCTGGCACAGTAATACACAGCTGAGTCTCCAGGCTGCATGTTTTGTCCTTGCAAAGTTACTGTGTTACTGGAGCCATCAACTGCAAGACTAAATTGACTTAGGGAGTCTTTCTGGTATTTGGCCCCAGTATGTATCATGCCAATCCATTCCAGTCCGCTTCCATCAGGTTGTCTGATCCAAGCTGTGTTGTATCTACTAACAGAATAAGAGACCTGACAGCGGATGGTCAGAGGTTGACCAGGTCGGATAGTCAGAGACTCTGGCTGAGTGAGCTGTTCACATTTCACACCTATAGAGGATAGAAGCTTTTGGTCATAAATGAGCTACTTAAAGTATGAATCAATATGTTTTCTTATTGGTTGGATGTTTTCTCATGAAGCCTCACCAGAGCCAGCAGCCAGGAGCAACAGCAGTACAGCTACAGAGAACATGGTTTGTGTTGAAGCTGAACTGCAGGAAGATGTCCTGTTCTACACTTGACAACTTTTAAGGCTGAGCGAGAAGAGAAAGATACACTGTCTTTTTTGCATAATTCACTGAGGCGTCACTTGCTGGTTGAGATGCTATGTGACATGGGGGAGTGTTGTAAAGCATGTTATTAGTCTAAAAATAACACATAATTTGTATTCTGTCTTGTAATAAAATTATATGTCTGACTGTTGCTTTGTTTCCAGGTCCAGCTTTAAAAATCTATACGGCAATCCAGTTAATTTAAATTACAATGAAAAGCAAAAAGAAAATGTATTTAATCGTTTCACACAAATTATGATAACCAAACAAGTAAACATATTCACAAGAAAAAGAACTAAATGAGTTGTGAACAAAATATATTTTCCTTGATCATGTATTTTAAACAAATTGGTCAGTAAGTCAGTTGGCCTAACTGATCAATTAATAAAAAAGTAAATTAATTGTTCCAGAGAGTTTAGGATTCAGCTCTCCGTGTATTTATCAGCTTATGTTCGTGATAAAACCAATATATTTTGAATGACGTGTTTAGTTTAGAGCTTCCCCTCTGGAGGGTTCATGTTATAACACCTCATGGGTGAAGGGTTTTTGTTCATCCTTTACAACAGTTTGTAACACTGTGGCTGTCTGGCACAGTAATACACAGCTGAGTCTCCAGGCTGCATGTTTTGTCCTTGCAAAGTTACTGTGTTACTGGAGCCATCAACTGCAAGACTGAATTGACTACTTAGAGAGTCTTTCACTCCTTTCCAACCAGTACTAATCCCTCCAATCCATTCCAGTCCGCTTTCATCAGATTGTCTGATCCAATGTGTGTAGTAGCTACTAACAGAATAAGAGACCTGACAGCGGATGGTCAGAGGTTGACCAGGTCGGATAGTCAGAGACTTTGGCTGAGTAAGCTGTTCACATTTCACACCTGTAGAGAATAGAAGTTTTGGGTCAAAAATGAGGTACTTAAACTATGAATCAATATGTTTTCTTATTAGTTGGATGTTTTCTCATGAAGCCTCACCAGAGCCAGCAGCCAGGAGCACCGGCAGATATTATCAAACTCTTATTTTTTTGGCAGTTGCCGTTAGTTTACTATGATGTTATTCCGGCCATCAAGTTCAGTTGAGTAAATGTCCTTTTGTGTGATACCAGGTTGGTCATTTGGTAGGGGTTGGCCGGGTAGACTTGGGACTTTGGGGTTCAAAACCGAGAACTTTTGTCTGGTAGTCAAACAACCTAACCACTACACTATCTACACTACTACTGTCCATTCCTAATCGCCACAATGTATTAGGAATGTACATACAACACATCGCTTTACTGATTACAGATCAATGGTTATTTCTTTCTTTAGGTCAAATAAGGATGTTTCTTGTACAAGTTAAATTGCTCTTCGATGAAGAATGAATTTGCAGTTATTTCATTAGCTCAAAACCTGAACTCAGAGCATGTGCGGTACAGAGTGGAGTAGGCTCCCACGCGTGTCGGCAACAGACCACAACACCTAACACAAACGACTAATGCTAAACAAAACAGACGGCGTAAAGTCAGTAATGTAAATCGTTCTGAGTTATTAAAATGTGAAACGTATTTCCCTTGCTGGCATATTTAGTCTTGCACCTGGTGTCTTTAATGCACCACTGAAGCTGCCAAGTTTCACTACTGCTTTTCATGGGGCTTTTTCTAGGCCTGTGGTGTTGCTTTATGGTCCTGCCTCCTCAGCCGTGTCCTGCTCTAACAAGTGTGCAAACAGCGCTCCACATCTTCTTCCAGCTAAAAGACTTGGTTACTTGTCAACTACGCCACCTAGCTTGAATTCAACAATATGGAACACTTTAAAAAATAGTCATCTTTTGGTTACATGTACAGATCAAAATGGTGGAGATTAAAATATTTAACTCAGAAAATGTCATTTAACTATTGGTGCATTGTTGGACAGATGACAGACAACTTCAAATGTGTGCCGTCTCACTCCTTGGGATTGTATTCAGTTAGACAAAGTGAGTCCACCATTTTGTGTAATTGAGTGGGGCGGCATGCCAGCAACAGTAAAATTACGTTGACTGTTCTATTCCCTACTGTTACAACCCTCTATATTTATAGGGGTGTGTTTAAAATACAAATGCTAAACGGTAAAGATGGTCATTTATTGTCCAGGCGGTCGGTCGCTAAAGAGATTGGCAAATAAACGGGAACTAAATATGCACCAACGGAAATAGACTATGGGCGATGCTAAATGAAAGGCAATAAATAAAACAGAACTAAACGGTCTTATCATTTAAAACCTTATCTTTCTTTAAAAGTAAAAGGAAACTAAAATACTGTGGCTGGCTGTTCTATTACCAGGCTAAAAATCGAACATACCAATAATAGCACCCGACCCGTCCCTAGTGTTATCTTAACAGACCAAACAAAACCTACCGTGTTCAAATGTGGATACTGACATGTCTCTTCACTGTTGTGCCAAACTCTAGAAGACATATTACCAAACAATAAAATATGCTTAAAGCTGTACAGAATTGTGTGAACCAAGATGCTGGGTCTTCCAAGTAGTAAATAGCATTTTGCACTGATTGCCTATCAGTGTTATATTTCATGTAGGCTACGCCGCCTAGGCATCGCCTTATGGACTTGTCCCGTGCGCGCACTGAAAATTTAAACAATTGACCAATCAACGTGGGCCACATTCCCCACTACACCGTGTATATAAGGCAGAGCAGAGCAGCGTTCGTCCTCTCTTTTCTTTCAGTAATTGCTTGAACCAGTCATCTACCAGTCTACTACTTCGACCAAATATGAAGAAATCCAGCGGTGGCGTGACGGACCCGCAAAGGAACGGCCCTTCACGGCCTCTCTGCTCCCCCTGACCGGCGGCGCTTCCACCAGGCGACGAGCACGCATCCTGCTTCCTGAGTGCGGAGCACGCCATGGCCACCCCCCGGCGGAGCCACGCTGTTCGCTGATCTAGTTGCACGGTTCCCTGAAGGCGCCATTGAATGTTTTTTCACTGTCTTAGCAGGGTGGAGGGGTGGACCACCACACAGGCGAGTGGGATACCTCGCTTGCAGTCACCCCCCTGGCAGCACTCCTCTGTCCATACGCCGTATGGCGTTTGGACGTAAAGCCGCTGCCTTCTGACCGTCCCCAAAAACAGCTCGCCGCTCTGGGATAGATCGTATGTCTGTGCCTCACAGAGCGCTGTGGATGTAAACAACATAACCTGCTTTCCTCTGCCTGTCGGCCATGACAGTCGGAAACAACTCATGTGGACCTGACGACGTGGAGAAGATATCCATTTTCGCGCCCACCGCAGCAAGACCCCGCCTCTTCGACGCCACCGACAGCAGCATCGTTATGCAGCAGAAGGACCTACCTGCTTCGTTTTTTCCTTAATAATAAAAATATATATTTTATATATAAATTATGGAAGGATATAAAGTCTGCTTGACTAAACGGCAGTACATCTTTACACAGCTTTGCATTGTGCTCCACGTGTATAATTGTCACGCTCCTTCGCCCCTCCCTTCAGCCAAGTGGTTGTGGGGTGCTGTAGTGTAGTGTAGTGTAGTTCATGAGCGGGCTGGGGACTCGTGCACCAGTCTCCTAGACCCCGGTTTTTGCCCACTCTCTCCCCACAGTCTCTGGTCTGTAAAGAGAAGGGGAGCTTCTCGTTACGCTCGTGGCACGGTCCTCTATCGCTCGGTCGCTTAGACCCGCCCTGCAGTGGTATTCTCCGCTTGCAGACGAGCAATTCCATCACACACGGTGTGAAGGCGGTAGGGGCCAGACGGCTTTTTTCAGCTGTCTGCTCGCCCTCTCTTTTGGCGAGAGCGACGCGTTTACCAACATGGTTGGATAACATGCTGATGTGGGTGCATCACATACATTCACTTCAAGCACCATCCCCCACCCTCTATGGGGTTGGTGGAGACTAGGTTGCAGGACCCCGTTGCGAGCACGGCTCTATCAGCGGAGGTGGGTCGTCTCTTGGGAGACAAGCACATTCTGGATCTTTGCTTTTTCAACAAAGTAGTTGTTGCGCAGAAATTCAGCATGTTCTCCACCAGATTGTTGCTCCGAGAGAGTGAGAACTGTGTGAGAGGGGGCGTTTGGTTCACATCCCTAGCTACAAGGATTTTTACTTCCACGTCCCTATTCTCAAGGCTCACAGGAGCTTTCCCTGCTTGCCTTCATGTGCGTGGCGTATGTACAACAGTGCCTGCCATCCCGTTACTTCCTGGCCCCGCGCACCTTCTCATAGTGTGTGGAGGTAGCGCTGGGGCCATTCAGATGAAGCTGCGAGAAGACACACCATGACGGTGATAAATCACCTCTCTCTTCTTGGGTTTCGCCATCAACTGGGAAAAGAGCTCCCCACTCCCCAGCCATTGGCTGGTATAGTTGGGGCTTTGCCTAGACTCGGCCACGATGACAGCAAGGCTCTCATCTCCTCGGCGAGATGCCGTCCTGTTGGCGCTCTGCGGTCTATCATGCACTATCATGCACCTGTTGGGGCTGATGACAGCTGCCCCAACTGCTGTTCCCTGGGTCTGCTCTTTATGCGCAGACTACAGCGGTGGCTTGCTTGCCAGAGGTTGGATCCCAGGTGACACTGTCGTAGAACAGGACTAGGAACCCAAACGCGAGACACAGAGAGGAGATGGTGGAAAGGTTCAAGGGATTTATTGGCAGAACAACAGGCAAGGGCTAAGCGAGTCGTGGTCGGGCAGGCAGGGGGTCGGTGGCCGGCAGGCAAACAGGTAGTCAGGGTTAGGCGGCAGGCGAGTGGTCTAACAGGCGGAGGTTCGGCGGCAGGTAGTCAATCAGGCTGATGGGGGGTTGGGTAACTGGTGGGGATCCGGGAACGGGCTCGAGACAAGGAAAGAATAAGTTAGGAGCAGGCAGAGAGAGGAACAGGAATCTAGTTTGCGGGAATGAGGATACTGACTGGTAGTGAATAACAACGAACTAGCGCCGGCTGCAAGGAATCCGGGTAATAAATAGGGTGCGTTGATTGGATGATGGGAAACAGGAGTGTAAACACGGAGGCACATGGGGAAGTGGCAGTCGGCGCCACCAGGTGGAGGCAGAGAACGGTGTGACAGACACATGCTCAGGGTGCTCTCCGTACCCCGCTCGGTGTCGTCACTGCACACATAAGTGTGCTAGAGCTCGCCACGGTGAGGAAAGTGCTTTTACATTTCTCCCACCTGGTACGCGGCCGCACGTTCTGATCAGAACAGACAGCGTGCCAGCAGCGGCTTAGATTAATAAATGGGGGAGTGCGCTCCTCTGCTCTCCCCCCGAGCAGCGGTCGAGCTCTGGCTTTGGGCTCATCAGAATCTGCTCAGCCTAAGAGCGCCACTTATTGCGGGCACCCAGAACGTCAGGAGGGACCTCATGTCTCGCGGTGGTCCCCGCCGAGACGAGACGAGGCGGTTACATCCCAACATTGTCAGACTGATCTGGCAGGGGTTCGGAACGGCTCAGGTGGACCCCCATAGAGAACACCCATTGCAGGTTGTGGTTCTCTCTCAGCCCTCAGGATCTTCCCCCGTTGGGGATGGACGCGATGGCGCACACACCTTGGCCGCGGGTTCTCCTGTATGCGTTCCCACCGCTTCTACTGATCCATCCTCTGTTGGAGCGGATCAGACAGGAGGAACTGTCCCTCATTTTGGTGGCCCCGGAGAGCCATTCAGCTCTGTGATTTCCCAGGGCTAGCGGCACTCTCGCACACGGCGCCATGGCCGGTGCCAGCTAGACCGGATGCGCTTTCACAAGCGCACGGTGCAGTGCACCACCCACCCTATGTGTCGGGAAGGCTGTTGGTTTGGCTTCTGAGAGGTTTATCCTGCAGGGCAGAGTCTGCCAGCAGCGGTTATCAACACTATCCAGAGTGCCCCTGCGCCTTCCACTTCCTCCCTCTATGCAGCGACGTTGGGTTTTTACTCTAAGTGGTGTGACAGCAACCCATCTCTCTGTGAGGAGGGAAGCGTGCTCCTGTGCCCGGTGTGGGCACTGGCTATGTACGTGAAATGCTCGGCCGTGTTCCGTTCTACACAACAGTTGTTTGTGTGTTTTTAGCGACGCTGCCAAGGGCCGCGCTTAGAGCCCACACACACGGAAAGTGACCGCTTCGACGGCTCTACTCTAGGGCGTTTCTTCGGTGAAGGACATTTGCGCGGCTGCGTCATAGTCTTCCCCCGGCTCTTTCTGTCAGCTTTTACATGTGAGACATGTCCCTAGGTTGGAGTCAGGGGCCCCTTCTACGGCTTGGATATAGGCTTGTCTCTCTGAGTTGTTACGATCTGTAAAGTTGCTCTTCGATTAAGCCTATCTCTGCTATCACCCGGTGGTTTTTCCCAGCGTTACACTGGGATTAAGAGTGACCGGTTATTCTTGCTTTGGTTACAGATTGTAACCGGCGTTGTAATATCCTGTCCTCTACCATTAATTATGAATACGATACTCCTGTCTCTTATACGCTTTGCGATTATGGAGGTTATGCGTGCTTGTGTGGACTTTTAGTCCATCGTTGTATACGGTTGTTGCCAGTGTTGCACGCTCGGTGTGTTCTCCGGCAAGCTAGAGCTTCTTCGCTGCGTTGTTACACCGAATTAGCTGCTCTTTGTCGCTGTCTATTTAATGTGGGCTACGCCGTCTAGGCTTCGCCTCATGGTGGCGTCCCAGCGTTGCGCTGGGATTAAGAGTGACCGGTTATTCTGGTTTTGGTTACGGTTCGTAACCGGCGTCTTAATATCCTGTCCTCCAACCATTTATAATGGATATTCGGTGTGTTCACCGGCAAGCTAGAGCTTCTTCGTTGCTTTTATTAAGCCGATTTAGCTGCTCTTCTCAATGTTACGCCTGCCAGCAGGTTCCTCCTACCGCCTCTCTTTGGGAGCGGACGTATGAGGGGCCTTGTTGTTCGTTGCAGTTGACGGCTTGGGTTTTCCTAGCTCCACCCCGATGGTAGCGTATGTAGGAGAAGCCTTGTTGCTCGACATCACCCATTTTTCATGGATTCTATGAAATACGGGTTGAGTCAGAGCTTACAGACTCACTCTATTCTCTTGATCTCTTGATCCGTGTTATATACACGGTGCCGTGGGGAATGTGGGCGGGCCCACGTTGATTGGTACATTCTGGAAATTTTCAGTGCACACGAGTGCGCGCACGGGACATGCCCATAAGGCAAAGCCTAGACGACTATGCCTACATTCACAGAACTAGAGTTATAATAACACTGGTTAATTACAATAGGTTGTCTTGCACTACGTGCTCGACACCCTAATAACTTGTTTATATAGCCCAGGTGTGAACGGGATTGGCCATCAGGGACTTCAGATCATTAAGATGATGAAGATAGAGACTCACAAACAGCCAATCATATGGTTGGACAGTGTGAGCAAGCTCTGATGGCCGGGGTTGTAACAACTACCATAACCAATATCCTCTTCCCTTAATACTCCTGCTCCTACTAATACTACTACTACTACATCTTCATACAACTTTTTTGATAAAAGTGTTATTTTAGCCTTTAACCTTAATAATATTATTATTTCATTTATCTAATTCAAATCCTACATTTATAGTAGTAGTTCATAAAATTGAAGAATAGTTCAATTGAAAGCAACCACGCAGTTTTGAAGATAGGCCTTGAGAGGCATACAACACAATGTGGTTTGAACTGCGGCTTGAGATTTCTGCCTACAGGGATGTCCCAATACCACTTTTTCTCAGACCAAGTACAAGTACTTACATTTGGGTACTCGCCGATACTGAGTACCCATACGATGCCGGTCCCCCTTTTTTCTCTAAAGTGGGGACTTATTTCAGTACCAGTGATGCAATGCAATATATTAGTGTTGACGATCATATAGGACAAATTACCACGTTTTAAAAAAAGGAGAGAGAGAGAGAGAGAGAGAGAGAGAGAGAGAGAGAGAGAGAGAGAGAGAGAGAGAGAGAGAGAGAGAGAGAGACGGTCTTGACACGTAAACTTTAATGGCTGAAGCTGGTAAATACTGACACCAAGTGGGGATGTGGGGAAGAGCAGTATACTCTGACCCCGATATGTTGTCGAAAAAGAGGCTTTGGTGCATGTTGATGAACTGAAAGCATTTATTTATTCATTTATTTATTTTTGTTTGTCAAACGTGCAGTATATCACAAGGTCTTCCAATGGAAACATGAATATCAAGTTATAATTCAATACAAAATACAGTTGTTGTTATTGTGAGTTTGTTTACTTAGTACATTTGTATATGACACATGTATTATGTGTCATATACGGTGTATGACACATGGCATGACAGATATTCTGATAGTCTGTCTATCTGATATTGGATATCCATACAGACAGACAGACAGACAGACAGACAGACAGACAGACAGACAGACAGACAGACAGACAGACAGACAGACAGACGATAAGCAACTCATCATACACCCGGTGTATTTAAACACGGAAGAAATATCGGCACATCCTTGAGGTTTACAAAACAAACACACAGGCGTACTCATTTCTTAGGACAAGGTGGCTCGGTTTTTGTAAATAATATTGGTGCTTGTGTTGGTGTTCAGGAAAATAAATTATTTGTTATAATAATTTGTTTGGAATTTTTATTTATTAGTTTAAACAGTTACAGGATCGCAGAGCTGCTGTTCTGCCACCATTGTCCACAAGAGGCCGCACAGACACCATTGTACATCTCGGTCGAGTTAGAGGTTTCTTTACCACTTGAAATACAAGTTATGTCATAGAAACTGTCTGTTCAGTTCCAAAATAACATAGTCACTGCCAGTCCTCTTTACAACACAAATCGCCACATTTACAGCATATAACTTACATTAATATGTCTGAACTTATGGCTGAGTTTCTGTTGGTGGTGTTTGTGTGTATGTTTGCGTCTCCCTGCCACCCAACACTTATGAGTGTGAACTGCGTGTTTGACTCTGAATTTGTGTACCTTGTGGCTTTGAAGGAATTTATATCTGGAAGGGATGCAACTGAAAGCATGCAGCATTTACATTGGCTGCCTGTTGGTGAGAGTAGCGCTGCACACTCCCGGATTGGTCAGGTCAGTGGAAGCCCGCCCATCTTGGTGATGCTGTTGTTGGGACGCAGACACAGTGCCGATGCCAGTCTGGGTGCCAGGGGACTGGCAGCTGAGGATAGCATGAGGATGGCTACAAAACCCCGCGCACTCCCAGCACTCATCCCTACTTCAGTTTAACTATATGTTGTATATTGAATTATTCATTATATTAATATAAATAAATAAATAAATATTCATTAAATATTATTTTGACAATATGTGTTGCAAAGCCCCACGCAAAAAGAGTCTGGAATAGGATTGTGCAGATTGATGCTGAGTCACTTATCAGGGTCTTCTCTTTTTTCAACCATGAAGGTTTGCTATTGTAGAATCACTCCCATGGTTGAGTCCAGGCTGCATGGACCATATGTGAATGACTCACATGTTTTATCTGAAACGTACAGAGCTGGGCTGAACCTGAACAGGACTCGGGATGCTATTGCTGGTAGTGGTGCACCCATAAGGCCATTCACTCAACTGGAAAGTGAATGGCCTCATCTCTTCTCTCTTATCTTACTCTCTTCCCTCATCCCTTCTTTTTTAAACTCTCATAATTTACTCTCTTCTCCTTTGCCATCTCTACTCTCCTATTTTACTCAATTTTCTCACCTCTTCTCTTCTGTTATCTTCCCCTCGTCCCCTTGCATCTCATTTCCTCCCATCTCTTGTCCTGTCTTCTACTCTTCTCTCCTCCCATCTCCTCCCCTTGACTCTCTTGCTGTTCAAAATCTCACCTCCATTGAACAGTGGAGGTGTACTATACACTGTGTCATTGCATGGCAGTCCTTCATCAACACCACTGTCTGTATATCGTTTTGGACAAAAGCGTCTACTAAATGTAATTTAATGTAATGTAACACCACGCATGGATTAAAGTGTTGTAGTGAACGGTTTGTGTCCTCCCTGATGCTGAACCTCGGCGGGAAAAAGAGTTTGGTGTTTCCGATCGAATAGCATTTAACTTGAGGCCTTGGGTCGAAGCAAGAGACATGCATGGGGGTCTTGTTGTGTTTGAGCCAGCTGCCTGCTCTTAGAGCTTGAGGTCCTTTATGCATACATTTATACAGACGTGCATACATGTACGCATACATACATGAAAATATACAAACATGCATAGAAATGCTCAAGCACATAGGCATACATACATGCACAAATATATGCATGTGCATATATTTGTGTATGATTGTATGCCTGTGTGCATCATCGTCACTGGCTGGCCACCCACATGTTTTCCACTTTTTTTATGAGTGAAAAATAGCAACCATTATTGCACCCTCAAAGACATTTCGGTGGGTCGATTGGCTCTTTAGAGGTCAATGTTATTCATTATGGCCAACGTTTTAAATACGGTTACTCATATTGGGGTCCCAATAGTGCAGAGGATGGCAGCATCCCGGCCAGTACCGCCACAGTTAACACTGGACCCTCCGTTGAATGTAATAGTCTTCAAATGTGTTTCATTTATTGCCCTATTGAAATGGTATAAATCGAACAAAGTTAAACTAAATTATTCCGTAATTAAACAGCAATTGTATTGTTAAATTGTAACTCCACAAGTAAAACCCCACAGGTTTAAACAGAAACACAACCAGATCACATATCATCACATATTCAGCAGGAGAATGATACCAGGCATGAGGTCAGGATATTTTTAAGTAATTTATTCATAAATACATTCGATTCAGATTTTCTGTTTATGTGTATACCTACTGTAGACCAAATTAAATATGTATGACAGGCATATATTTACACAATGGCTGTATGAATACATGCATATAAATATAGGCTGTACATAACATGGACACACACACACACACACACACACACACACACACACACACACACACACACACACACACACACACACACACACACACACACACACACACACACATATATATATATATATAGCCATCCACAAATAGAGCTGCGGGTGGACGGGGTATGGAACTATAACGATCTCATTTATTTGATATATGATTATTATTTGATATCTTGGAACAATACAGATCCTTCATTGTAGCCCTATTCACCACTTGCAGATCACCTAAGTTGACTGAGTTTACCTCCCACCCGACCACATTTCTCTCTCACACACGGCCTACTTTCTCATCTCGCACATGAGTGCGGGGTCGGGGTGGGGGAAGTCGAGGCGAGAGAGGCGGTTTCTCTCGCTGCTGTCGCTGTGCCAATGCGCAGTCTACGTCGTGGGATAGGTCTTCCAAAATCGAGGCTGCGCTCAACGCGATCATGCGATTGAGTGACGAACGCGTCATGCCTGCCCTTTCCCTCTGCTGTTGTGTGCGATCGGTGACTCTGTGTTCCGCAATCCCGTTCGCCTTCACCGTACCGCCCTCGATAGCTCTGCTGTCGGCAATCAAACTTGGAATGAATGGCTGTCAGTAGGAGCGAGGAGAAGAGGGGAGACAAGGAGCGGTGCCCCGTCGAGTAAATACGCTCTGCATCGACAAACAGGCGCCGTGGGTGAGTGTGTGTCTGACGGGTTCGTCTGAAGATATCTCCGGATTTGCATGGCTGGCTCGGGGGAAATGTCTGTGTCCGGGATTCGAGTCAGCACTGGCGATTCAGATTGGTTGGGACCGAAGATAACTTGTCTTCATTTTTAAGGTAGCCCATGTCATTCGGAACATGGATCCAGGTTGGCTTGGTTAAAACTTCCAAAAAGCAGGTTCACCTTGATCGGCCTTTTGGTTGTATAAAACAAATGGATTGGGCTCCTCTCTAAGCAGTCCATACTGACACTTTTTTTTAAAGCAACGTATTCCTTACGTATGCTTATTCTAAAGAATACAAATGTGAATGACGTTGGGTCATCAACTAGTCAATGTTAGACGGTTACTTTTCATGGAGGTTAAACAACATTGAGCTCTGTGTCAAGCAACCCCCGCTCAGTGCCGCACTGGTTCCGTCTGGCTCGCCCTCGGCTGCCTATGTGTCCTAGGATGACCTGTTGATGTCGTAAAATGGAGACTGGCATGAGGGATGAGTCCCCCCACCACCATCCCAAATCTATTTCGTGGAACACTTAACATTCGCGGACGGACAGTGGATGTCACGTGACACCGATAGCCTAGTTGATCAAATCGAACTGTAGTTTTGTCTTTGATAGCGGACACGTTTCGAAATATTGTGTGTGTATGTGTGTGTGTGTTTCTGTGTCTGGCGGGTGCAAGAGAGATAGACGTAGAGCTCAACATTATTTAACTGTATGTTAGCATAGCAACTAGCTCGCTCCACGGGCCCCGACGACGGGATAAGTCATATTTTGTCAACGGCAGCGGAGAGAAAAAGTACGACAGATACCGCGCACACCGTGTTGTTTACAAAAATGGGGAGTCTAGACGGACTTATCCTTTGACTTTGATTTGTTTTTTAATCAATCCTTGACATTTACCGGGAATCAGTTGCCATCCCCTAGTCGCCCCCCGGCCCGTGCCAGCAGTGGAGCAGTCCGCGGGGGCAGACTGGCAGCACGCGGCGCGGTCACTGCCGGTGCAGCAGTAAACTCTCATCTATTCCCCATTGATCTTGCGACCATCCTGTCAAACGATTCGGAGTACTTAGATACGATAAGATGGTCCTTTATTAATCCCACAGAGGGGAAATATGCAGTGTCAGACTAACGGTCTATGGCACAGTTTGTAGTTGATAACGTTTACATATATTTCGTTGTTTTCGCTCAAAAGCGACTGAGTCACTATTAAATAATGTTGATTTAATCGTTGTAAGAGTAAACGATAATATACGTTGGCATACAAGACCCAGGGTATGCCCACATTATATTCCTATTAGTAATAATCACACTGATCACAAATAGTTTTGAATTGAATGTGTAGGCCTACTCTAAAATATGTAGTAATCTACAATAGCATCTCCCTGAAGTAAGTGTATAGGAGTATGTTTGACCTACTCTCCTTAGTTTCTGATACTGTGCTTGCATCGTATGAGATTGTGGGGTAATCTAGGGTGAAATTGAGTTTTTGACCGATACTTTAGGAAGGAAACACAGAAATTCACGATTTAACTTTCAACCCTTGTGAAGGCCCCATGTCCTGTCTCTGTGTGTGTGTGTGTGTGTGTGTGTGTGTGTGTGTGTGTGTGTGTGTGTGTGTGTGTGTGTTTGCACAGTGTGACTCACTTGCTCAACTGTAAACAAGCAGTATTGTTTAATGTGTGTGTGACTCAGTGTGCCTTTTGTGGGTTTGTTTCATTGTGTGTGTGTGTGTGTGTGTGCGCACATACATCTGTGTTTTAGTATGAGAGAGAGGGGGAGCCTGAGAAGAGACAAAGAGTGTTTCTCTTCACTGGGAAACTTGGCTACCTCCCAATTGAAAGGCTTTGGATATGATGGGGGGGGGGGGGGGGGGGGGGGGGGGGTGCTAAGTGCTAACGCTAGGTTTTCTCCAGCTAGCCAGACTGCAGTTACTTGTATGCTTCATACAGGGTGAAGCATGGTGGTAACAATGTTAACCGTTGTTGTCATTGCCAAAGATCCATATTTGAATCCTTTTTTTGTATTTTTATTTAGCTTTCTTCCAAAGCGACTTGGTGACATTTTTTTAAAGATGCATGCCACTAATGAGCAGGTTGGCAACTTGATCAGGAATGCCCAGACCTTTGGGCCTGGAGTTGAGACATCCTAACTAATAGACTGTCCTACCTATTAGCCAATTATATATGGTCGTATCACAATATATCATGTCATCATTTAAGCTACATTTCATTAAAAGTGAGGGACAGAGGGAGAGAGATTTTCTCAGTGTGTGAGCAGCATCCTGCTTCATGCATGTATGAGCCGTTCAAACAAACCTATTCAACTAGAAGAATGTAATAATCATACAGAAAAGGAAAACAATATTGTGACAGTGTAATGTGTACCACTTTTACAGTGTATGTCACTTTTCCTGTTCTATATCTAGAACAGCCATGATGAGTGTGTGTCCATGTTAAATTAGTGTGTAATTTATTTAGACTGGGACATGACATGGCAGTGATTGCAACAAAAAACGTTTGCTCTACACAGTGTTACCTTTAAATCCCACCTACTGTCTTTTCGTACATTGTACTTTCAAGAGCTTTTATTACATAGCTTTGAATCTTTAAATTGCACCGCATTCTGAGGGTAAACCTGACAAAAAGGATTTGGTTTAAGGACAACATTCATCTAAGATTCTACTAGAAGCTGTTCCACAAAAGGGAAGCGAGAGCGGCTTGTACTGTTCCCAGTACTGATTGGACACATGGTATGTGCTGTTTGTTTAGGTGGCATACATTTGCTCATAGAAATAAAAGAACATGACCCAGTTATCTAAGGACACTTGTTTTTTATAACCCATAGAAAATGGCGACCAAGCAAGCTTTTACCATGTGTGAGCACAATAAGTCATCGGTGATGTCTACTTACCCAGCCTGGAAGTTGATACAAAACTTTGTTTCATACAAGGAATTTATATGGTCTACATAGAATTGAATATGCTTGGGGGAACAGGCTTTCATTTTATTTTACGCGTTTGAAGAGTTTCCATATATTGACTATGGTTTCAGAGTTCCAAATATAAAAAAATCTGGTCGATGTTGATTCGCTTTTTCTATTCACATTGTGAGGGTCAAATTTTAGTGGATACTGCTGCTTTGGATTTATTCTTAATATCGGTCGGTCTTCTCTCTCTCCTTTCTTCCTATCGCCCTCTATCCTTTCTTTCTTTTCTTCCTTCCTTCCTTCCTTCCTCCTAGAAGACACACCATGGCCCAGACCCTTCAGATGGCCATCCCAAATTTCGGCAACAACATCCTTGAGTGTCTGAATGAGCAGAGGCTGCAGGGCCTCTACTGCGATGTCTCCGTGGTCGTCAAGGGCCACAACTTTAAGGTAGGCCAACATTCATTTCAGCACAAATTAATCTGTTCAGATTTCCCAGTTTTATTCCCAAGCGTCGCTGCACATCAATAACTATTTCTTGATGTTTTATCCTGCTATATAAATATTGTTCCTTGAGCATTTAATATAGCCCAGAAAGTCAGGTTCTGTTTTGGTCAGCTCCTATTCTCCATAAATGCGAAACACAACCCCCCAAATCCCTTGAATCCACAGAAAGCTGATGAAACCACAAATGCTGAGCTTCTCTCACCTCGTCTTCTTCTGTGTCCCCCAGGCCCATCGTGCTGTGCTGGCAGCCAGCAGCTCTTATTTCCGGGACCTTTTCAGCAGCAGCAGCAGCGGCGGCGGTGGTGGTGGTGGTGGTGGCAGCGATGGTGGAGATAACGAGGGTATCCAGAGCCCCCTGGTGGTGGAGTTGCCCCCTGCGGTGCAGCCCCAGAGCTTCCAGCAGATCCTGGCCTTCTGCTACACGGGCCGCCTCAGCATGACCGTGGGGGACCAGTTCCTGCTCATGTACACAGCGGGCTTCCTCCAGATCCAGCAGATCATGGAGAAGGGCACGGAGTTCTTCCTTAAGGTAAGGCCCTCACCTTGGTCCCTTGGTCCCTTCCAGGGGATGCAGAGGGGAGTGCCGTAGATGCCGAATGGGCAGACACTATCATGGTAGCGTCACACAAGCAAACAAAAGTGTAAGAAAGATTAAGTAGTTTAGCGATGAATAGATTATTAATGAGTTAAAAATCTTTTGAGGCAGTTGCGGCTAGTTGCGGGAGTTCATGGTGTTGTTCCAGCCATCCAGCTCAGTCCATGGGCTGGTGTAGAGCAGGCATCCCAAACCCTGGTGTCATTAGCATACGTTCAGGCTCTTTTCCTCCCCCCAGGTGTCGTCCCCCAGCTGTGACTCCCAGGGCCTCCACCCTGAGGAGGCCCCGTCCTCGGAGCCCCAGAGCCCCGTCACACAGACGAGCCGGCCCGCACCCTGCGTCACGCCCCTTTCGCGGGTGAAGACGGAGCAGATGTCGAGCCAGCCGGAGGCATCGGCGTACTCGGTGGTGTGCACACCGGTGGCCAAGCGGCTGTGGGAGGGGGGCAGTAGCCGGGACGGGGGCTCGGGGGGCGGCGGGGGGGGGTCGAGGAAGGCTGCCCGCTTCTCCCAGCAGGAGGCCATGCGGGGCAGCGCCATCCAGAGCCCCCCCACCACGCTGGGCCTTGCCATGGGAATGGGCACCTCTGTGGGAGGCGGCCTGGTTTCCATGGTAACGGGTGGTGGGATGGGCAACGGCAACAACAGCAACGGCAGCGTCGGGCCGAATGGGAGCTCCGCGGCAGTGGGGGCGGGGCTTGGCCTGTCGGACGGCGCAAGCCCCGGCACAGTGAGTGCCTACGCCAGCGACTCGCCCGTCAGTTACCACGAGGAGGAGGAGGAGGAGGAGGGAGCCGACGAAAGCGCTGAAGAGCAGTACCGGCAGATCTGCAACATGTACACCATGTACAGTATGCTGAATGTGGGTGTTGCAGGTAAGGCCCAGAGGGCGCAGAACAGATGAACGCTCAGTCCATGCTGTCTGCTATAGCACGTCCTTATAGCATGTTGGGCAGACTCTACCTTGACAGACTTAACAGATGTTACCTTTAAAGAATGAACCTTTACAGATTCTTTACAGATGTTACTTTGAAAGACTTTACCTTTACAGACTCTTTACAGACTTTACCTTGAAAGACTTAACCTTTACAGACTTTTTAAAGATGTGACCTTTAACGACTTTACCTTAAGACTCTTTACAGATGTAACCAGTAAAGACTTAACCTTTACAGACTTTTGACAGACCTAACCTTTAAAGACTCAACCTTTACAGACGTTACCATTAAAGACTTAAGCTGTACAGACTTTTGACAGGCATTACCTTTAAAGATTTAACCTTAACAGAATATACAGAAAGGACCTCTGCAAATGTTGACAGACGTAACCTTTTACATGCATACCCTATGAAATATTTCACCTTTACAGAATATACAAAAATGACCGTTACAGACGTTCCCTTTAAAGACCTTTTGAAGACCTAACCTTCACGGACTCAACCTATTGATAGACCTTACCTTTACAGACAGACTGTCCTGTGCTTCCTTTCCAGCTGCAGGTGAGCGGGTGGAGGCGCTCCCTGACCACACGGAGACGCGAGGGCGGATGCGGGGCCGAGACCTCACCTGTCTCCCCACCGAACTCATCGCTCAGATAGGCAATCGCTGCCACCCCAAGCTGTATGAGGAGGGCGACCCAGCTGAGAAGCTGGAGCTAGTCTCAGGTGTGTGTGTGTGTGTGTGTGTGTGTGTGTGTGTGTGTGTGAGATGTGTTCATGTTTATGTATATATATGTTTGTAATGTGAACTGGTTCTGTACCTGTACTCCCGAAGGCACCTCGGTGTTCATATCGCGGGCCCAGCTGATGAATTGTCACGTGAGCGCAGGGACCCGACACAAGGTGCTTCTCCGGAGGCTGCTTGCCGCCTTCTTCGACAGGTGACTGCAAGCACACACACACACACACACACATGCACACGCACACAAACACACACACAACCTCCAAACAGCCATGGCCTCCACACACACACACACACATTGCTTCCACACACACACACGACCCGAACACACACGTTGTCCCCCACACACACATTGCCCACAGACACGTCCGGCTCACACCCACACGACCCAAAACAAATACGCGACCCCTACACATCAATACTAGCGAACGCCAAGGGAGCGGAATTTGGGGTGTTCGGTTAGGTGTGTCTTCATTAGATGAGCCCCCAACCTTCACTTGCTCACACAAACACTCACACACGTGGTAAAAAGTTCAAGTGTAGAGAAATAGGACGCAGTGTTTGACCCTTTCATTTCACACCCGTCCTCCGTCTTTTGTGATTCTCTATATTTTGTTTTCCTTCACGTTCAGGAATACGCTGGCCAACAGCTGTGGAACTGGCATCCGTTCGTCCACCAACGACCCCAGCCGCAAACCGCTGGACAACAGAGTCCTGCATGCAGTCAAGTGTGAGTATGGGAGGGGGTTCTCTCTCTTGACCTCTCTGTCCTAAGACTGAGTAAGACTTTATAATTATAAAATATTAACACATTGGTATTATTTCTGGGTAGCTTTCAGGACACTCAAGGTCTCCTTACAGCACAGTAGCAAAACAGTAAAACATGTTAAATAAATATTAACAGAGCAATAAAGAATGAATACGTGATAGCAATCACCAGGAGGATGATAGTAATAAACATTCTTAGCATACATAGAAACCTTTCGCAATTAATACATCTCAAAACAATTTCAGAACAAGGAATTCAACGATAAAGTAAATGTATAAAACACAAGGGAATAAATGGATAAAATGCAGGGATGGAAGGAGACGTAACAGCATTACAGAACCTTTTTAATGATGAAGGTCATAATTTGATGATGATTTAATGATAAAACAATGAAGCCATATAGCACACAGAGAGTGAGAGAAACAACTGAACAATGCGTATCTCTAGTTGAACTCAACACGTTGTGGCAACCCGGTTCCACTACGCGGTCGTCTCCCCCCAGTGAACACAAGCCGATAGTCACTTTGAGCCAAAAAGGCGTATTTGTTCACAACTCACAAATAATACTGGCTAGGCCGTGCCTACCACCAAAGTAAAATCGTCAATAATATGCGACACGGTTCTCCGTCCCCTCTCCGAGGCTGAACCGGTACTGTCGCCGGGGGTTCCCGTGGACCTTCCGATGTGTTGCGGGATAGTCCTCCCTATGGGTCCTCCGTCGCAGACGGCCGAACTCCAGGAGACTCCTGGTAGGGAGACAGACCACCCGTTTCGTGGGGGGGCTCTCTTGTCCGTTCGCCACGCCGAGTGCCGCGTGCAACGGCGTTCTCTGTTTCCTGGCCGCGCGATCTCCTTCCTGGTGTCGCTGCCGAGCGATCTCCTTCTCGGGTCGCTGCCGAGCGATCTCCCTCCTGGTGTCGCTGCCGAGCGATCTCCCTCCTGGTGTCGCTGCCGAGCGATCTCCCTCCTGGTGTCGCTGCCGAGCGATCTCCCTCCTGGTGTCGCTGCCGAGCGATCTCCCTCCTGGTGTCGCTGCCGAGCGATCTCCCTCCTGGTGTCGCTGCCGAGCGATCTCCCTCCTGGTGTCGCTGCCGAGCGATCTCCCTCCTGGTGTCGCTGCCGAGCGATCTCCTTCCTGGTGTCGCTGCCGAGCGATCTCCCTCCTGGTGTCGCTGCCGAGCGATCTCCCTCCTGGTGTCGCTGCCGAGCGATCTCCCTCCTGGTGTCGCTGCCGAGCGATCTCCCTCCTGGTGTCGCTGCCGAGCGATCTCCCTCCTGGTGTCGCTGCCGAGCGATCTCCCTCCTGGTGTCGCTGCCGAGCGATCTCCCTCCTGGTGTCGCTGCCGAGCGATCTCCCTCCTGGTGTCGCTGCCGAGCGATCTCCCTCCTGGTGTCGCTGCCGAGCGATCTCCTTCTCGGGTCGCTGCCGAGCGGTCTCCTTTCTGTGTCGCCGAGGGGTCTCCTCCTCGTGTTGCCGTCGAGGAACCTGCTATTCCTCGTGTTGCCGCCGAGGGACCTTCTTTCCCCGTGTCGCCGCCGAGGGAACTCCTTTCTCTCGTCTCTCGGTGGCGTGTCGCCGGGGGTTCTCTCTTGAAGCCACGTCGAGCGCCGCTTATATCCGCGTTTTCTCCTCGGTCGCAGGTGTCGCCCATTCCGTTGAGTGCCATCAGCGGTAATGAGCTCCGCTGTGCGATCCTCCGGAGAGCGGTGGTAAACTCCGTCTACCACCGCTCCCCTGAGCCGCCAGGGGCGCTGCTCTGGAGCCGGGTTGCCACACTGTGCACTGAGCCGGCTTTTCTTGCTATATTATGGGATGTTTGGAGCACCTTAACAGTTGGCTCTCCACTGTTCCTATGGAGAGAATATTTTAAAGACCAACGGGAGGGGCCCCTAATGGCTCAATTCAAGCGAGTGACAGTCGGTCGGATATGTCACTACTGGTCCATTAAGAGCTTTGTAGACACAAAGGAGCAGGACCTTTTTTAAATAAGAGTCTTAACAGCCTGGGCAGTGAGACCAAAAAAAGGGCAGTATGCATGGTCCTATTTTTAATTGTCATTAGAAAGCTGAATTTGGATCAACTGTCATCCACTGATCAGTGTTTGAAGAGCAGTGCCTCTTGGTGGCCACTAGGTGGCAATGTGTACTAATGGAAGTCATTGTCAGCAATGATAGGCAGACCGGACATACATGCTTGCATTACAGACAGTAACCTAACCCTTAGACATTTGTTGGATCTAGAGGCCAATCACATGCAGAGCTATATATCCTACCTGGGTCTACGTTATAGTCTTCATGCTCAAAGACAAAGGACATATTTGTGGATCATATTCAGATTCCTTTTGTTGTCACAGAGGAAAATGCATTGTTGCTGTACATATACTTTATAATTATGGATAATACTTTATATTTACTACCAAGTCACTCAGTCATGGAGTCAAACCCTCCTTGATGAGCAGTATCCATAATTTCACTAAAGTTGCCTTGGATAAATGCGTCTGCTAATGGTAAAATAAAACAAATGACGTGTTTACCTCCTTCTTCCCAATCCCCCCGATGCCAGATTACTGCCAGAACTTCGCCACCAGCTTCAAGGAGAGCGAGATGAACGCCATTGCGGCGGACATGTGCACCAACGCCCGCCGCGTGGTGAGGAAAAGCTGGATCCCCAAGCTCAAGCTGCTGATGGCCGAGAGCGATGCCTACTCAGCCTTCCTCGCCGACGGCGTCAAGATGGAGGACGACCACCTGGGCAGCGACCCCACCTTTGACCCCGCTGTACCGCTTGAGGCTGGCGGAGGAGGAGGGGTGGAGTCAGGTGGCTCCCCTGGGGAGTCGTCGTTACAGAGCTTGGGCGGGGAAGGTGGGGGTGCGCTGTTCTGAGCTTTTTTGCCGCCGTAGTTTCTCGTGGAAGCTTGACGACAGCGGATAATGCCAATATTCCACCATTTTGCGCTAGCTCTTTCCCCTTACTGGCCCCTCCCTCATCCGCTGTTCCTCCGTGACTGGGCTTTCCCGCCAAAAATGGACTGTTCTAACATCGCTAGATCAGGGGCAAGAACAGTCTTCTTCTCCAAATTCCACAGGAAGTACAAAAAAAAATCTGATCCCGTTGATCTCAACAATGCCGTTTGTCGAGGGGCAAAGGAGGTGGGGTGCATGTGACATGCCTACTCCCCGCGCCTCATCCTTCGATGGACGCCGACGTCGCCCCACGTCTTCGATCACATGTACACTCCTGCATATAAATAAATAGCATTCCTTTGATAGATTAACTTGTGCGCGCGTGTAGACTTCTGTCCTATGGGTGGACATATGGATGGAGGGATGATGGATAGAAGTAACAGTGGGTAAAAGAGTATTAATTTGCTTGTGGTTTTCCCCTCTTTTTCTTTTTCCTTTCTAATTTTATAACAAAAAAACCCAACGCCAAATATTCCTCCTGATCTGTATTCCTTTTCAAATCTTACCTGAAGAAATCAATCAATGAATGTTTGACGTGTTGCACATTTAATGTCGGCCATGTTTGAAGCAATGCAACGAGATGAGGGGTGACGAGTGTGCTTGTGTATGTGCGTGAGTAAGAGGCAAAAGTGGGGCGGAGTGTAATTGTAGACCCCTCCCAAGAGGATTTTTGGTTTAGTCCTATTTTAAGGAGATACAATCTATTTATTTAGTTCAAAGCCATACACTGTGTGTGTGTGCGCCGAAAGAGGGGATTGTTTAAAATCTCAACTATTGCATTTTAATCGTGTGTTAAATTGTCGGTTTCAGCAGTGGTGTTGTTGGAAAAAACTAAAAGAAGCAAAGATATATTTTCATGAACAATGTGGCATAATTGTTAGGCCCTTGATTATTCATAGGCACCTTAAAGGCACCTTGACAGACGGACAGGCGGTCTGTTTTGCTGATTTTGAAAGATTTTACATCTTTCATCTTCCCGCCAAAAGCCCGAGAGAGAAGGGTTTGAAGGCAAATTGACTGTTATCTGTCCTATGACCATTCAATTACTGTATTTTTTTCTTAAGTTTGCTAATGCATTTGACACCAACATCAACAGCTTTCTAAAATATACATATAAAAAAAAGTCAGTAGTAGACAACTCCCAATTATACAATGCTTTCTTTGGAAAAAGTATTGTGCCTTGCAATTGAAATTGAAACACAAATGCTAGAAGAATAGAGTGAAGTCAAGAACGAAAGAGAGATGGTATCGATTTAAGTTACGCAATCATTCCCCTCACCGTCACTCAATATAAGGTCATATTGGAAAATGTTGGATGTGCATTTGGATGTTATGTGTGTCTATCTGCATTTATCACCACTGTGTAACGTCTTGTCCTTAAAGGGGTGGGGGTTTGGAGTGTGTGTGTGTGTGTGTGTGTGTGTGTGTGTGTGTGTGTGTGTGTGTGTGTGTGTGTGTGTGTGTGTGTGTGTGTGTGTGTGTGTGTGTGTGTGTGTGTGTGTGTGTGTGTGTGTGTGTGTGTGTCTGCATAACGCCGTGTCCTTAAAGGGGTGGGTTTTTTTGAATCCCATTGAAGCTTGTTGCCGAGCTCGACTGGACTGTGCACTTTTATTTTACTTTATATAGTTAGTGAGGAGGAGAACCTGCACCTTAGTGAGATGAACCGGCGGTCCGCACACCTTTTACTGACGAGGGTGGGGAAGCTGAGTGAAGAAAGATTTTTGTGACAATTTTGATTTCGATTTTTTTCTGCTTGCTGTTTTGGCTGTGTGTTTGTGTGTGAGTGCACGTTTTTGTTGAGTTCTAACCCAGCTCTGTAAGACACTTGGCACGAACTTCCAATGCAATAAATGCAGAGGGCCACAATGTGCGTGTGATAGTTATTTGTGTGCCGCACATCCTCTTTTGTAATATTGATTATATATTTTTGAGGGTTATGACGAAACATCAACAAGTTAGCAATGTGTAATATCGTGTGAAACTTTGTCCTCGTGAAAATAATGATATATGTTGTGTACTGTAGCATCAGGGTCATGAAAAGGTCCAGGTCCTGTTCAGTATTCCTTTGGCAGGTTGTTAAAATTAATAATTAAAAAAAAAGAAGACTTACTTGGTTGAGACATTATCAGTGTTGTGCGGACTGAGATGCATTTTTTTTAAACATTTGTTGTCATTTTACTATTAATTTTTCTATTTGCTTAGTAACATCTGTAGTGTGTTTCCAGATGTTTCCAAGTGTTTCCTCTGCTAATGGCCTATAAAGACAAGAAAAAAAACTGACGCCATGGTTTAAAAGTAATGTTTTCTATTTTGTGTTGAATCAAAAGTTAACTTGGAATATATTACTTTATTTTAAGTAAGGGAAAAAGTAGTACTGCTTTGCCTCCTACTCATCAACATAGTTGATATTTTATAGTCGACGATGTTGCATTTTAAAGCAACTGCCATGATACATTTAAGAGCTTTTGCGATTTGTTGCCTGTATTTTACTTTATGTGAATGGTTGACATTCTGTTTCAGTTAATGTATTTTATTTTTCTATGCATTTTATTTAACAGCTAAAGGGCCCACCTCTGTAAGTAGTCAACCCATACACAGCATATACAAATGGAGAAGCCCCAAGTTACTACTACATATTACCACACACATACTACTCTTGGTTTAAGACCTAGTAAACCCAACCCATTAAAACTCATCCTGTGCCCTATGACATATGCATTGTTTTACAATCCTTTGGAAAATATCTTTACTGATGGCCAAGGTGAATTCAGAAGGCTGATCTTAAGCAATGAACATAAGTCCATAATCATGTCTAACAAGACCACACCTGGTTAGATGTAATCTTGCTCATTTGTAAACACTCTGTCCTGTTCTACCTGTGCTTTGCATTTGCTTTTGGGGTGAAACAAGAGGTGGCCTAACCATTAACCAAATTGTAGTTTGTGCACACATTCTTCTCTGTGTGTTAAGAGTTACAAACATAAAACAACCTACATTAAATTAAATTTATGGCATGGCATGGGGAAACTATTTTTCACTATATGGTACATATCTAAATATCATATATACATGTATAGGTAAATACTGTATATTGTATATAAAAGTCCACATGGAGATCAGAATGTTTGTTGTGATATCACAGCATGAGGTATATATATTTACCAAGATACTGCCTTTACATCAATGGCTGTCTTCGCCCCTGCTCATTGGTCTCTGTAACCCTGTAGCTCCAGTGCAACTCCCACACTGCACATTCTCTTTCCGTGATCCAAGTGCCAATATCTTTGTGAAACCCCTGTAACTGTGACACAAACTTAACGTAAATGCACATTAACTAATGTTAAATAAACAAAAGAGTCATAGACTAAATTTAAACACAAATAAAAATAAAAAGTGAAAACATGTTAATAAAAAAAGGTTTGTAACAATTTCTCCTGGGCTACTGTTGTATTCCGGTAGAATACTTAATTTGGTTCATTCTAAGTTATTAGTGTAGTCAGAATTTGTGTATCTGAATTTACATATTGGTAGATTAGGTTGGTATTTGCAGGTTATAGAAAATAATTGTGAATCTGAATGGATTTGCAAATCTGTAACTTGATTCTCACATTAATTTAGAAAACACATTCGCAAACCAATGCACAGATTTAGACACGTTTTCTGCATGTACAAAGTCAGGAGCCGCCAAAACAAAGCTACACAGAAGAGCCTTAGCACACTCAAATGCATGCAGGCACTCAGCTGTCCAGACAAAAGGGATGGATGGGCTAGTCAGATGAGTAAGAGGGGCAGCATCAACAGATGAGACATTCCTACCGAAACTCGTACAGGTTTCGCCTAGTGGTGGGTACTGGAATGACTGATACTTTTGCCTCAACAGGTCTTACTTGCCCTTGCCGTACTTGTTGTCAACAAGTGGCTTTACCAAATTCACACATGGCCAGATTTAGAGTTAGATTTGCCTTGGCTAAGCGGTCAAACACAAGCTGGAAGATTGCCAGGTAATCAGACCAGTTGGACGAGTACACAACCAAGTCGTCCTGGTTGGCATTGCAGTTGGGAACATCTGCTAGTACTGTATTGACTAACCAATGGACGGCAGCAGGTGCGTTGCGCATCCCAAAGGCCATCATGGTGTATTGCAGGAAGTTATCAGGGGAAACAAATGCAGAGATTTCTGCAGCACGGAATGTTAGAGGAACTTGGCAATAAGTTCAGGAAATCTAGTTTTGTATCATGTGGCAGACCGTTATCTATACAATCCTCCTTACATGACAAGGGGAATATATCTGGTACTTTAACGGCATTAACCTTATGCTAGTCAGAAAAATCTGTTTCTGGAGTTAGAAGGCAAGGAGAACTCCATGAACTAGGTTTGGCTAGACCAGTTTTTAGCTAGACTGGTATGCATGCTGTTTAATGGGTGTAGTGTTCTTAACATCAATATTACATGCTCCAACACAAGTATGCGCGATGGAGTGTCACCAAGCATGAATGAATTGTGAATTATGTAGAAATAATATATAATGTATCATTATATAGCCTATGGGCGACACATTTGGACGTTGTGCTCATACGTTATTGTTTCTCATCATGGCAACACATTTAGCATCAAACTACAGTATAACAAATGAGCTACACCAATGTAGTCAGGATTTGTTACAAAAAGAAATAGTAAGTAATAATAATAATTAAACGTATAATAATGATAATACTATGTTTAACTGGGACAAATATTGGTGCTGGTCTTCTTGTGGTCCACTTGTCACAATAAGAGGAGCAGTGGAGTTGATGGCTACAGATAGGGCAGCAGTGAAGCTATCTAGGGAGATCTTGAAGTCAGCGAGAGGATCACGTAAAAAGGGGATACTAATATGCCAGGGCTGCAGTGGCTTAATACCACAGCAGGTGTAAGTAGCCTTGGTCAATATTCTTCCTCTCCCCTCTAGTTTGACCCTAGATTTACACACCTCACTCTGTTCACCTGTGGTAAAGACCCAAAGCAAGCCCTTTTCACGTTTAATCAGTTGGGCTGACTAGTAGCCATTTAGTTTTCACTAGTGGAAATGACATTTCGACATGTCAAAATGTCGTTTTGACTAGTTAAAATTTTAATTTAAGATATCTGTAAAACAATTTTGACATGTTAAATATATTTTCACATGTATAAATTACATTTCGACTAGTCGAAACTGATTTACAGATATCTTTAATTTAATTATAGATATCAGTAATTCCTTTTCACTAGTAACAATAACGATTACCGATATCTACAATTGAATTTCCACATGTTGAAAAAGGATTGTAACTAGTGAAAATGTAATTATCCATTTCAGATAAACAATTCCATTTCCGATATGTCCGACATATCAACAAACCATTTCGGATATGTGGGCGTCATATTATTAAAATACCACAAAGCCATTGGTCGACATTCAATTACCATATTAGTTTCGGATATGTTGCCCTATGTTAGGGTTCGACCTTAAGACCCAAACGCGAGACACACACGACGAGATGGGAGAAGGGTTATAGGGATTTATTCGGGAAAATAGGGAAGGGCTAGGCAGGCGGGTAGTCAGGCAGGCGGGGGTCGTTAACAGGCGGGCGGCAGCAGACAGAGAGCGTAGTCAGGCAGGCGAGGGGTCGTTCACGGGAGGCCAGTCAGGCGATCGGGAGACAGGAGACAGGGAAGGATCCGGGGAGGAAGTGAACACAGGGAAAGATGGGTTAAGGACAGGCAGGAACAGGTAAGTAGATTACTCTAATAGAATGCTGGGACGAAGTACTGACTCAGTGAGAATCGCAAACGAACTGGTGCCGGCTGCTAGGAAGAGTGGTGGATAAATAGGGTGCGTAGATTGCTTGATTGCAGGCAGGAGTGTAGAGCGGGGTGCACGTTGTTAATTGATGACGGGGAGGTAAACAGAGGCACATGGGGGAGTGGCAGCCAGCGCCACTAGGTGGTGGCAGAGGGTGACGGGACACCCTAATTACCATAGTAGTTCCGACTATGTATGTACGTCATTGAAGATATCTACAATTACATTTTGACTAGTAGAAATGTTGATACCTAAAAGTCAATTCTGAGTAGTTATAAAAGGAATGGTAGATATCTCAAATATAATTGTTACTAGTACAAATATAGTTTTCACTAGTTACAATTGTATTTCAGATATCTGAAATGCAATTCTAGATATCTGACATTACATTCTTACTAGTTACAAAGCCCAAGCCCAAGCCCAAGCCGATATATCAATAATTTAATTTTGACTAGTCAGAATTGAATTTTAGATATCTAGAATTCAATTAATGATATCTGTAATGTAAGAACAATTGTAGATATCTACAATTAACATTTCCACTAGTACGAATTGAATTGTAGATATCATTCATTATAATTGCTACTAGTCAAAATTACATTATGGATATGTTGGCTTGGAATTATAGCTAGTCAAAATTTAATTGTTGATATCTACAATTGCTATTACCGCTACTGATTAAATGTTAAAAGGGCTCGCCATAACACCTTGCTATATGCACCTCTCCCTCTGTAACCCTCCCCATGATCATGCTTTCATTAAACATCTCCCCAGAAACGTCTTCCAAGCTTGAAAACGTTGTGAACACTCAACACACGTGGCCGTGATGAACCCATTGCTACACAAGAGCGACCGTGACCACTTCAGCTACGGCGCGGTCTCCACGGCGCACATCCCGTTAGGCAAGGGGGACTTCTACTACGCCGGTGGCTTCTTCAGTGGGGCGGTGGGGGAGGTGCACGACCCGGTGAAGGCCTGCCGGGCCAACCTGGAGGCGGACCGGGTAGTCAACGTGGAGGCCCGCTGGCAGGAGGAAAGTCACGTCAACCGCTACCTGCTGACGAGCAAGCCCACCTCGTGCGTTCCCCTGGGACGAGGAGCTGGGCGGTGGCGGGGCAGAGAGCCAGGTGATCCGCTACACCACGGTGAGTAAGACCATGAAGGAGGTGAGGGAGAACATCTGAGGAGGCCCTGGCCTGGTCCGTCCACGCTCCTCCTCCTCCTCCTCCTCCTCCTCCTCCTCCTCCTTGTGAATGTTGTGGATCCTTCGGAGACTGCTTTGGTTCAGCACATGTGCTAGGGGGCCAGGCAGGGTGTTTCTGGGATCATTTACTTTGAAATGGCAACTGAAAATGTTTTCCTGATGTGAAACATGACCTTGCGTCATGCTGAAAGAGAGTGGTCAACTGGCAAAGGTCAAAATACATGACAGACAATCAAAAATGATGATTGGCTGTAGCTTGTTAAGTTATTATTAGAACTTCCACACACATCATAGCAAAACACAAGCCTACAGAAAATATTTTAAAGTTATTTTTAAAGGGGTGCAGGTTGGATTCAGCAGTTGTAAAGAGAGAGCTGAAAATAGCAAGAGAACAAGATTTTGAAAACAACCAAATAAATGTCCTCTCTCTCTCTCCCTGCAGAGAGAGGGAGGGACCCTCCATATTTTTATACACCATTGATAAGTGTTGCATTTGTTATTTCTTAATGAGAAAAACTGATATCGCTCTCATGTACTGTGCCCACATATCAGAATGCATTTTGTGCACATCTTCGACAATATGATACATCTTAGAACATTCACATACAAATATAGAATTCATTAGTTGGCCCTTATAAGCCACACAGATAAAACACAATGATCAGGCATTGACGCAAAGTGTGCATTCTCTGTTTTGTTTTGTTTTTTATTCCTTAGGAAGAAATATGTTTGGAATTACAAAATGCACTGGTAGAAATAGCAGTGATATAGGGTTGGGAGTGTGGCAAATGAGAGAGAGAGTCAATAGGAAGAGAGTCAAGAGAGAGAGAGAGTCAACAGAGAGAGAAGAAGTTAAGTGAAATGTTAAAAGGTTATAAAGCTGTCATCTTCGGATTTGGTCTATAGCCTCCTGTCTCTTCACAACAGCCATCATACATAAATAAGTTGAAGGGAGAAGAATACACTTTCATCATCCGGACTGGACGTTCTTTTCTTTATTATTATCGTCATTATTGTTGCTTAAAAACAGCAGTTCGTTTTTTGTGTGGTGTCTTCCCCGAACATCCTCGTTTCACGCCTCAACACAGTCACATGTCACATTTTCCCGTACTTTTCTGTTTGAACACTTTTTTTTGTGATTTATTTTTTATTAAACTTGTTCGTTTTCAAAAATAGAAGGAAAAGGGAAACATGTTACTTTTTGTATATTTTTTAAAAACATCTATCTATATATCGTTTTTTGTTGTTTGTTAATCCATTTAAATTCAATATTTCTGCTTTCTCTTTTATGTCCTGAAAATGACTGTTAACCCACGGTGTGGCATGCACATAGCACATGCATTTCTGGAATTAGGTTATTTATTTTTTAATCTTTTTTAGTTTAAAAAAATCTTTTTTTTTCAACAGCGAGTTGTACATTGCTTTTCGTGTGGTAAATGTGTTAATGTGTATCTGGTTGGCGAAGAACACGTAGGACTATCTATGGTGAACAGTAAGGGCGTGTACACATCTCCATTAAGTGGCGTGTGCGCACACACACACACACACACACATAACAATAGTGACATTCCAAAAAAATACAACCATAAGTAGTACATGGGTAATGCAAGTTAATGGGGAAAAATACACACTTATGCATATAAACACACACTCACACACAAACACACACACACGCACACATACATTCAAACCAAACATACAGAAGCTACATCCATAGTGTGTTTTCCTCTCTCATGCCCAGTGTGGTGATGTGAAAGAGTAATCGTCAATGATGGTCCTCTCAGGAGGATGCAAAGACACTATACTATCCAGTTTGTTGGTAGTTTTGTTAGTTTTTGTTGATTTCTTCTGTGCTTTCTCTGGTCAATATGTTGTTGGTCTCCAAGGAAATGGCTGGGGACAGAAGTGATCAATACAATTTGGTATTTGTCAATGTATCAAAAACTGCTACTATGTCTACGACTACTACAGTTATCCGCAGTGATACTACACATTTAGAAGGAATTCACTTTGTCCTGAAGTTTAATCGTTAATATAATATTTCTATACGTTTAACCAGTGGGGGAAGAGAAGGCTGTAGTGGACAGTGGTGGAAGAGTGTTTGTCGAGGCACCCAGAAAAACTTGTCGACACACACAGGGGAAATGACATAAGCTTACTGTGTACACGTACACAATTTCAGGGTAGTTGACTATATGGGCCACTGTAGCAGGCACAGCTAACTAAGAGAGGCATTAAATAATTTATTAACTGATCCTTTATGAAGCAATGTTTATACAGGATGCAATATCCTGTGTAATGTATCGTGTTGGGTTAGAAAACACAAACAATGTGTTCTTGATTAAGCAAAAGATAAAGCATATTTGTAGTGAACTGATACGGATAACAACCAGAGGATTCAACTTAAACTCAAGTTAATAAGTTACAGTAGCGTTTTTTTATGAAGTATGTTGTATATTGCGCTATCTACAGGACATAGCTGGAAGTGCGGCCTCAGCTCACCCCGTAACCTCAACGTCAATTCTTAAAAATGTTTTAACGCTAAAATAAATGATCAATCTACCAACGGCCCAATTAATACAGCAATGTATCTTGAGACTGCATCCTACATATGCCTTGTTTAGTTGATTGTGAGGCCCATCCTAACCTCACCACAATACAAGCTCCATCTTTTAGAGAGACAAGACTATCCCATCACGTTACAATATTAAGTTTGTGTTTGTGTGTGTGAGAGAGTAACTGAGGAGGGGGTGGGGGGATCACATTCTCTCCCTATCAGTCAACGTCAAGAAAAGTAAACCAAATTAAACATATAAAGAAGGTCAAGAGGAAGAGGTTCTTTCTCTCTCTCTTGCTCTTTATCTCTCTCTCCCTCTCTACTTATTTTTTCTCTCTCTACCTTTTTGTTCTAACCCCAAAACCCTGGAAGACTTCTGAGACATTAACTGGTTTGTGAATTAGATGCCACAGTGGAGACTCTGTGTTTTCCTATTTAACCCAAAATACAAACAATACAGAAAGAGATTTTCGATCAGAGATTGAAAGACACACACAATTCACTTCACGTCTCACACTACTGTCCCTCTTCTGTGTGTACCGTCTGTTTGTTCCACTTTTCTTCTATCTCACTTTTGTTTTCTTAATTTGTTGTAGTCATTCATGCAGGATGCGCCATTTTGTGAGTCTTTTAAGGAACTAAAAAACAAGGCGCGTGGGGTTGCAACAGAGTCAAATAAATACAAGCTTCTGATGTTTTGAGAGAAGAGAGGAGGAGTAGGCAGTCGTGGAAGAAGAAAAAACTGTTCTGTTTTTGTCCGTGTTTATGGGTGTACAACAACACAAATACACACACACACACACACACACACACACACACACACTCAACACATGCACGCACGATAAACACACGGGACTGAGGTCAAGGGATAGTGACCACCTGACAGAACTCCCCCTCTCCCTCTCCTTGGGGGGGGCGGGGTCAGGTGACCAGGCCCCTCCCCCTGTCCAGGATCAGTCCTTATTTGGGAGTAAACACAGATGATAAAACTCATCAATATTCCCTCCAGTCGGGACAGGTTGGGATTTTACTTTGTTCCTTTTTTTTGTTTTTGCGACTAACATAAGTACGTTTCCAGAAGCAAACATACAAACAAACTGAAAAGTGGTCGTTGTATCCCGTCGCCGGCCGGGTCTCTGAGTGGAAACTTGACGTTGACATCTTGGTTAGTGGCTGGAGCTCTTCCTAGGAGCCAGGAAGAGCCTTTCTTTTTTAGGACACACACGAAAAACTAATATCCCCCCCCCCCCCCCCCCATTTTCTTTTTGTTCCACTGTCTCAATAAGAGACAGTGCTCCTCTACCACATCTGGGTCCACCCCTGGAGCAGGGCCGAGCAGAACGGTGACATCACGAAACCAAATGGACCGAGACGAAAGCGCAAGAATCATGCCTTGCTCTGGGACTTCCGTCTGTCTGTCTCTCGCTCCGTGCCTGTCTGTCAGCATGTCAGTCCGCCTCCTGCCCTGGACCTCCGCAGCCCCCAGGGGCTAGCACCAGTCGTCGTTCTTGGTGTAGGGTTCGTGCAGGCCCTTGCGTGGCCCTCGGGGATGGGCCCCTGGTGGGGGGATCTTGTGGGGCACCGTGTGCGGCGGGGGTCCGTGGAGGTGCGTGGAGGGGGAGCGGAAACCGTTGGGCACACGGCGCTGGGCCGGGACCTGCCCCCCCGGCCCCACCAGTGGCGTGCTGGTGGGGGGCGGTTGGCATGGGGCCATAGTCCTGGGCGATGCCCGGCTTGGGTGGGGGTGTCCCGGAGGATGGGGGTGTCCCGGAGGATGGGGGTGTCCCGGAGGGTGGGGTTGTCCGGGAGGGTGGGGGTGTCCTGGAGGATGGGGGTGTCCCGGAGGGTGGGGTTGTCCGGGAGGGTGGGGGTGTCCCGGAGGGTGGGGTTGTCCGGGAGGGTGGGGGTGTCCCGGAGGGTGGGGGTGGGGGTTGTTGGCCGGATGGGGCTGCGGCTGCGGGATGGGATGGGCTTTGTGGGCCGGCGGGGGCTGGGCCTGGGGCAGGGGCGGCAGCGCGTGGGGGTTCCCTCCCTGAGCGGGGGTGGGCTCGTACGCGGGTGGCTCGTAGTCCTGGTTGTAGAAGCCGTCTCCCTCCGTGGAGCTCCCATCGCCCCCCACCGTCTCCCCCCAGCGCGTCAGCGGGTGACGGCCCTGGTGGGGGGCGGAGGGGGGGCCTGCAGGCAGAGGGGGTCCCTGGCCCTGTGTGGGAGGAGGGGGCGGAGGGGAGAAGCAATGGGTTGCCGGGGGTCTGGCCTGGGGCCCCCCGGGCGCTGCCGGCCCCCCCATGGCCTTACGGACCACGGGGGAATAGGTGACGTGGGGCCGGGGCGTGGCGGGGGTTTGGGGCAGCTGACGCCGGCCCCGCCGCGGGGTGCTGGTGCCCGAGGTAGAGGGGACGGGACTCTCGCTGACCGAACTACTGCCCTACACAAAACGTGAGACAAAGCCAAATAAAAAGGACGAACCACGTGGTCGACAACACAGCAAGCGGAGGGCAGCGTTTGGGCGATCGAGGTTGGAATGTACACAGAGAGAGAGAGAGAGAGAGAGAGAGAGAGAGAGAGAGAGACAGAGACAGAGACAGAGAGAGAGAGAGAGAGAGAGAGAGAGAGAGACACAGACAGACAGACAGACAGACAGACAGACAGACAGACAGACAGACAGACAGACAGACAGACAGACAGACAGACAGAGAGAGACAGACAGAAGACGAAATGCAATGAAACAATGCAACACGTGCACAGAGAAGCACCGGCGACGAAGAGTAGGAGTGGAGGAGAGAAGGATGAGAGGATGAGTAGATAAGGTTCCAGAAAACAGACGCAGAAAAAGAAAAGCATGTCGCGCAAGAAGAAAAAAAGCAAAACAAAAAAGAGGAGAAAAGAAGGGTAAAGGGTTGATTTCTCAAGTGATACAAATGCCACACAAGCTTAATGTTTTCCATTTGAAAAACATAATAAATATATTGCTGTATCTGTTTATAAATGTATTATGTTTATAACTAAATTGTTATGCATTTCTTTAGAATGTATTTCTTTTGGAAAAAAGGCCAAAGAGCAAGAATACAAATATTCATACCTCTGTTATAACTATAAATACTACTACATTAGTAAAAAAAATACATACTGTTGTAAATAAACGAAAACAGCCCTCCTTCAAAATAAGAGCTCATATGTGATTTATTTTTTAAAGAAGCCTTTAAGGGGAATTTTGTAAAAGGGATAAACGGGAATATGTTGGGAGAATGCAGGAATTTGTTTACAAGGTAGGGATGGTATTTGGGTACTCAAATATACACACGAGTGCATATTTGTTTGGCTTTGGAAGCAGTGATTTAATGAGCTGATATTTAATGACGTTACACTTATTTGTTTATGAGCAATAAAGCATAACCATTCATCTACATGAATGGCTATGTTCACCGTTTTACTACGGCTTTAGATTAGTATGCATGTGCCCATGTATACAAATCTAGATATTGCAAATTGACATACATTTAACCACATAGCAAAAATAAACATTTGAAGATCGGGTATTTTGGTGTTGACACTAGAAGTGAACTCTTATTCCCAAATGGTACCTTGATTTTCCACTTCACTACTTACTTAGCCTACTCACTTCATTGAGTAGATATTTGCTGTTGATTTTTCATGAAGAACAACATACTTTTGCCAAACACACACAATTTAAAAGCCAGTTCCTAACATTATAGTACTATTTCATCATTGAGCAGAGTAGACTTTGGATAGAGGTCTTCGAGGAGCAGATGGGGGGAGGGGGGGGGGGGGGGGGGTTAAGACATCTTGCTCAATGAGGATGATACTGGTAGACTGCAGAGGTTTGGGGCTCGACCCAGAACCTTTGGGCTGGGAGTCAAACACCTTAAAGCCCTATGTCCATGACAAGCTCTAAGGGTCAGCGAGGCAATGCATTCCCTATAGGACGAGCGTCAGAGCTCAACCTGGTGTCAACCGTTTCCCTAGGCGCTGCTATGCTCCGAGATCCACAAATATTTTCAACTTGGATGCTGACCTTTCAGCAATGCTCTGCGCCAAACACTCATTTTCCAATCAGGTATTTGGTTCACGAAAATAAAATAATTACATTTTATTGATTAATATTTCATAAATAGGTCAATAACCTGCCACACAGCTATCAAAACAAGAAAACAAGGAAGAATAACGAATAGTTATCCAAAATACCAGAAGTAATTAACTTGACGTTTCACCGCTTGCCTCAGGAAGATGATAAAAAAATATTTAAGGACAAAAAAACACTAGATTGTCCATGCACTAACCGAGATGTTTTTCTGATGCTTACCGCTGTACTGAAAGCAATTACTACCCTACCGGTTGTGTGGAAAATAAAGTTTCTTTTCTCAAGCATCTTCTCAACGTGCCTAGACGGTTGGTCTAGAACGCCCAACCTAGCTCTGGAGATGACGTTCACGTTTCTCATGGACATGAGGCTTCACCACTACACTACCCTGCCCTCTCTGGTTTTACACCTAAAGTACCCAGAAGC
Source organism: Lota lota (assembly GCA_026745465.1). Lineage (NCBI taxonomy): Eukaryota > Metazoa > Chordata > Actinopteri > Gadiformes > Lotidae > Lota > Lota lota. The sequence continues at coordinate 2,223,114 of JACYXH010000069.1, read as the reverse complement.
CCACCTGTCTGTGCGTCATGCACTCGCGGCCCTCACTGGGGGAGCGCGACCATCGGCGGTTGTCTTTCTCTCTCTCCCGGTCGTGGTCGGGCTCTCTCTCCCGGTCGCGGTCGTAGTCGGGGTCTCTCTCCCGGTCGCGGTCGGGGTCTCTCTCCCGGTCGCGGTCCCGGTCGGGGTCTCTCTCCCGGTCGCGGTCGTAGTCGGGGTCTCTCTCCCGGTCCCGGTCGCGGTCGGGGTCTCTCTCCCGGTCGCGGTCGGGGTCTCTCTCCCGGTCGCGGTCCCGGTCGGGGTCTCTCTCCCGGTCGCGGTCACGGTCGGGGTCTCTCTCCCGGTCGCGGTCGTGGTCGGGGTCTCTCTCCCGGTCGCGGTCACGGTCGGGGTCTCTCTCCCGGTCGCGGTCGCGGTCGGGGTCTCTCTCCCGGTCGCGGTCGATCTCTCTCTCCCGGTCCCGGTCGGTCTCCCTCTCCCGGGAGTGTCGGTGCACGTACTCTCCCGCCCGCTCGGATGGTGCGTAGTGCTCCTTGTCCATGGAGCCCTGGTGATGGTGGTGGTGATGGTGGTGGTGATGCTTGCGGTCTTTGGAGCGGCCGCGGTCCCTGTCCCTGTCGCGCTCCTTGTCTCTGAGGGGCAGCTCCCCGGACTGGGTGGTGGTGCTCAGCTCCGTGTGGCCTGGCGGTCGGGAAGGAGGTGAGTGACACATTGAGAGTACAGCTCAAACCCCGGTGCCCATTCAGACCCATAGAGAGATACATATGGCTTGGGTTGGTGTTGTCCATCACTTAGCTTTTTATTTTTTACAGCTCAAACCACAGTACCCCTTTTAACACATAGAGAGCGGTGCAATGACTATATGGGGAAATTCTGTTAATCTCTTTACTTTTTGAGTCTGTGTAACCTGATGGTGGTGCCGAGGCAGATCCACGTTAAGTTTATAGCTGAAACCGCAGTACTCAACTCTAACCCATAGATGGTGCCGTAAGGCCTCTTTGGGCAAGATGTATGGGGATTTGACAGTTGGTTGCATTGCTATGCACAATACAAAACAATATACTATAAACGGATAAAGGTGATACAGACGCTATGAATCAGTCTGACGCATGTGTTGTGCATGTTTACGCCTCTCACCTGTGTCCGCCTCGGTGTAGCGGCACAGGGATCTCTCTGAGGCACGGTGGTTGCGTTCCTTGCGGCGGTGGGTGTGGCGCGTGATGCGACCCTCCTCCGGGATGGCATACTCCATGGCGTAGTCCTCGGGCCCCCCACGGTTCCCCCGGTGGGGCCGTCCCAACCGGCTGTGGCCCAGGGACGAGGCCGAACGCTTCATGGTGCTGTTGTCCGGGATTGTCTGATGGAGCGAAAGAGGAGAGGGAGAAAAGAAAGAGTGAGAGAATGAGAGAGAGAGAGAGAGAGAGAGAGAGAGAGAGAGAGAGAGAGAGAGAGAGAGAGAGAGAGAGAGAGAGAGAGAGAGAGAGACAGAGGATGAAGGGCATATCTCTCTTTCTTTCTTCCTCGCACGATGTATCCTGTGGCGGGAGTGTGTGTGTAGGAGTCTGACTGTGTGTTTGTGTGTTATACTATATGCATGGTTGTCTTTCCCGGTTATACATATTGGTTAGTAGTCATTTTCACCATCATGCTTTCTCAAAAACAATATAAAAAAATGAATCACAAAAATAAGGAAACAGAAGGAGAGGAATAGAACAGAGATGAACAGCGGCCATGCCTTTCCATGCTGTCCCACTCCCATTACAGTAAACAAATCAAACCATATCGTCAGTAGTACTTGCACCCACCACCCCTGCCCCAGACCCACTGAGCATGACACATTCCAGACCCAGCACATAAAAATAGCCTGTCCATTGGCTGCTTTCTGAGAGTGTGCCTTTAGATCGCTCCAGCCATGCATGCACATAAGGAGGGAGGCGGGGTGCCGGGAGTCCTCCAGCCCAGTCCAAAGCTCCCTCTCTTGGGCACAAAGCACCAGACTTCCCCGGAGGCAGGAGGGGACAGCAGGCCGGAGCCTATGGTGCCACTCGGTGCTGCTCAGAGGGTATTGGAAACATCATGCAGGGATCGCACCAGTACTAAATCCTTATGGGTCCTTTATGTCCTTCTACATGTTTACGAAACTGTGGGACATCTTTTGGAGTACAAACTCAAAGCAGACATTTTGCTCCATTAGGAGAAGCACTGAGGGCCCCTGTAATGTACCTTTCCTTTCAACAAATTCTAACACACACTTGTCAATTCTTTCTCTGTCTTCGTCACAAGTGCACAAATACAAACACACACATACACACACACACACACACACACACACACACACACACACACCTGTGCATACTTTCTGTTACACACACACACACACTTGAATGATGTTTGCACATGCTGGTGAGTGGGTGACCACACAGGGACAGAGAGACAGGACACTGATGACATCACGATGACATCATCACAGTCTGACCAACAGGCATGAAGACACAGAGCGGCACAGAGCTGCAGTAGCGGCCACGGAGAGAGAGACACAGCCATAACACAGAGACTGAGAGAGAGATGGAGAGAGGGAGAGAGAGAGAGAGAGAGGCCACATTACACTGTCTTCGATGGGGGAGGTTTAACAAGTCATAGAAAAAAAAACAACCAGAACAAAAATAACAACACAAAAATCCAGTCAAGTTAACCCAGCCTATGCTGCTTTACTAAAAAGGTGTTTTTAAAAGGGACACGGCTATGCTGTATGATGTGGCTCTGCTGCATGCGTATCAGATTGCGTGCCGCAGCGATCCTATTGCATGCCCTATCTGGGATTCAGGAGCCTCTTATCACAAAGTGCATTAAAGAGCGAGACACCGGAGGACTGCCAGGAATTGATTGGGCAGCAGGATCTGAGATCAGTTTCCGGTCATGCCAATCAAACCCCGTCTGACCGAAGAGTAAACAGTGGAAGGTTGTTGGTTCAAAACCCGTCCGTTGCGTGACGAATGGGGGGGTTCACGTCGCGTAGTGTGCTAGTAAGGTCACGAGGAGAGGAAAGGGCTGTATGAAACAAAGGACGCAGGAAAAGGAGAGGGAGGCAGCGAGAGAGAGAGATATAGAGGAGGGGGAGATAGACAGGGATAGAGAGAGAGTGATAGCGAGAGCTAGGGAGATAGTGAAGGATCGAGGGATAAATAGAATGAGAGAGAGAGAGATAGAAAGAGAGAGAGAGAGAGAGAGAGAGAGAGAGGGGGACAGGGTACATACACTGAGGTTACTGTCATGGTGTCTCCCTTTCCTCCGCTGCTGAATAAGCACAGAGAAGACACACACACAAACACACACAAGTAGGGTAGGGTAACACAAGGATCATTGGAGATAAAAAGGGCAGAGAGAGAGAGAGAGAGAGAGAGAGAGAGAGAGAGAGAGAGAGAGAGAGAGAGAGAGAGAGAGAGAGAGAGAGAGAGAGAGAGAGAGAGAGAGAGAGAGAGAGAGAGAGAGAGAGAGAGAGAGAGAGAGAGAGAGAGGTTACACATTGAAGCAGGCGTGGAGGTGAGACACTTACCACTAAGGACAGCCGACGACCCAGAAATACAACAACAACAACATTGTGCTAGAGACAAGCAGTTACCAAAGTCACAATGGCAACGAAATCCACAGGAAAACACATAGATACTCACTCACAAACACACACCCACAAACAAACACACACACACAGCGAGCTGTGGGGCATTTTGACAGGAACCATAAAGACGTGGCAACACAGGAACGGTGAGATTCACAACACCACGAGACCACGACAGAAACACAGTCACACTAATACAGAAACACTGACCCACACACACACACTGGTGTGCGCGCACACACACACACACACACACACACACACACACACACACACACACACACACACACACACACACACACACACACACACACTTCAAACAAGTCATAGCCATTTGTTTACCTTAAAGATATCTATACAGTTATCTGTTTGTTTGAACCTTGATGTGAGAAAGCCTGCAGTGACCATAGAATAATAATATTAATCTATATGAATTTATGAATTTCAGACATTTTGTACATTTTGTATTGGCACAATCCAACATGGTCGAAACAAACATTTGTTGTCACATTTTTCGATAGAAGCAAATCTGGCGGTGCACCCTTTTACAGGAAGGAAGAGTAATATTATTGAACATGAAAAGTACAGCATGTGATGTGTGTGTGTGTGCTGTGTGTATGCGTGACATCAGCACTGTCTCGTGAGTCCATTGATGTGGTGTAAAAAGGGGTGAATGTGTTTAATGGAGATAAGAACACAACAAAAGCCAGCCACAGTTGCATCCACTTCATGCTAATGAAGGAATGAAGAGGAAGAGGAGTGAAAGAAGAGCGAAAAAAAACAAAAGCTATCTGTTTCAGTGAAATATCTGCACAGTTTCAATTAAATGAGCACAATGCAACTCATTATAATAAAAACAATTATTATAAATGTATTATTATTATTATTATTATTATTATAAATAATAATATAGATAATATATTTACAAAATAATCGAATTCAATAGAATAGTGATAGAATAAATGTTAGCCCGAGCTGTGGACACTAGAATGCATCTTTCTAATATTGTTGAATGAGCTGGTTAGCATCAGCTACGCTGCCTACACTGCATATATCATCATGTATATACTTGGTAGAATTATTATCCATGAAAATTCCTAAATGTAAACAATAAAGTCATAAATTGGGATACAACAAGAAAAAGCGAGTGTAATCATTTGAATGTGATTGATTACTTTTGGAACATGAATCTAATCACTCTAATGTTTAAAATTGCCTTTTATCTATTCGTGTGTTAGGTTATTTCTAATGCATGGCATTGGGGTCTTGTCAGATTCCTGATCTCAATAAATAAGTCCTTGTTAAATAAATATATGAAATAAAAAGAGTTGAAAAAGAACAGCAGTGGTTGAAGAAGCAAAGGGAATGAAGGAGAAGGGAACAGAATGGTGAGGATGCTCACTTGGTTGTCGCCAGGCAGGCGGGGCATGGAAGCGGCTCTTCCGTGACCTTCCATTGGTGGAAAGTGCTCGGTATCCGAGTAACCATCCCGCCCAATCTCTCTCATCTCTACCGTCTGAAAAGACACAGCAGGAGCCATTGTGATTGGTGGCTGGCCTCGGAAAGTGATTGAGGATGGGGTGGGGGAAATTAAAGGTACGGCGATCCTATTCAGGCCTGGAAGGGGAGGGCTGTTAAGGGGAACAGTTGGGGAGTGAGATCAACTTGAATGGCTTGCTGCTTACATCTGCTTCTGTTTACCTTCAATTGATTGTACACCATTTGGATGAACCAAGCACTAAAATCAACTTGCAGGAAGAGCACCATCTTTTGGTAGAAAACCAAATTGGATTGGTTCAATCGATGCAGTGCTAGCTAATGTTGGAGTGTATCGTAATGGTAGAACATATCTCAATGGATGAATACATCCATGTTGTTCTGTTGTCGATGGGCAGTGGAAACCATATTTGTAGTCATAAACAGCAGCTGAGGTGTTTTTGGAACGTTGATATCATCAGTTGAGCTTGGAGGGGAAAAAGTATGACCGTAAATATGTTGCAAAATGCAAGGGTTTGTAGCCTAGATGTGAGAACTTGTAGAATACGATGCGAGAACTTGCCGAACAAAAACTTGAATGTTAAAATGTTCACTAAAATATTCACACACGTGTTCTGAATGGGAAGTCACGGAAATAATATTCACAAATATTTAGATACACAATTTACATATACACACTGACAGATACAAACTTGTCATCACACATTTACACATTTTGTTTTTACTTGAGTCCATTTTCCAGTACAACACAACTTGGTGATTACAACCTCTCGTATCCGCATAAAAATGCAACGAATCTGCAAGCCTTGACTTTTGCTAAATAAATCTAAAACTTGCACTTGTAGCTGTGGAAGTAAGAGAGTGGTGGGGGGGGGGGGGGGGGGGGGGGGGCTTTTATGCATGGACATGTTTTATGAAAACAATATTCTTAACAACCCCCTACATTATTGGTGGAGAAACGGGACGCTGTTATTATCTACATTACTGTTTAGAATGTAAGAAAGCATTGTTCACGGTGCTTACGACTGTAGGAGTTTAAGTGTAATTTACACAATGTATGGCAGCTGAGCTGCCATACATTGCTTCGTTTTTAGCGTAAACTAGGTTCCACTGGTTAGGGTGAATTACACATATTCTAAGGTGCCTTTTGAAGCCAAAATAGCAATTCACCAGTTTAGTTTTAACTAACAAATTACTTCAGTAATCAATGTGACTCGATTTGTTTTTAATCACTGTCTGATTGCTAGTTATGTCACTCTAGAGAGATAAATCGGCCCGGACAGATTTGGTAGTGACACAGCCATAACCTATAGTGTGAAAGCAAAACATCAAGCTTATTGATTTCAGGCACGTTAATTGGACACAATGAATTCTTAATTTATCTTATTCATATTACACGTCCAAAGGAAATGCAGTCAAAAGTAGTGCAGCCTCAAGTTGCAATTATTCACTTATTCATAGTGAATAGCTCTGCTCCCAGATTTTGGTTCCACAAGTTCCCACATAGTATTGTACAAGTTCTCACATCAAGTCGACAAGCTCTCGCATTTTGCAACATATTTACCTTCATAAATAGGTAGATGTTTTTCATTTTACCACATGCATTTACAGAAGGGTTTACAGAATTTGGAGGGCTTTTTTAAACATTGTTGAATAAGGTACAAATTAAGTAATTATGAGACGTATAGAAATGTGGGTGTCAATTTCCATAGGATGTCCCAAAATTATTGTCAACTGTCAAGACATTTAATGGAAATGTTACAGGCCACTGATATTAATGTTAGCTTGCTAACCCAAACAACTTGAAAACACAAAATTAAATTTTGAATATTGTGCTAACAGGATCCCCGTATTTTTCTTTCTTTTCAGACATCAATATATTGCAGTTGACCCAACATAAATTTGTCTGGGTAGAGCCTTTCTTTGTGCTCTGGAACATGATTGGCCATTTCACAGTTGGAGATCTGAACCTCGAAACTGACCATGAAATGAGTCGCCATGCCAATCTCAGACCAGACATTTTAATTGGTGGGGGGGTTCAAGGAATGGATTCCATGGAAATGGAACTACAATCTTTATTTGCACATGGACCTCCTTCACCATGCAACTGTTAGCATTAGCTCCGGGCTTTTGTTTCGTCATAACATGAAAGTGGAACATGAATGAATCAAGCTGCCGCTAGTGCCGTTTTTGAGTGAGTATTCACTGTTGGGGTATGAGTGTGTGTGTGTGTGTGTGTGTGTGTGTGTGTGTGGTTGTGCCTGTATATCTGCTGTCTTTAAATCCAGTTGGTACACGTATGTGTGTGTGTGTGTGTGTGTGTGTGTGTGTGTGTGTGTGTGTGTGTGTCCATCCACTGTTTTTGGATCCTGTGGGTGTAATGTGTACAAATGTGTGTGTGTGTGTGTGTGTGTGTGTGTGTGTGTATCTAATGTGTACGTGTGTGTGTGTGTATCTAATGTGTAAGTGTGTGTGTGTCTGATACACACATGTCAACACACACACACTCCAATCTTTGGATCAACTGGGCATGTGTGTATACAGCCCACTGTTGTTGGGTCTAGTGTGAGTGTGTGTGTGTGTGTGTGTGTGTGTGTGTGTGTGTGTGTGTGTGTGTGTGTGTGTCTGTGAATGTCAACTGTTTTTAGATTCAATGGGCATGTGTTCTGCCCACTGATATTGGGTCCTCTGTGTGTGTCTGTGTGCTACCTGTGAGTTGGTCATGCGTCCCAGTCCGTCTTGGGAGTGTACATCAGGGTGGCCCTCGGGGCTCCAGCTTCCCACCTTCTGGGACATCTCCTGGGCTCGCACAGTCACCCAGGACTGGCTCTCTGAGATCCCCCCTTCAACAGCTCTGTGATGTCACATCCACACACACACACACACACACGTGCACATGTATATGCTCGCACACACACAAACACACACACACGCAAATATACATGCATGCACACACAAACACGCAGACACACACATGCAAGCGAACACACACATGCATACACACATACATGCGAACGCACACACACACACATACATATGCATTAATGCACAACCATCCAACAACCATCAAAAAACATTTGCCTTCTCTATATTGAACATTAACTAAATTCAGTAGAAATCTGCTCAACTAGCGAACGTTTAGAAAGAAACAGAAACAATTACTTGAACTAAACTAAAGGTCTAGTCGGGGGGGGGGGGGGGGGTCTTCAGCGCTACTTACAGGCTGCTGATTGGCTGGTCGGTCGTCTGTGGTGGCGGGAGAGCGGTGAGTCCCGAACCACCGTCCTGTGTGGGGGAGGGCGGCTCCACGCGCTGAAACAGTAATGGCGTTCGATTCTGTGTAAGATATGCAACATGGCCGACGCCAGCGATCAGCCAAGCAAACAGCAGGGGAAATGGAAGAGGAGGAATCGGGCGGGGCAGGAGCAGAAAAGGCACGGAGCACACAGCAGAGTTGTCATACAGAGACGAAGAAAAACCGAAAGGAGAGAGAACAGATAGAGTATCCTCTCCCTCTTCTTATAGAGAGAGAGAGAGAGAGAGAGAGAGAGAGAGAGAGAGAGAGAGAGAGAGAGAGAGAGAGAGAGAGAGAGAGAGAGAGAGAGAGAGAGAAAGAGAAAGAGACAGAAAGAAAGAGAGTGAGAGTGAGTAGAGAGACAGAGAGAGAAAGAGACAGAAAGAAAGAGAGAGTGAGTAGAGAGAATAAGAGGTAGGAAGAAAATAAAGGAAGAGTAGGAGTCTTTGGAAGAACTGACATCCCCGCAGCCTGTGGGATGAGGAAGGTAAGATGCAGCAACACTCTTGTGAGCGGTGAAGGCATTTGTTGCCATGGCGACGCCGACCATGGTCACTGGGGCCTCCGGATTGCCGCCAACCCACCACTTGGACATCCATAACCCACCCTTACCCTCTTTGCGGTCTCCCATAGCTCTGGTGGCATGTACGTGCTAAGACGTTAATGTGGGGGCTATAGATTTATACTGTGTTATGCTAATATTTGAATTCAAGGGATATTATGCAGTGTTTTTAACCATTGTATCAAAAAACTAACAAAATGGATGCCCCAAAATGATTGCTTCACATCCCCGCCCCAAGCTTAACCCGGGATCATGTTTGATTTATAACCAGCTCTAATCTGCTCTTTTCACGGTCTCTACTGTACTCACGTCCATGATGGACGAGGCAAGTCTCATATTTTGGGTATATTTTCTTGAACTAAAGGTCTAAAGACTCCATTTTTAGCTCAACTCTTAAAGAAAAGAAAACGCAAAGCCAGTAGAAACGATGTGCTTGATCCCAAAATAGTTTTAAAAGGCCAGGAAAGCAGGCCTACTGTCTGTCTAAAGATAGGAAGAAGGGTATGGGGTAAAAATCCAGCACATTACTCCTTTAAAGGCATGTCCACACTGTGAGTCTATAAGATGATCTCACAGGACAAAGAGATAAATTTCTCTCTGTGAATAATCTTACAGTCGCTTTGCTATCACAGGCATGAACTGATGTGCTTTGAATGTTTACTATTTGGTCATTTAGCAGCATTGCTAATTACAGGTAAATTATGTTTTTTAGATTGATGCTTCTAATGACCAGGTAGGGTCAGTATTCTTGCTCATGGAGGCCTGCAGGTAGACTGTGGAAAATATGAGTTTGAGCCCAGTAAACGGGGTAGTCAGCCACCCTAACCCCCTAAAGTATGTATATTTATTCTCTAAAGAAAACAAAAGCCAAGGGGGGATGCAGATGCAGTGTGGGACTCTAAGGGGCAGGTAGATGAAATGACTTGGTCGATCAGCATTAGCGAAGAGCACTGAACGTGCTAATCATAGTACACACACAGTCGGTATAATGCAGGGTTAGAGGAAACAAAAAAAAGCACACTTAAAGGTAAATCAATCAATATTGCATCCACTTAGTGACATTAGCATCGCATTCAAAAACCGGCTGGTGCAATTAAAATAGCAACATTGTTGGGTCAGCTGAGTCGACGGTCATCCAGGTTCAAGTGTGTACATTAGAGTTAACCGATCAGGAACATGCATTTTACAGAGCTTATGGTGCACTCATGCTTTCGGAGGTCCAGACCCATACTGGCATTCACAGTTGTGGGCATGGGTCAGGTGGTCATAGGTGCAAATGTCTCAGACAGATTTCAGAAAATAAAATGTCAGCTGATAGTTTATTTTCCCCCTTTTCTTCAAAAATAAATATTCCCATCCCAAATGACATTACATTAAAATAAAACTTAATTTACTTTTTTGTGGCTATATCTCTGGGCGTTGCTGACCTTTTGTAATGCATGTGTCAATGTATTGCCATTATCACACTCCTTCATCCATTACTTTGCCCACTCCTAACAAAAAATGAGTAAGAGTCAAGAATTCAAGACATTTGCTCTGCAGCTCACATGATGGTGTCAGCTGTGACATTTAGCCCAATATGAGTAACAGCACTTTTGTACCTCCCAGGCGAACATGTTGTAGCATATCAGGCATACCAGGTTAGGTGTTTCATACAGGGCCATGCTATAATGCTAGTCCTTGTTGCCTGAGGCCTGGTCCACACTAGGCCGGTGAAATGTGTCAATAATAAAATAAAAAACTATACAAAGTAAGGCTTTGTTTTTCGCCACCGCAAACTGATCATTTTATATATGTTCTCCGAAGTGGATGAATCAGACAATGCTGGTGTAGTTAACAAATTCCTCCCCCTAACAAATTTGTCCAGGGGAGTCTTCGATTGTGCCGCTGTATGACATAGCAGGTTCTGATTGATTGAAAGTTTGTGGTTAGCAGCCATTTTCTTTTGCCTAATAAAATGCAGTACTTTATTGTTGATTAACGCAGTCAAATAACACAATTTAATATACAATGTTTCCTCTTGATTTCTCTTCCCATGGGTATGGGAAGGCGATGTAGCCTAAATAGATGGAGAGCTAAGATTAGCATTTTACAATAAGGGTTTTAAATAATGTAAATAGACAGATATAGCCATGATAAGTGGTTGACTTAACAAAAAATTTAACTCACGTTGTAAACACACGAATCATTTTTAATGGTTAAATTGATTCAAACCGATCAATAACATAAAACGAAGAGCTAAGATCGTTTAGTATGTTTAGCTACGTTTTTGATCAGGTGAATGGCTGGCCAACCTATGTTGGTGGAACACAGCAATCAGAACCTGCAGCCTCATACAGCGAAGCAATCAAAGGCCCTCCCCCCGGAGGATTTTATCAGGGGGGAGGAATATGTTACCGACACAGTTCTCGTAGGCAAACGTATGTATTTCTGAAGCCAACACAGATGTAATCCCGTGATCCAGACATTGCAAGCGGCTGAGTGGGGGAGTTTGTTGAATCAATATGTGCGCTATCATACTCTGGAGCATCGGCACTACAGTTTGGATGTGCGAGTCTCTCCAAAACAAGACCCGAAAAACACAAAATTGTGTTTTTTACTTTAATCTGGCATATCTGTTGTGGACATGGCTTCAGGTTCTCTACCTGGTGACACACAATGGGTAGAGGGCGGAGGAGGGACAGAGGAGGGGGGGTTGTAAGGGAGGGTTGGTGAGCCTCCCCCCTACCGTACCTGCTCATCCCTTAGCGCCTGGGAGCGCTTGATCTTGCTCTGGCGGTAGTACTCCATGATCATCATGGCAGCATAGATCTTCCCCACCGTCAGGTCTGTGGCTGCTGAGAAAATGACAAGTTACCCTGCGAGATTAGACCCTTCGGTATGGACCCTTAGCGAAAGGGATGGCAGAGAGAGAGAGAGAGAGAGAGAGAGAGAGGATGGGCCATGCACGCACACACGCACACACACACACACACACACAAATACACAAGTAAACAACGTACCTTTCACACATGGAACACTGAGGCAATAGTCTTTTCACAAACAGACAGATTTATTTTTCTTTTGAACGTTTCTTTTTTCAAAGTTTTAATATAAATCGTAACATCATTCACCAAAAAAAAAGGTTCCCTAGTTGCGCAAGGTTACCAGTAAGCCAAAGTACATTATTATTAACCTAATATGTATCCATCTAATTAATTTGTTAATGTATTTTTGGATCAATGAATTACAAATTAAGGAAATAAAGAAATGATAAACCATTTATTTTATATCTATGGCCTGAAAGACGATTTGCACAATATCATTTGATGTCCGTGATTCACCAAAAAACAATGCAAATCTGCACCTAAATTATCACCTTGCATCTTTTTATCCCACATACAAATACAATTAGGTTCATTATAACCTATCAAATCTGCAGATCGATAATATTCTTTGCAAGTGGATCATACGATACTATGGATTCACCAGTGTTTCAGCCGATATCATCCAAATTGTGGAATATCAGGATCGTTAAATTCCGTGAAGATGCTGATATTAACCTCCGAGTTTTATGTTCTATTTTATTTTCAAAAACTATATTCTGTTCCCATATGGCTGGTGTGTATATGCGCAAATGGCTACTGTTCATGAAAATAACTGAATTGGTTACCGTTATCATTAAGTTATAAATATTGTGGCCAAATAACGTCATGTCCCTAACATCCCGAGGTCTCGTGTCATGACATATCTTTAACGACATCGGAAAATGGTTTACGTCAACATTAAATCAGAGGTAAATTACCATAGATACCCAACCAGACATAATCTGCTACAGGGGTGAATGGCTCTGGAGTGAAAAGACGTCTATAGAGAGATCATCTATAGTGAGGCACCCTCTGATCACAGAGATCAGCTACTTACATGGACCTGGGTGATCTGGGGCTGGGTGCTCCATGTTTGGACAGGGGGCTTGGTATTGGGTCTTAGCTTATCATATACACTATGTGTCTGGTGTGTGTACATCAAAATCCCATAGAGGCCAGACTTTGAGTTTGTGTGTTTGGGCGTGTGCTTGTGAAAACTAACACTACCACTACTTCCTACTCAAAAGCATAAACTGTGTGCGTATGTGTGTGTGCCTGCATGTCTGCCTGTCTGTGTGTGTCTCTGTGTATGTGTGTGTGTGTGTGTGTGTGTGTGTGTGTGCCTGTCTGCCTGTGTCTCTGTGTATCTGTGTGTGTGTGCCTGTGGTGTGCTCTCCTGGGCTGTATCAGAGGGTGCAGCGGTGAGAGAGAGAGAGAGAGAGAGAGAGAGAGACGGGCTGAGAGAAGCGATCCTCGGGTGGAGTGAAGGTTTAACAACGCTGGGGTGGCGGGTAGGCGGGTGCCACCGTGTCCGCCTGGTGGTGGTGGTGGTGGTGGTGGTGGTGGTGCTGCTGCTGCTGGAGGTGGTGGAGGTGGAGGACCCCATGTCCCACCTGGGGGTGCCTGCAGCCACACACACACACACACACACACACACACGCTGCAACTTACACTTGTGTGGCGTCACCAGCAGGTCCAGGGTTTTCTGGGAGAGGTTGGGCCAGATCGCCATCATCTCCTTCCTCAGCTCGGCGTCCATCTGGTGCTTGTCCACGCCGCCTGAGCGCGCAGGTGACCACGCAGGTGAGCACGCAGGTGAGCACGCAGGTGAGCACGCAGGTGAGCACGCAGGTGAGCACGCAGGTGAGCACGCAAACGGTGGAAGGCCGGTGGACATGCACACATTCACACACATGCGTACAGGCAGACACATGTGCGGGCACACGCACACACGTACAGAAACACATACACAGACGTACCGCAATACACATATTCAGGCACACACACAACATATAGCAATGCACACATATACAGGCACACACATGAACACATACACATACACACACACACACACACACACACACACACACACACACACACACACACACATGCAAACACCACAATGGCCAGACCCAGATGCGCACACACCCACATGTACAGGCCCACATACACAGGTACCACAATACACAAACACATACATACACACACACAAATACACACCATAATGGCCAGACCCAGATTCACACACACTCACACACACACATGCACACACACACACACACACACACACACACACACACACACAAACACAAACACCGCAATGGCCAGACCCAGATGCACACACACATACACACAAATACACACATATACAGACGTAAAATCACACCAACAACAAAGTTTCATAATTCAATATGTTCATGTCAATGCAAACAGAATACATTGAGTGGACATAACACAGGCACACACACACACGGACAGAAAAAGAAAAAGTCTCATTAGTTTTTATGGTCTCTAGTTTGAGTGTAGTGATCACTAGATCTGGAAAATGTTATGAATGCCTTTTTATATCCATATCACATCAATAAATGAAAAGTAACTGCCACTCCATTTCGAAAAACTAATTTCATGAAACCCTAAATGGCACACGGAACTATATCTAAACATAGCTATAGATAGATACAGAGCTCTATAGCTCTTTAGATGGATATGCAATACACCGCCACCAGGAACACTTGAGGTACGCTTCAGTACAGAAGTGTACACTTAAAGTACTCCAGGTACAAGTGGAAGGAGGAGCCTGCAGGAAGAGCCAAAGCTTTCGGGGTTCACCGGCGCCACAAGTCGTCTAGAGAGAGGACGCTCGACTACAAACGGAGGAACCCCAGAGAGAGAGAGAGAGAGAGAGAGAGAAGGGGGAGAGAAAATACACAAGAGTGATGAAAACACATGCGGACAACAAAGAGGTAAAATGGGGAGGACTCCAAACCTTCAGCACCCTTGGCTATCTTGATGTCCAGTGCCGTGCGTATCAGTGCCATGAGGGTGGAGTTGAAGTGCACCGTGTTGTCGTCGGCAACGGGCAGGTCCATCCTCAGCAGTCTCTGCCAGAGAGAGAGAAAGGGGATGGGGAAAGGGAGACAATCAGTGTACAGGAAGTGGGGATGGAAGGCAGGAAGGAAGCAGCAGGTGAGAATGAATTTGTTCTGAACCTCCGGGAGAGGATGGGGGATGGAGGAGGGAGGGAGGCGAGAGAGATGGGGGAGGGAGGGAGGGGGTGGGGGGGAGAAGGAGGAGCTCTGTCACTTGGATTCTTTAGAACTTCAACATTTGCATTTTAAGTCATATGTTAGAGGAACTGAAAGGTGTTTTGTGCATCAAGTAACCTGTGAGTGTCTAGGTGACAAATTAATACACAACATTTCCTGCTATATTCTGCTAAGACCTCAACAATATACATGTATTGCCTAGTTCCATAGCTAAGTTTGCTTCATGATAAAATTACCTCACAGGTTTGTAAAATTGGCAATGTCACTTTTGTCAATGAGCAAACACTAACTCCACAGAGCTCCCCCTTCTGGTTTGGAGGTTCACAGTTAAACAACAACAACAAAATAACAACAACAACAACAAAGAAGACCTGGTAAACAAGCCAATAAACCAAAATGTTGCTTCTGTGAGAGAGACATGACAATGAGAACAAGAAAATCCCCTTTTTAACTTTTTGGTTTATCAGTTGAAATCGTACAGCTCAGGTGTTGTTGATGAACACAGACGGGACCACACGGGTCCTCACGTCGATGGAGGGGGAGGGGGAGGGCGTGCTATAGTGTGTGTGTGTGTGTGTGTGTGCGAGCAGAGGAAGGACGACTGAATCCCAGAACAGCAGCATGCCATGCCTGCCACCCAGCCCAATAGAACATGCACCCCACCCACACCCCGCTTTCACCATGCCTCCCCCATGCAAAACATTACCCCTCCCCCAACCCCAAGACAAGCAGTTACGCAGCCATGCACGTAAAGGAATCCTTTGCTGTTGTTGGTAAAATATGAAGTTTGTTAAGTCTTGGTTTTTTGTGATGAACAGTTTGTCGCTGACAAAAAAGTGGCCTAAATGTGTAAGAAATTAGCAAAGTCTCTGGGATGGAATAATGACAGAGATAGAGAGAGAGGAAGAGAGAGCATCATTCTGTGGAAACTATGAGAAGTAAGAAGAGAAGTAGAGGGTTTTTGAGGGAATAAGCAAAGGGGCGTGTTGATGATATGAAGAGAAAATTGGACCAATCATACGAGGAGTGTGAGCTCGAGCCAAAATGAATGAAAAGAAAATACAAACTATAAAAACGTGAAATTGAAACATTTCTGTTGAGCTTCTCGACTACTGTCCAGCATGTTTCAGACATGGTCTGGTTCAGAACAACTGTTGGTGATTTGGACTGTTATGGACCATTCATGACAAATAGGTGTCATTTATTAATTGTTCCTGAATGTGGTCATATTGTGGTATAGATTACCATCAAGGAAAAGGAGAGACACGGGATGGCACAGGATGTGCCAGTACGTTTAGTGAGATACGCAGAGGCTTGCATAAGCATGCAAAAAGATGGTTCAACTGTGGTGAGAGTATCTGAGAAGTGGAAGGGGATTGTGGTGGTGCTGGTGATAGTAGTAATGGTGATGATGGTGGTGGTGATGACTGTCATAGTAGTAATGGTGATGATGGTGGTGGTGGTGATGGTGATAGTAGTAAGCGTGATGAAGGTGAAAGTGGTGGTGATGTTGGCGACGGTGGTGGTCGTGAAGGTGGTGGTGATGGTGGTGGTGTTGAAAGTAGTAATTTTGATGGTGGTGGTAGTAATGGTGATGATGGTGGTGGTGGTGGTGAGGGCATCATTGGTGATGATGGTGGTGGTGGTAGTGGTGGTGTTGATGAAGGTGGTAATGGGGGTGGTGGTGATGGTGGTAGAAGTGGTGGTTATGATGGTGGTGGTGTTGAGGACGCTGGTGGTAATGGTGGAGGAGGTGGTTTGACTGAGTCAGGGGTCTGGAAACAGAATTGCACTGCATTGACAAGAGAGCCAGAGGAACAGGGATAAGTCGATTGGACCCTGAATAGACAGACTTGATTTGGGGGTATGGATCTACAATGGAACATATGTCTTTAACACAGACCCCTTCTGCTCCCCTCTGAGAAAGTTGGAAGTCCAGTATTATGTTGGATATATTGTATGTATGGAATGTGTGTTGGTAGGGTGTGTGTGTGTATCCTCCATAAAACACACACAGGTCCCATCCACAGGACAGAGTGACTCAAGAGGACACAAGTCTGACCAACCTTCCAAGCCCTGCTGCACACGCATGCTATTTGTGTCTGTACAGTGGACATGGTAGTATGTATGTAATGTGTGTGTGTTTGTGTGTGTGTGAGGATGTATGTGCAATATGTACATGTATGACGTATTGCACATATGGATATGACGGCATTTACAGTGCTAGGGTTAGGGGTTTGATTACCATTGGAGCGACCCATGCTTTGAACTCGCAGTGTTTGCCTTAATCCTGTTGACTCGGTAATACCTTTAAGCATACAGTAAGGGTTTTATTGGATGAGAAGTGTATGTGTGTGTAGTTATGCATATTGTTATGGGCCGCATGATGCGACTCCTCCCGTATGCGGTGCAAAAGAACTGAGATGGTCGCTCCGGTCACGCTTTCCTGTGGATACACACCCCAGGGTACCCCCGTCTCCCGCCTCCCGACCCAAAAACCCTGCTATCTAAGGCTCCCTGCATACCCCCCATACCCTCCGCCCTGACCCAGATATGATAGCACCGCCCGACGGCCACAGAGTCCGGCTCACCCTGCACTCTGCACCACAAATAGGTCAAAGCCAACAAACGACAACAGCAATAACGACAGCGAACGGCAACTACGTAGAAGATACCACATGAAGCTAACACTCCACCACCACCACGGGAATAGCCCCCCCCCCCCCCCTTCCCCCCGCTGGCTGGGGGGCTGGGTGGTCTGCTGACCTTGTAGGCTACCCGAGCCGGACAGCGCCTCCCCAGACCCAGTGGTGGGCACATGTGTCTCAGCATATCATACATATCCCTCACACTGATCCTGCCACTGTAACACAGCCACAGCCCCCAGAGAACACAGAGAGAGAGAGAGAGAGAGAGAGAGAGAGAGAGAGAGAGAGAGAGAGAGAGAGAGAGAGAGAGAGAGAGAGAGAGAGAGAGAGAGAGAGAGGAGAGACAGATATAGGGGGAGACAAAGAGGGGAGAGAGAGAGAGAGGGAGAGAGAGCGAGAGAGAGAGAAAGAGGGGAGAGAGAGAGAAATAGGGAGAGA
Source organism: Lota lota (assembly GCA_026745465.1). NCBI lineage: Eukaryota > Metazoa > Chordata > Actinopteri > Gadiformes > Lotidae > Lota > Lota lota. The sequence goes on along the minus strand of JACYXH010000069.1, from coordinate 2,204,961 downwards.
GAGAGAGAAAGAAAGTAGGGCCAAAGCAAAATCAAAAAAGAAGGAAGGAATAAGAAGACAAGATTACTGGGTGGATTCAGAGAAGGGGCTTGTCTCTAAGCCTGGGGGAGGAGTGTGTGTGTGTGTGTGTGTGTGTGTTTGCACGTGTGTGCGTGTTAGTGCATGTGTGTGTGTGTGTGAGGGTGTGTGTACATCGAAATATGACCGAGGCGGAGCTTGTACACAGGTAACAAACTGTTCCAGGTGTGGAACGTGGGGAGGGGGTTATGTCACGCATCAATGCAGATTCTGTCCTCACCCCGCTCCACAACCCCCCGAAACATAAAGTAACGATGCAACGGTGCAGTGGAGCGCCCCAGAGAGACTCCGTTCTGTGAGTCCTACGGCAAGCAAAATAAAAGTGAAACAATGTGTGTGTGTGTGTGTGGGGGGGGGGATTAATCAAATGTTAATGCTAATGGTTTTTTTTTTTCTACGTGATGAATCTCACATGCTTCTGACTAGCCCCAAAGGGGGATGATGGGGAGGGGGGAGGGGTGTCTGCACAATCTCTTGGCAGTGCAGAATGCAGGTTGTTAATGGTGAGGGAGAAGAACAAAAAAATTAAAATAAAGTGTCAACAATTATTCTAAAGAAAGAAAAACTATAAAAAACGGTACAAAGCAGCATTCACTTTCATTCCCAAATGCTGCAGCTAGCATGTGTGGTTGAGACGTTTTGTTTGAAGGGAAGCCAAACCTTGCAGGCCACCCTATGGGGGCACTTCTTGCCTAAGCCGAGGGGCGGGTCGATTACTCGTAATAAACTGTACATGTCCTTATAATGAATCCTCCCGCTGAAAGAAGAATACACAGGGGGTTAGGAGACAAACAAACACACACACACACACACGTACACACACACATATACAGACACACACACAGAAGAGAACATTTAGAAGAGAAAAACAGGGAGGAAAAGATTGACACTTAGATTGATATTTAAATATACTGTATACTGTAAGTTTACCACCTCTGGCACATGCGCCTGTAGACACACGCAGACACACACACACACGCACACACACACACACACACGCACAGAAAATGCACATCACAGATTTGAACCAACCTGTGAGTGTGAGTCCAAAGCATTGTGGACACCATTTTCAATACCACTTACTACTCAAATATCCTTTTATTTATTTCTTCCCTATTTCCCTCCTTCCCTCCTTCCTTCCTTCCTTCCTTCCTTCCTTCCTTCCTTCCTTCCTGCCTTCCTTCCTTCCTTCCTTCCTTCCTTCCTTCCTTCCTTCCTTCCTTCCTTCCTTCCATCCTTCCTTCCTTCCTTCCTTCCTTCCTTACCTTATTTATCTGTCTTGGTGGTGGGGGCACCTGCCTTGCTGTTCTTCATCGCTCACCCGTGTGCACGGTGACATGTGCACGGTGACGTGTGCACGAAAATGTGTGCACGATAATGTGTGCATGGTGATGTGTGCACATGACGTGTGTACGGTGATATGTGCACGGTGGCGTGTGCACGGTGACGTGTGCATGTGGTAATTAGAGGAACACCCGTTGTGTGCATGCTGAAAGGGTAACTGCCTAATAGGCCCTTTTCAGTATCTTTTACTGCCAACGTTGCTCACAACGTCTATTAAATTAATGAGGACAAATAGTACAATTTCTGCTTGTTCTCCAGATGAGGCGAACTGTAAAAACAGACAGTGTGTGAATGGATGTTACAGCCTGTGCACATACTAAACATTATTTTGTTCATCCCTTCCACTCTCCCTTCCATCCTCTCTTGTTTTCTTTGTGCCTTCCTACCTTCCTTCTTTTCTTCATCCTCCCTCCCTTCCTCCCTCTCCCCCTCCCTCCCTCCCTCCCTCCCTGTCCGTTACAGGCCACAGGACAGTACGAGGACGAGACAGGAAGTGGATAACAGACCGTGCTGGAATACAGATACTGTTAAACTTAGCGCTCGGGTTGGGGCGACCTTGTGTCCACATTAAGTTTTTTTGTTAGTATGCCGATTCCAGAGAGGGGGAGATGGGGGAGAGGGGATGGCGAGGTGGGAGGGAGGGAGTGAGTTGGGGATTGGGGGAAGCTTCTCTGAACCTTTCACGTTGTCATGGTGAGAATTTGTCCTGACGCCACGGCAACTGGCTCTGAGAAATGTCCTATTCGTCCGTCCTCTTGACCTCCATTTTGTCCAGTTGTCACAGAAAAAACACTGTTTGTTTGTTGTTTGGCTCATTTTAGTTCACAATGATGGGAAATAGTAGCCACATATTTTACTGAGAGCTTCACTGAGGAGGTTTCATTGACATGTTTGGTGTGAATGAGCATGTTAAAACGTTGTCTTAACTATTAAACCTGTTTTATTGCAACTTATTAACAGAGTTTATGTCAGCATGAATTGTGTGTGTCCACCTTTAATTATATGAATTCTAAAATTATTAAATATGCCTTTTGTTTCTGTATTCATGTTTGCATGTTGGTTGCAGATGGTTCAACAATATTGAGTGTAACTCCATATGAATAGTATAGGTGATCCATCCCCAGAGATGGCATGTGTATGTGTGTGTGTGTGTGTGTGTGTGTGTGTGTCCTCACCAAGCTGCTGGGTCGTACTCTGCCCATATCCTGACGTACTCGTCCAGGTGATGAGGTCCCAGGATGGACGAGTCTCTGGTCAGGTACTCAAAGTTGTCCATGATGACGGCCACAAACAGGTTCAACATCTACGCACACACACAGAGCACTACTTTAGCTCTGCTCTAAAGTAGAGCAGAGCTAAAGTAGTTGTTTGACCTAGTGACAAAGCCTCACTGGTGGCTACAGTGGCCAATCCAACTTGAGAAACGCCCTACCATGTCCTAACGTGTACCTAAACATCTAATGTAAATCTACTGCGAAAGTGCCTAGTTAATCACTAAATCACAAAATCATCATCATCATTATCATCATTATCATCATCATAATCATCATCATTATCATCAGCATCATCTTCATCACAATATATGTATAAGTACTCACCAGGAAGGAGCAGAAGAAGATGAAGGAGACAAAATACAGATAGGCGAACTGGCTCCCACACAAGGAGCCTGATTCCTTGTTTTCAGATAGGGGGTCGCATGCTTTCCCCCCCAGACAGGCCAGCATGATCTCATGCCATGCTTCCCCCGTCGCGCTCCTATGGGGTCACAAAGATATGCAATTTAATATATTAAATATTTTCTTATAAAACACACCACAAAAGTTAGCTAAGATAAAACAGTACGCTAGGCTAAGATGAATTATGATTAAAGATAAGGTACAGTAAAATTAACAGGTGCTATGCTAACCTATGCAAGATTAAGCTAAGCTAAAATGCTAAGTTAAAGTGCTAAAGCAAGGTAGAATAAGGTAAGATATGATAACATTTGGACTAACAATGGTGGTATGTGTTTGTATGTTTGACCCAAATTGCATTTCTCTGCAGATGTATTAAACAGGAATGTGAGGGCATAGAGACCTGAATAGGAGTATGAGGGCCAGGAAGAAGGTCCTGAAGTTGTTGTGTTGGTTGATGGCACTTTCACTGTCTTCTTCAATCCCAATATTCCCAAAGAGCTGGTCCAACACAACAAGCACATTAATGTGCAACTCCACCAGAACCACACTTTAAAGGGACACTGCTAAAGGTGCTCCAAGCAGCAGAACGTTTCGTACATCCACAATTTTCCTGATACAGTAACAGTGTTTCCTATAACCTTGGGGTCACCTGATAGCATATACATATTTGGTTACAACATATATTATACTTTTTAAGATAAAATAATAATATAAAAGAATTGAAGGGTCTCAAAAAGGTCCTTTATATACAAACAGACAGCTTAATGATTTGTAGCCACAAGTGAACTACTACTCATCACCTAGTGTGTCACAATGCACATACCTCTACCGGGACAGACGTTGAAATGGTTAAAACAATGTGTGTGAGGAACCAGACGCACAGAAATGTAAGACATTCTGAGATCAAGCAAGAGTCTTCCTCACCTGCATCCCTATGATGGCGTAGATGAAGAACAGCATGGCTATGAGCAGGCAGACGTACGGTAAGGCCTGAAGGAACCAAACAACACAATCAGCATCGGGTCCAATCCCCAGAGGAACTGCTATACTAGTGATGTGCAAGTGTTTCTGTGTAGCACGGGGTTAGGGCTTTGCAAGCCAAGTCCGATTTTTACAGAGGAGAACATTATTTTTACATACGTTTCTTTTTTTTTTATGGACATCATTAACATAAACTAAGTAAATTATATCAGGCTTGTGTGTGTGCATCTGACTATAAATACTGTGTGTGTGACATCTGAATGTGTATGTTTGTGTATGTGTATGTGTATGTGTGTGTATGTGTATGTGTATGTGTATGTGTATGTGTATGTGTGTGTATGTGTATGTGTATGTGTATGTGTATGTATGTGTATGTGTATGTGTATGTGTGTGTATGTGTATGTGTATGTGTATGTGTATGTGTATGTGTATGTATGTGTATGTGTATGTGTATGTGTATGTGTGTGGACCTTGAAGGACTGGACGAAGGTCCAGAGCAGGATGCGAATGGTCTCTCCCTGCCGCAGCAGCTTGATGAGGCGGGCTGCACGGAACAGCCTCAGGAAGCTCAGGTTGATGAAGTTGTTCTGCACAGCCGCCATGACACCAGCACACAGACAGAGAACGAGAGAGAGAAAGAGAGAGCAGCAACAGAGATAGACACAGAAACAGAGAGAGGAAGAGAGGAAGAGAGCAGCATAGAGATAGACACAGAAACAGAGAGAGGGAGAGAGGAAGAGAGAGCAAGGGAGAGAGGAAGACAGAGGAATAGAGACAGAGAGGCAGAGAGGCAGAGGCAGAGAGAGAGAGACCGAGTGAGAGAGAAAGAGAGAGTAGCACAGAGATGGACACACAAACAGAGAGAGGGAGAGAGGCAGAGAGAACGAGGGCAAGGGCAAGGGAGACCGAAATACAGAGAGTGCAGAAGGGGGAGAGAGATGGGGAATTTAGGCAGAGGAAAGGAAGGAGGAGAGGAAGAGAGAGAGCAGAGAACATAAAGCGGGGATATAACACAAAGAAGGTGACAAGGGAAAGAAGAAAAGAGGACAGGTAGAGAAAGAATGAAAGAGTGAAGAAGAGGAGGGTTGTACATCATTTGGAGGGGGGGGTGGGAAAAGAGAAGAGAGTAGTCAGTGGCCGAACAAAGAGAACAAGCACACTTTTTCTTAACCCTACATTTCAAGTCAGGCACATTCAAATCAAAGAGTAGGTGGTGGGGGGAGGGGGGGAGGGGCAGGGTAAAAAAACATTCAAAACCATACGCAAACTGGTTTACATAAAACCAAAACAAAAGCATATCAACAAACCAAAGAAGAAAGCAAGGCACCAACTCATCTCATACCCCCCAAGGAGTTAGCGAGGAACCAAACACACACAACCAAACAGCCCAGAGAGGAGGGGGTGAGGAGAGCAGAAGGCCCCAACCAGGCCAGGGTGCTGGGAGAGAACTAGGAGGTGTGGGGTTAGGGGGTTGTCGTTCATCCAGGTGCAGGGCCCTGTTCCTCGCATGCCGTTTCACTACATTGTCACGACACTCACTTCTACTATGTCAACGCAATCAGGTCACTGTGATACAACTGCAGTGGAGCGCCTAAGATTGAGTTGAGTAGCAATCTGCATGGATGTAAAACTCGGTGTATTTTTTCAATGGGACTCATTCACCTAGCGGCCATCTTGATTCTAAGTACTAACCGAATGCGGCATTCTGCATCAGCTAGCGTTTAGAACCAAGATGGCCGCAAGGTGAATAGGGCCCTTGATGTAAGTAGGGCCCTATGCAAGTATGTGTACATTCACTTACATTCTGATAACCTTCCCCTTTTACCAAAAACCTTTGCATACTCCTACTCTTTTTTTCCCAAATAATCTTTTTGTTTTGTTAGTTTTTTGGCTAAAAGCTAAATAAGAATCATATTAGCATTAAATCCTATGCTACCTTGTTGAACTGTAACATGCATTTACTAGGAAAGGGGCCGATGTGTAAATACACTTCTCATAATGACCACCAAAGGCACTCACTGTTTCAAAGACAGATATAAAAGACAGATATTTAAATATCCTGCCAATGCGTTTTAACAGGCATAGACCACAACACCAGTAGCCTGCAATCAGAGAGAGCTTTAACATCATGTGACACGTTGTCATCCATGTCCAATAATAATAATCATAATAACAATACACAAGAAGGTTACTGGTCAAAGGATACACTGGAAATGTACCTAATTTACTCAGTACCTTGTTCAGTAAGTAAGTAAGTTGGTAAGTAAGTAAGTAAGGAAATATGTTTAGAGGGGGAGGTACTGGGGAAAGGTACTGTGTTTGAACCCTTGCTACTTAATTAGATATCTCTGCATTTATTCTTAGCCTTTTTTTGGGAGAAAAGCTAAATAACTAAACAAAAAACAACTTTCAAAAGTATTCAACGTTCCCCTTACTCATTAAACTGGGATAAAATATGAGCTTCACAAGTAAATGTGGAAGTAGATGTTGAAGACTAAGAAGACCAAGGCCTTTGACCAGTAAACAAGCAACACCATGGAGTATAAAAGGAAACAGGCTGCAGGCACATGCAGCTTCCATGAACAGTATTGTGCTGTGAGTCTGTGTGTAAAGTCATGCATGAAAGTAGTTGTTTAAATCTCAAGTCTCTGCCAGTCACTGTACTGTTGTACATCAATGTGTGTGTGTGTGTGTGTGTGTGTGTGTGTGTGTGTGTGTGTGTGTGTGTGTGTGTGTGTGTGTGTGTGTGTGTGCGTGTGTGTGTATTTACTCATGTATTTCCCCCCGTATCCGTGGGTGCCGATTAATTGTGAAGCATGTGGATGTTGAGATTCAGGCAGGTTTACTAATCTCAGGGCAGAGGGTTTCTGTTGCAATGACTGGCAGAGAGCTGGGTGGAATTTTATTTATATTTAGGTTCATTATAAAAAATAATTGAGGGGTGGGGGGGTTGCAGAGCTCATGCAAGGGGTAGGTGTGCAAATATGCAGGGTAGTATGGTGTGTGCGTGTGTGTTTGTGTGTGTGTGTGTGTGTGTGTGTGTGGGGGGGGGGGGGGGGGGGGGGGGAGGTGTAGGCAATACATGCACTGTGCCCAACAACATGGCCAGGCCATGAGGAAAAGTTGCGGTTTTGTTTTTAGGGGGAGGGAGGGGAATTCAACAAACAGATGCGGTAAAAAAAAGAAAAAGCAATAAAACAGATCTCCAAAAAAATTACAAACCATCTACACGTAGATGTTGCAGATGTGGCATGGTTTATAGCAGCACATTTTTGGATTTTGTGGTTGGTTTGGTCGGAGCAACCAGCGCGCGAGAGAGAAAACGTTTAGCGTGGACGGTACAAGAAAAGAAGGGCAGGTAAGGAAATAAAACAACAACAACAACAACAACAGCAGCAACAACAACAAGAAAGAAAACAGACACAGAAACACACAGAAACATAAAAGATAACAACAACAACAAGGAAATATCTGTGGTCACTGTGGAAAGATTTAGCAGCAATTCAGAAGGTGCTCATCCCTGGTCCTTGCTGCACAGGTGTGCAGCATTGTTTACATTATTTACATTGTGTTTATGTTTAGGATGTGTACATCCACAACAGGGAAAACCTAGGATCAAATTGTTGGCTTCTGGGGTTAAAAAAAATAATATATATAATATAATAAAATATGAAATATGAAATATATCTAAACATAAATAAAATGCAATAATACACTATTACATAAAAAACATTTTCTGACATACGTTTTACATAATTATTTTTCTTTAAGCCGTTTGAAACATGACCAAAAATATCCAAAAAGGCCCTGCAAGATTGTTGATTCAGCTTTGGTTTTTCAACCAATCAATTAGCAATTATCTCAGTATACCAATTATCTCAATATAGAAATTAGCTCAATATGCCAATTAGCTCAATATACCAAAGCTAAGGACATTTGAGAATAGAAAGTGCAAATGTTTAATTAAAAGCAAGCTCTTTAGTGGCATGTCGTTTACCTAAATAAACCTAAATACCCTTCACGTATTTACACTCAGCTTCATGCACTACTAGCTAAATACCCTTCAGGTATTCATGTTAAAAGTATCTCCTGACCTGGTCTAGTAGAACAGATGTTAGGCTTATCAGTCAAACTAGCAATTATCCACCAGGTTCATGTACAACTGTGTATATACAATTCTGATAATTTTACTACAATGCAATCGCTGAAAAAAAACATATTGTTTTACATTAGACTGGATCACAAAATAGGTACAGCCAGCAAGGACATTTTCAGTTTCATATCTAGCATACATACTTTCATATATAGACACTCAGACACATAGATAGAAACATTAAAACATTGAACTGTGTCAAAACACGCATACAGCAGCCAACAGGATACAATGGTTAGATCGGTTCACTGAAACTTCATTTCAGTCTTATCTCCTCCGAGTGCCCAAGGCTCTGTCTACCTGAGCATATGATTGGCTACTGAGAGGGATGCTATGACAGTTGGTTGCTTAATGCACTGCTAGCTGGGGCATAGTTGGCCACACCCCCTATCTCCCTAGCCCCACCCGCTACCAACTAGGACATTTATATAAGACTTTCAGGGGATGTTCATGCTTCGCTGAGCATGTAAAACAGGGGTCTCTCTTTCCCCCCCCCCCCCCCACTTCTCTTCCTTCATTCTCTTTTCTAGTCTACTTTTTTTTTCTTATGCCTTTGTGACAGATGTACAAGCCCACAGCTGTGCGCTTAAAGCCCAGCTATCATACACACACACACACACACACACACACACACACACACACACACACACACACACATACACACACCAAAGGCCACACTTACCCCAAGCTCGGTAACCAGAATGTCAGTGATGCTGCCAAGTACTGTCACACAGTCAAAAATGTTCCAGGCATCTTTGAAATAATTCTGTGGACACATGGTAGACAATTTGTAGGGTGTAGGGTGTAGGGAGAATAGAGAGAAAGAGAGACAGACAGACAGACAGACAGACAGACAGACAGACAGACAGACAGACAGACAGTCAAAGACACATAGAGAGAACAAGAGATAGAGAGTTGGTAGAGACCAAATAAGGGGGAATGACAAGGAAGAAGCAGAAAGACAGAAATTAGGACAATGGAGAGAGAGAAGGGGTATTGAAGCGAGAAATGGATGTGGAAGAAGACAGTGGAAGAGCCACAGAGGACAGAAAAACAAGTGAAAGAGAGAGATAGAGAGGGAGAGGAAGAGAGAGAGGGAGGAACAGGAAGTAGATTAGATGAGACAAGTGATGGACACAAACACACACATTGATTGATTTTCCGGATAGATAATAATCCAACAAGGTCACAAAGTCTCTAAAATTGTAAAATATCAATATTAACATTGGCATTACTACATTAATAATAACAACAACTTGCTTAATTTACAGGATTAATAATGGAACACAAGTCTACGTGAAACACAAGTACATTTACAATAGGATAAATATTCGATTTAGTTCCTTTCAATTATTTAGTTTGTAGCTGCTTTTGTTTTGATTGTGAATACAAAAATCAACCAACACACGTGCACACACACTTACCAGCACTCCAAAGGCGATGATTTTGAGGACACACTCCATGGAGAAGAGAGAAGTGAACACAATGTTGAGGTTGGCCAGCACTGCTTCATAGGTGGCTGATGCACCGTCATACTATGGACACACACATGCACACACACACACACACACACACACACACACACACACACACACACACACACACACACATACACACACACACACACACACACACACACCATTGTACCATATGTTACAGACTATGCAACTTCTCCATATCAATACTAAACGCTAGCTAGCTTCTGAGAGAGCTTCATAGGTAGAGTGACTTGCAGACAGAAACGTAGCTCATACATACATTCCGCCATAGGCCTTCGCTCTCTTACCTTCATCATGAGTACGATGGTGTTGAGCGCGATCATCGCCATGATAGTATACTCAAATGGCGGCGACACCACAAACTCCCACATGCGGTACTGGAAGCTTTGCTTGTTCTGGGGCATGTGTCGCGTCAGGGGCCTGGCGTTGATGGCAAAGTCTATACAGGCTCTCTGCGTGAGGAAGACGAGAAGAGCAGCAGGGTAGTGTAGTGGTCAGGGTGTGGGGACTTCGACTCCACAGGGTAGGAAATAAACTGGTGAGGATTGGTCTATCATATAGTGGCTTAGACTTTGACTAGAATGTGTCTCGATTTTGAGTTTTTGTCTAGTGAGAGTCGACGGCACGAGAGGTTTTCTTTTGCCCCTAGTATCTCTGTACTACTGTGACCTTGTGTGCTGTATCCATCTAGCCATCCTTCCATCCACTTACAGAACCATCCATCCTTCCTTCCATCCACTTGTAGAACCATCCATCCATTCACTTATTGAAACATCCATCCATCCTTCCATCCACTTATAGAACCATCCATCCATCATCCACTTATAGAACCATCCATCCATCCACTTATAGAACCATCCATCCATTCACTTATAGAACCATCCATCCATCCATCCACTTATAGAACCATCCATCCATTCACTTATTGAAACATCCATCCATCCATCCACTTATAGAACCATCCATCCATCATCCACTTATAGAACCATCCATCCATCCACTTATAGAACCATCCATCCATCCATCCACTTATAGAGCCATCCATCCATTCACTTATTGAAACATCCATCCATCCTTCCATCCACTTATAGAACCATCCATCCATCCATCCTTCCATCCACTTATAGAACCATCCATCCATCATCCACTTATAGAACCATCCATCCATCCATCCACTTACAGAATCATCCATCCATCATTCCATCCACTTATAGAACCATCCATCCTTCCATCCACTTATAGAACCATCCATCCTTCCATCCACTTATAGAACCATCCCTCCATCCACTTATAGAACCATCCCTCCATCCTTCCATCCACTTATATAATCATCCATCTCTTCATCCATCATCCCACCATCCTTCCATATACCTACACACCAATCCATCCACCCATCCGTCCAAATATCCAATATCCATCCATCCATGTAACTATATACCATCGATCCCTCCCTCCCTCCTCCCTCCCTCACCTCATTCTTTTCTAGGCTGTAGTCCTCCATCATCTTGTCTCCCTGTTCTTGGAAGGTGATGATGATGAGAGCCACGAAGATGTTGACGAAGAAGAAGGGGAAGACCACGAAGTACACCACGTAGAAGATGGACATCTCCATCCGGTACCCCGGGCTCGGGCCCTGGTTCTCATAAGTCGCATCCACTGAATGTTTCAGCACCCTGGGCAGAGACCAGGAGTCCAGTTAGAGAGAATGTGTGTGCGTGTGTGATACTCTGTGTGTGTCAGTGTGTAACTCTGTGTGTAAGTGTCTGTTTCTTTGTGTGTTTGTGTGTGGGTATGGGTGTGTGTGTGTGTGTGTGTGTGTGTGTGTGTGTGTGACATGGGCATATGTAAGGCTGTGTGTGTGTGTGTGTGTGTGTGTGTGTGTGAGTGTGTGTGTATTTGCCATTATGTTTTTCAGGGAGATGCGTCCTAGCATCTGCAAAAGTGTAACTGGTACATATAGATATAGAGGAATGGTGCTTTTGCGCATGTACGTGCATGCGTGCGTGTGTGCGACTCACTGCGGCCACCCCTCTCCGGTAGACACGGTGAAGAGGGTGAGTAGGGCCCAAGCCACGTTGTCGTAGTGAAAATCGTACTTCTTCCACTCCCGCTTCTGCGCCTTCACTTCGTTATCACGTTCATACACCAAATATTCGCCCCTAAAACATAAGAATAATAATGATGATCATTAATAAGATGGTCCTGTATACGTCAACTGGTTAACATGGTGTCAACATTGACAGGTGTTATGATTAACGATGGAAGAAGGTATCCATTTTGGATAAAAGCATCCACAGAATGGCGCACATATATACTGTTAGAAACTCTAAAGAAAGCTGTTGGTTCCGGTTCAGATTTATTTCTACCTTTTGCTCTAGAGCTTTATACACCTAATATGTATCTCTCACGTGACACTGTATGAGCTGTATGAGCGTCCCCCGCTTTCTTTAAAGCGGGGGACACAACATTCGTTAAACATGAGATCCAACATTGGGGGTCAAAATGTGGTTAAAGGTAAAGGCAGAGTACAACCTAATAGAAGGTTAAGACACATTCCCAATCTCCATCAACACTAGTCACTTCAGGAAATGTCTTCATCCAGTCACAAAGGGAGAACCGTGGTCTTAACCAGGTTCAATGACTTAACGTTCAAGGTATCCCCTTGAGAAAGCCGTAAAGTCGTGCAATTCTGCTCACATGACGTAAGCACATCCTGACCTGCAATCGCGCTCGAACTCTTTGGACTCGTCAGTGCAGAAGAAGAATCGTCCCTTGAAGAGCTGCACGGCCACCACGGCGAAGATGAACATGAAGAGCATGTAGACGATGAGGATGTTCAGCACGTTCTTCAGGGAGTTCACCACACAGTCAAAAACAGCCTGGGCATGGGAGGGGAGATCACATTTACGTAGTCATTTAGAAGATGCTTTTTTCCTAAAGGAATTACAAGTGAGGCAGAGAACAATCAAATACATTCAAAATGGGAGTGGCTACAAAACATTTTTAAAAAGATTGAAAACGAATTGAAAAAGTGCTTAAAAAAGCGTTTAGGGTTTTCAAACCGAACAATGAAACACATAACACTACTTAAAGGGATTGAAGAGTTCTGGAAACGTAACAAACACCCATGTAACAACAGTGACGCCCCCTGGGGATACCTTGAGTTTGGGGAGTCGTTTGATGGTCTTCAGAGGTCGAAGAACTCTAAGCACCCGGAGCGACTTGATCGTGCTGATGTCCTTCCCCGCACTGCTCCCCCTGTCAATGTGCACGCCCATACACACACACATGTGTAGACATAGACTCACACACACCACACACACACACAGACACACATACACACAAGCACAAATCGTAAGAAACAGGATAACAGACATACATAAAGGTTATCATGTTAATGTTCATTTTCATCTTCATTCCGAAATGGGAGTTCAGAGCCATTTCGCGATGGTAGTGGTTTCCGAGTTAACTCGCGGTGAGTAACTGCGTTGGGAGTAGACAACATGCAAAAAACAATGCGCTTTTCGTCACTCCTTAGCCTTGGTGCTTAGCGTCGTGTTAGCGTTTCAGCTACATGCTAGTGTTAATGTGATATTTTGCAACGACTACCACCAGTACTACATGCTATGGTTAAGCTTGGCCCAAACCTCTGCAACGCTTACTACTGAACCCCACATTTCAATGCTTTACAAGGAGGGATAAAGACTGGACTGACTCAGGCATGCCCGGCGCATGGCACAGTCTTCCCATGCGGCATTGAAACGTTGTTGCTTTCCATGCGTTGCCGTCGTGTCATTACTCCCACCAGCGCAACTCTGCTGGATGACAGGGACCATGCCCACTGGTTGGTGGACTGATCTATCCATCATACAGCTGGGTGACCATGCCCACGTGTGATGTCACTAGAGAGCATCACACCTGGTGGTAATATATGGGGGTCATTTAAACTGAGTGAGTTTTATAAGCGGGTTCATAGCATGGAATCTTGTCTTGGAGGGTTAGGGCTCTAAGACAAAGATGGCATTTCCTGACTGAAATGCTGAGCCAAACCTCTTTCTTTCTTTTTTTAGGAAGGGGATACTCTTGCAGAAACACGCAAATAAATAAACAATAGATGTGAGACACAAGGCCTGAATCCCTTGTACTACTTATGTTGATTCTTGAGCACAACACATTCTCCCCTGAGCAAGCTCAGGAATTAAACAATTTTGCAAGCAAACATCACGACTATTGTCTATCCTGCTGTAGGTAGATATCATCCTCTTTGTCTTTAACTAATGAGCTCTCTAGATTTTTCGTATCTTTATTATTTGAAATTCACCAAACTGTAGAATGAACAAAACAGAAACATGTTTTCACAGTTTCCCTCTTAAGAAAAACGAATTTAAGGTCAAAGGTCATGAACTCACCCCTCAGGGGGTACTAGTATCTCAACACACACACATGTATGTGTGCACATCTGTAACTGTGTGCATATCTGTGGAACACATATACGAACAGTATATAGTCGAATAGTTAGGCTGTCTGACTCCAGCTGTTTGAATCCCAATGTCCTCATTCTACCTGTTGGCATCCTTGAGCAAGAAAGACATCTTGCTCAAGGATGAAGGAACAGGTAGAACCTCTACCAGTCGCTTTGGATAAACCAAGAAAAGTCGGCTAAATGCCAAACAGCTAATGACCAAATCATTTCAGATGGTATGAGATACACACTGTGGTTGAGCCAGAGCTGGTTCCCAGAAAACCATCATCATCATCAACATCGATCAATGATTAATGTCAGAAGAGCACAGACACACGGACGGTCGACTGTGTGTGTGGTTAAAGATGGACAACGCTCTTAAAGAAAGAAAGAGAGAAAAGGCGTGTGGTTTTGGACGAACAGGCGCTGAGTCGGGAGGGGTCGAGGTGGGAGGGGGGGACTTTACCCGGTGCCGCTGCTGGACGTCCCAATGGAAAGATGACAGACAGACAGACAGGGTGAAGGAAAGAAAGACAGAAAGGAAGACAGGGGGACAGAAAGAAAGAATGACAAAGGAAAACAGAGATAGTGACAGAAAGACAGACAGACGGACGGACAGGAAGAAGTGGGTGGTGAAAAGGGACAGAGAGCGAGAACAGACAACAAGATACAGAGACAAAAAAACATGTGCGAGAGGAACAGAATAATAAAGGTGGTGCAAGGCCTGCCACGCATACACAAACACACACACAAACACACACACAAGAATTTAGCCTTATATTAACAACAAATAATTTTCTATGTGAAGCTCAATGCAGCCTTAGAATTGTGCATAAGATGTCCACACAAACAGTCCACGATGCCCTCAGGCTTTCAGACCAGACTAATCAAATCACACAAGTGATACCCATCTCTAGTGAGAGCGCTTAGCCTATCTAGACGGCTATTCAATTCCTTCCAATCCAATGAAGACACTATCAGGATTAGGTATTCTGGCTCTTTTGCTGCTTAACCTCCACTGTTTTTGTGCGCTAAGGCAGAGCTACCTGTTAAGAACTCTGCATGATGCCCGATGGTGCTAAAATAGCAGAACAATGGATTTGGGTGAGTCTGTTTACCTGCCTTTAACACCAGGTCAAAAGCATAATTTTCTTTCTATGGAAAAGAAGGTCAAATAATCGTGTTATTTTCCTATATACCTATAATGCTTACAAATATACACACACACACACACACACACACACACACACACACAAGCACGCACACATACAGCTAAAACCATCACATTCACACACCCACACACACACACGGGTCACAAACCCTTATTCACACACACACACAAACACATGTTAGACATATTAGAAGTTAGGCGAAGAAATGTTAACACACATCAATATATACACAGAGATAAATGGAAAGATGTTGCAGTGCCGGCTCCTCAAGACAGGGGGGCATTCAGCTCCAGTACTTCAGTGCTCCCTGGGGCATTGACGGTATTTCACGCGCGTATTTAAGTGTTGTTAAAGTCCAATACTTTAAAAGAATTACGTACAAACCCCCCCCGTAATCTCAGTATTCACAGATTGTGGATAGGCTTCAATGTCATTTTCTGTGCCAAAACAAAAGTACTTGAGTCTACACTGACAATACTGTAATAGTATCAGTTGGCAACAGTTAGTAACACCATCCTCATGCTCTGCCCTTTAACCCCACCATCGTGTCTCACAACTCGGGGCATGCATCTTCAAAGGAGAACTAAATCCCCTGACCCTGCCTTTAAAAAACACCTTCCCTGTCTTTTTCAAGGGCAGGGCTGCCGGCTCCCCAGTAAACGTCCCTTCAATTCAGTTTCATTATGCAGAGGACAGGTGTGTCGCATCAACACTTAGCGAGCAGGTGACTGGGTAACCCTATCAGCCAATAAGAGCTCGGTGATGCATGCACTGGCATGTGTTTAACCTGGAGAGGGCATCATCTAATGCAAACCAATGCCCAACTGGTGTTGGGGGATTGGTTCTCCTTTAAACAAGATTAAAACCAAAAACCCAGATACCTGCTCCAGTGTTGGGAACCCAGTTGAGTGGTGTGTGTGTGTGTGTGTGTGTGTGTGTGTGTGTGTGTGTGTGTGTGTGTGTGTGTGTGTGTGTGTGAAGGGAGCGGTGTGACTGAGTACAGAGTCCAGAGCCGCACTAGAACGGCCTGGGCACTAGAGGGTTACGGGTGCAAAAGGTGGTCTCCGACTCCTCATGAGGGACAGAAGAGGAAGAGAAGGTAAAGGAAACAGAGGAGAGAGGAGGAGAAGGAGGAAGAGGACAGCAGGAGGAGAAGGAGGAGGCGCGTCGGGGAGGGGAGGGGCGAGATGACCCTTGATGGAAGGAGAAGGATAGCAGGAGCAATGTTGGAAGGAAGGACAGGCGTGGGGTCAAGACATGGGAGGAGCCGTACATGTGTGGCACGCTATTGGTGGACTGATTTTGGGGCGGGGGCAGCACAGCGGCAGGGGCAAGGGGTGGGGGGGGGGGGGGGGGGGGATCGGAGAGGAAAGGAAAGGAAAGGAAAGGAAAAGGCAAAGAGCAACTGCATGATACCCTTGAGCAAAAAGGAGGTGGCACCACATGGAGGAAGGAGTAGATAAAAGCTGAGAGCACACTAAGTGGAAGGCAGTGGAACTGTGTGTGTGTTTATGTGTGTGTGTGTGTGTGTGTGTGTGTGTGTGTGTGTGTGTGAGAGAGAGAGAGTTAGAGAGAGATAGAGGGAGCAGGAGTGAACAAGAGTGACTGAGTGAGCGAGAGAGAACAAGAAAGAGAGAAAGAGAGAAAGAGAGCAAGAGAGAGCGGGAGAGAGCGAGAAAGAAAGGTATAGAATGCAGAAATAGGAGGCTGTGCTTCAAAGTAACAGTTATGCAGCAGGTAGGTAGCCTCGTGAGACCATCCTGATCTTGCAAGTTCACATCCAGTTTCACTCTGCAGATCGGTCTGGCCTCAATCCTGTTGAAAGCCTTTTCCATACATAAAAAAAATGCTAGGACCAATCAGCGCTATGGGGAGGGAATTTCAGGTCATGACAAACAAGGGGCCCCGCAGTCTGCTGAATTAATAAAATAATGGCGGCACCCAAGAAAAGTGAAGCGATGTATGGAGCAATCAAGACAGTTTTCATCCGAAACAGACTGAATAACGACGTTAAAAGTTTGACAGAAATTTGTACAGAAGGCTTTTCTCAGAGGAGAGGAGTCTTTTGAACAACATTAGGCTGTGCCAGTATTTGGAAATCAATTGCTGCCCAGCTGAGGCCAGACTGATATTCAAGCTTGAATATTTGGATGGTCTCACAAGGCTAGCAGGCAGGAAGAGGAGAGGAAGGTAATGTTAGAAAAGAAAGATGTAGAGAAGTAGAGCAGATGAGAGGAGAGAAGAGGGATAAGAGAGGATAGAAGACAGGGAGAGGAGAAAAGAGGGATAAGAGCGGATAGAAGACAGGGAGAGGAGAGAAGAGGAGAGGATAGAAGAGGAGAGATGGAGAGGGAGTTGAGAGGAGAGAATGGAAGAGGAGAGGGGGAGAGGAGGGTGAGGGAGAGGAGAGAAGAGAAGAGAAGAGGAAGAGGGAGAGGAGAGTGAAAAGGGGATGGGAGGGATAGGAGAGTTGAAAAGAGAGGGAGAGAAGATGAGAGGAGGTAGAGTTGACAAGAGGGAGGGACAGGAGAGGAGAAACTTACGTGAAGGCGAAGGCCACCAGAGCACCACTAACCACTATAAAGTCCAGGATGTTCCATAAGTCACGGAAGTAGGAACCTTGATGCAAGACCAACCCAAGGTCCACCATCTAAGGAGAGAGAGAGTGAGGGATGGGGGGAGAGAGAGAGAGTGAGGGATGGGGGGAGAGAGAGAGTGAGGGAGAGAGTGAAAGTAAGAGAGAGGTGGGGAAAAAAAGAATACCATCAAATTGGTTTTGTCTACTTGTAGTCTCTCCTTCCTCCATAACGTATATACTTTATCTTAAATGACTTGAGCCCGGTCCAAACTCTATCCCTCTACTCTCTCTGTAGCCCCGCCTGGATTACAGGGCCGAAATGAAAGTGCAGATGTTCCAGACTCGGCGGTCCCTTGGCAACCAAACGGCACTCCAGTGTGTCCAAAACGTGATGCACCACAGAAGAAGAGCGGGAGCAGCCATTACCTTAATTAACATCTCAAAAGTGAACACTCCCGTGAAGACGTAATCGAAGTAGCGCAGCACCTGCGTCCCCAGACAAGAAGAAAAAGAAAAAACACAACTTTAACATCACAGAGAGGTCTCGTTAATGCTGCTTTACGGTGTCTTGCTTTTTACCACTGTGGCGAAGTTCCATTTCCATTCGACTTACATTTACATTCCTGCATTTCCTTATGGATCAATTAAGTATCTATGTATGTAGCTATGTAGCATAGATACATACCTAGGTATGTATCTACATAAGTATCTATGTAGCATAGATCTATCTATCAAGGGGATGAGAAAATGTGTCTTTTTTATTTTTATTTTTATTTTCTTTATAATGATTATGATTGACCTATGATATTAACGAGTGGACTAGGATTATTGTGTGACCTCATGTTCATTAAAATACGGTTATTATGAAGGAACAGCAACATATGTGTTTGATGCTGACCACATCTCATAGCTTTAGAGTCATTGTCATGCAGGTGTGTCTACACGTGTGTGTGTGTGTGTGTGTGTGTGTGTGTGTGTGTGTGTGTGTGTGTGTGCGCGCGTCTTACATTGTTGCGAGGGGACTCGGGCCAGACGGGGTCTTCGGCGGCCAGGGCGATGCTGCTCATGGCGATGACGAGCAGGATGCACATCTCAAAGTAGCGCAACGTGCACACGTAGTGACACAAGCGACGGAACCTGAAGGCGTCACACAAACACATTACGTCATTCAGCAATCAGCGCTGTGCTTTATTGTATACTGCGTGATATGCAGCCGGTGTGTTTGTTACGCAAGGGAGAGTGATCAGAGTTGGGTTTCCTGAGGCGTTGATGTCTTAGCTGAATGTCGGGATTCCTGGGTAAATTGTCCTTGCTAATAATTTAGCCCGAGTGTGAACTTTGGATTGTGACAAAAGCAAACGAGGATTCAGAAAAAGGATGAATATAAGGATGGTGTGTATGTATGTGTGTGTGTGTGTGTGTAAGTGTGTGCATGTTTGTGCATGCATTTGTCAGTGTGTATGTGTGTGCGTGTTTTTGTGTGTGCTTTCGCCTGTGTATGTGTGTTCATGTGTCTGTGCGTTTGTCGGAGAGTGTGCGTGCGTGTGCGTGCGTGCTCTCACGGGTTGGTGGTGGACAGGATGAACATGGAGCTGAAGGGGGGCATAGGCTTGGGTCCACCTTCACCACCTTTCTCATCCTCATCATCGTCCTTGTCCTCCTTTTTGGGCAGGGGCTCTGTGTTGGCGTTCTTATTGACTAGAGAGACAGAGACAGAGAGAGGGAGAGAGAGAGAGAGAGAGAGAGAGAGAGAGAGAGAGAGGGAGAGGGAGAGAGAGAGACAGAGACAGAGAGAGGGAGAGAGAGAGAGAGAGAGAGAGAGAGAGAGAGAGAGAGAGAGAGAGAGAGAGAGAGAGAGAGAGAGAGAGAGGGGTACAGTTAACACAGGACCAAGCAAACAAGGCAGAAACAAGCAGAGGTGGAGGAAGACAGACAGAGTCGGTGAGAGAGAGGAAGGGGCATAGGTACCGAAGAGAGAACAAGGCTTTAAAGTCGAGTTTAAAAAAAGAACAAAGACAGGACTAAGCGATACAAGGAAGAGAAAGAGCGCACAGAGAGAGAGGAGGAGTAGTGCAACAGGTTGAAACCAGGTGGGTGAGAAGGGGGGGATAGGAACCATAGCAACACTGCATAGAGGAGGACTAGAGCACAATGTGAATACATACAAACACACACATACACACACACTCACACACACGCACACACACCAACCCGCAAACACCCAAACACTCACAAACACAGACACAGACACACACAGACACACACACACACACACACACACACACACACACACAGGCACACGCATAAACTAACACTCACACCCTCTCAAACTAACACTCTTACACACCAACCCTCAAACACACACATGTAAACACACACACACACCCTCTCAAACACACACACACACACACACCAATATCTCTCACACACACAAACTCACCCACAACCATCCCCACACACACACATATCCTCCCATACACACACACACATTCACCCACATGCACCCCCACACCCTCCCACACAAACAAAAAATCCCCCACACACACAACCACACCCTCCCACACATACACAAAATCCCCCACAACCACCCACACAAACAAAAAATCCCCCACACACACAACCACACCCTCCCACACATACACAAAATCCCCCACACCCTCCCACGCAAACACAAAATCACCCACACACACACACACAACCACACCCTCCCACACATACACAAAATCAAACACAACCACCCCCCCACACACACACACACACACACACACTCACCCTCCACACACACACACAAATCCCCCCCCCCCCCCCCCCCCACGCACACACACACACACAATCTCCTCCACCCCCCCCCCCACCTTGCAGGATGGCGTTGGTGGAGGGGAAGGCGGGCATGTCGAGCGCCGTGTAGTCCGGTCGGGGCAGCCGGACCATGCTGCTGCCCCGGCGATGCGTCACATTGCCGTAGGCGTCCAGTCCCACCACGCTGCCGCCGGCGCTGTTGGCCAGGTAGAGGGCGGAGCTGAAGCTCTGTGCCGGGCTGGAGGAGGAGGAGACGAGCCGGGTGTTCATCAGGTTGTCCATGTCCTCGCTGCACTGGCTATCCTGCCGGGACAGCGTCTTCTGGATGGGACGTGTGGTGGAGAGGCTGGGCCCGCTGCCCTCCCTGGACCGAGGGTGGAGGAGAAGGTAGAGGGAAGAGAGGAGAGAGGGGAGGGAGAAGGAGAGAGGGAGAAGGGTGGGAGGGGGAGAGAGGAGAGGGAGAAGGAGAGGGGAGAAGGGTGAGAGAGGGAGAGAGGAGAGGGAAGAGAGAGGGGAGAGGGGAGAGGGGAGTGGGTAGAGGGAGAGGAGAGGGATAGAGGGGGAGAGGGGGAGAGGGGCGAGGGGAGAGGGGAGAGGGGAGAGGGAGGGGGGGGGGGAGGGGGAGGGGGAGGGAGGGAGAGGGGGGAGTGCAGGAGTGGTTGTCACAGGAGCTAAGCACCACCTCCTTTCACGTCACCGTCGTTCGTAGTACTTTCGCGCATCTCCCTTCTACCATTTGTTCAATGCTTGATATTTTTTTATACAAATGTTTACTGTAATTGGTGACCAATGAACATTGTTGGGTGCATGGGCGTCGAGGGGCCATTCCGCACAACTTTAGAGATGGTTGTTCTACAATGCCTCAACTGTAATATGTAAAGGTGCATACGAACCTTCATCGCTTCTAGTAAGTTAAGATTGGTTCGGCCTGAGGTCGGCTGCATTCCGCACACACTTTAGAGATGTTGACATGACCTCAAGTCAGAAAATAGGGGAACCCCTGTTCTAGACCCTTCTACACGGGGCCTCCTGAACGCACCTCCTTCGGTGCTGGCACGCCCTTTTCCCCTCGCCATCCGTCTGGTTGCCGTGGCGACCCCGCCTGGGCCTTCTCTCGCCTCCCTCACCTCCACCTCCACCTCCGCCCTCCTGTTCTCCTCCCTCCACGCCTCCCTCCGTTTCTTTGCCCTGGGGTTTCCCCCCTCCTCCTCCTCCTTCTCCTCCTCCCCCTCCCTCCTCCTCCTCGGTGCTCCGTCGGTGGGCCCGGGTGGGCTTCCTGTGCTCCGCCTGGCCGCTGCTGCGACTGCCGCTCCGCCCGCGGCGGTGCCGTCTGGGGGTCTTCTCCTCGGCCACGGGCCCCAGCGCCGGTGTGGAGCCTCCGTCCAGCCGCGTGTGGGAGGCGTGGTGAGGGTGGTGGTGGTGATGGTGGTGGTGGTGGTCGGCCTTGCGGCTCCGTCGGCTCTCCGTCGACTCGCCGCGCTCCAGCGGGGGTCTGCCAGGACCCAATCCTCCACCATCTCCTCCACCTCCTCCCTCGCTGCTCTCGTCCGTCCGTTCGCGGTGGAGTTGCGTTTGTCTGCACAGCGGTTGGGTGTCGCTGACGGTGGTCTTGTTGGTGTTATTGTTACGGTTCTCCAGGGGATTCACCACCAGCGGCCGGTCCAGGTGGGTGTTCGCGTCCGGGTGGACGGGCCGGGAGTAGTTGACCTGGGGTGGGGAAGGGCGGAGTGGTGGGGTTGGATGGTGGGGTAGGGTTTGATGGTGGGGTTGGGGTTTGATTGGTTAGGTTGGATGGTGGTGTGGGGTTGCATGGTGGGAAGGGTGGGGTTGCATGGTGGGAAGGGTGGGGTTGCATGGTGGGAAAAGTGGGGTTGCATGGTAGGAAAGGTTGGTGGGTTGGGTTGAGGGGTGATGGTTCAGGAAGAGGAGGAGAAATGATAGGGGTGTGGAAGAGATAGCAGCAGTGAGAAGGAGATGAGAACATGATGGTGTCAAAAATAAAGGAAGAGAGGAAGGGTAAACATTTTGTAAAAATTAAGCAATATTTATTCGATATTTCACTATGAAAATATCAGAAATTATACATTTTTTCTCCCAATTTAAATCCAAACATCTAATAACACACTTGACACACTCATAACCCTTAACAAATCCATATTCCACTCCTCAACCCATTTTCTATCATTATCATTATTGATTGCTTGATGGATGGATGGAGGCTTGTGATGGCCGCCACTTGTGTACACGGATAGCACAAGGCTAAAGGCCTGTTTGCCGTTGCCTTGTTTACATCGTTGGGCTCCTCCCTCACGCCATCCCTTGCCTTCCAGCGGTCGTCGGGGTCCAGCTCATTGTAGAGCGCCTCGCGACTCGACGCCAGCGTCTGTTTCCTCAGCTCCTTGGTGCGCTGCTCCCACACCGACTTGTTCAAGCCCTTCATGTTGTTCTTCTGGTCCTTACTGCAGCCCAGAGACAAGGGAGGAGGGGGATGGAGGGGAGGGGGGGATGGGGAAGAGGAGGTAGGAGAGAGGGGAGGTAGGAGAGAGGGGATTGAAAAGGAGGTAGGAGAGAGGGGAGGTAGGAGAGAGGGGAGGTAGGAGAGAGGGGATTGAAAAGGAGGTAGGAGAGAGGGGAGGTAGGAGAGAGGAGAGATAGAGGAGAGGGTATGTAGGGGAGAGGGGATTGAAAAGGAGGTAGGAGAGAGGGGAGGTAGAGGAGAGGGGATGTAGGGGAGAGGGGATTGAAAAGGAGGTCAGAGAGAGGGGAGATAGGGGAGGTAGGGGGGAAGGGAGGGAGAGGAGGTAGGATAGAGAGGGTAGACGAGAGGGGAGTGAAGAGGACGTAGGGGAGAGGGGAGGTAGGGGAGGTAGGAGAGATAGGGGAGAGCATATCAGACATCAGTTTGTTTGGAGGATACGGGGATGGAGGGGGTGGGTAGTGATTGGGGGGGGGATTCATAGGGGTTATAATTACATACGCGTTTTACGCAACAGAAACAAGAGAAAACTAAAAGTAGGCAATGAGTTGACGGGTGATGTCAAAAAAACTCTACAGCCACAGATACATGTGTGGATGTGTCTCTATGCTATGACACGTACCATGGGTAGGGGGTAGGGTGGTGGGGAGTAGATTTAAATGGACATCCACAGTAGCCTACAAAGTGGGAGGGAGATCAACTGGACGGGGGATGGGGGGACATGAGGGTTAGGTGGATGGATCTTTTCCCAAAGCACTGGGTGAGGGAGTCTCTGTTTGGGAAGGATAGGGGTAGGGGAGCCGGGGGGTGGGGTGGGGTGGGGGGTGGGGGGGGGGGGGGGTGGAGAGATGTAATATAATAGCCAGACAAAAAAACCGAAGATGTAATTGCAAACCCTCCCACAATGGACCTGCAGCTTAAGTAAATGGTGTTCTCTCTCCCATCTCCTCATCTCACCAAGAAATCCGCCAAAACGGCGTTCTCGGCTCTCCTTAGACGGGAATGCACAAGGAGAAGGCATTGAGGTCCCAGATACAGCTCGGCTACTGGACCGGCCCAGTGGAACGAGCGGATGAGCTATCCTCAACCGTCCAGGAGGAGAGAACAACTCCAAAAAACTCCACCGAGACATCAATGCCCGTCTCTTCTCCCATTCCTCGATAAAAAGCCACATGCAGCCATTAGCCTTTAATTTCCCACTGTCCCAAAGCCAACAGCTGAACGACGCGCACCAATGAACCAATCACAGTCAAGCAGCAGCCACACCGCATGGTGAGGGCAACAGCAAATGTCAAACAACAAACAAACAACAACAACAAAAAAAATACCACCAACTCAGAGAGGGTAGAAAAAAGCTGAGTATACAGGAATAAACTTTTTATGAAAACGGGAAGGATATATATTTACATATAAATATATATACATACAAGTGGGGCCAGAAAGGAAGAAAGGCAAGAGTAAGGAAGGGAAATCCATGGCTAAAGAGAACATAAAGGAGAAATTAATAAACAAACAAATAAATAAATAAATACCAGTCCAGAAAGGGGTCTGATGTGTTGTGATTCTCACTGTGTAGTTTGTTGCTGAGGAGGGAAACAGTTTGTGAGATGCTGCAGAACACATGGAACAAACAGAAAACCTCAGCACATCCACCTGCCATTACAACAACACACTAGACTAGACTAGACAAGAGTAGACTAGGCAAGACGAAAGTAGACTAGACAAGATCAGACCAGAGTAGTCTAGACTAGATAAGAGTAGACTAGACTTAACGAGAGTAGACTAGACGAGATTAGACAAGAGTGGACTAGGCGAGACTAGACTATAACATACGGAACAAACATAAAACCACAACACATCCACCCACCACCACAACACGCTAGACTATACTAAACTAGACTAGACTAGAGGAGAAGAGACTGGACAAGACTAGACGAGCCTAGACTAGCTGATAGTGGACTAGACAAGAGTAGACTGGACTAGACCAGACGAGACTCTGTAGAATAGATGAGACTAGGAGAGAATGGACTAAACTAGACGAGACAAGAGTAGACTAGACAAGACGAAACGTGGACTAGAAGAGTCTAGATGTGAGTAGACTAGACAAGATTTAACAACAGTGGATTACTAGAGACTAGACAAAACACATGGAACAACCCATCTATCCGACACCACAACACGCTAGACTGGACTAGACTAAACTAGTCAAGACTAGACTAGGGCAAAATAGACATAACTAAACTAGTCTAGACTCAACAAGACTAAATTAAACTGATCTAAATTGAACTAGACCCGAAAAAAATAGCAACCTCAAACTAAACCACATTAGACCAGACTAGACTAAACCAAATAACCGAACTCACAAAAAGTTAACAAATAAGAAAGAGGCTGCATTTTAAACTCCAACAATACAACTCAATAAAACAACTAAATACTCTTTCATCGTTAAACTCTATTCATAATTTTCCATCACTTTTCCTCCAGACATATATTTTATGTCTTAACTTCTGCTCTGTTCCTCCTCTTTTTTTGTTCATTCTCTTTTTTCCTCCTCTAAAGCTTGTTTTTATTCAAGTGTTTTTAGCTAAATGGACAAAATACAGGAAGCCCATACTATCTAATAATTTTTGGAATCAAACCTTTTACGCGTACTTATATGCAGTCAAACGCATGAAAAACGCAGACAGACACAAGTACACACCACGCACAGAATGCAATCTGCTACTAAAAGAGTAGTCCTATTTACTGTTCTGCTATCTCTAGTGTGGTCTTGCTTGCGTCACTCCCTACCAATAGTGTCTCCCTTTTCCCATCTGGACTGGTCCGAATATTTTACCTACCTGTACAAACCACCAATATCTTTTCAAATATATATTAATACTTTGCATGTTCAAACTCTCTCCTTTTTCACTCAAAGTACACAAAGATACTTACAGTCATCTGTACCCTAAAATCTCATAGTACATAGATACTTAGTATCACAATCACATAGTGCTTACAGTCCTATAGCATACAGTACTTACAGTCAGCATTTACTGTATATTCACCAAATAATTAGTAATGCATGTGCTGAATGAACAGACCGGACAGAGGCTTAGATAAATATCAAAGAGCTAAACCTTCAAAGCGATGATGTGTGAGGATGCATTTGTTACAAAAAAGGTATAAATGTGTGAGTGTGTGTGTGTGTGTGTGTGTGTGTGTGTGAGTGTGTGTGTGTGTGTGTGTGTGTGTGTGTGTGTGTGTGTGTGTGTGTGTGTGTGTGTGTGTGTGCGATTCTAGAGAAGAGAGGAGATCAAAGGTTCTGACTCTCCTGAATCAGAGACCAGTGGAGAACTAACCCAGTTCAAACACATGTGCTGAGTGTGTGTGTGCGTGTATTTGTGTGTGTGTGTGTGTGTGTGTGTGTGTGTGTGTGTGTGTGTGCATGTGAAGACCCGTCAGGACAGTGTACAGGTCTATATCTGTCAATAAAGACCATTGTACCTCACTGTTCAGATTGAGGTGGTTGAGTTGTGGGTTGAATCAGTAGAGAGAGAGAGAGAGAGAGAGAGAGAGAGAGAGAGAGAGAGAGAGAGAGAGAGAGAGAGAGAGAGAGAGAGAGAGAGAGAGAGAGGGGGAGGGGGGGGACCTACGCGGCAATGGAGAGATTAGCGGCAGAGAGAGGGCTGACTTCCGCGACCTCCTTGGCCTTCTGAAGTGCAGCCTTCTGGCTCGCCGCCTCCTCTTCCTCCTGTTCATCCTGGAGAGAGAGAGACAGAGAGAGACAAAGAGAGCGAGAGAGAGAGAGAGAGAGAGAGAGAGGCAGAGAGAGCGAGAGAGAGAGAGAGAGACAGAGAGAGACAAAGAGAGCGAGAGAGAGAGAGAGAGAGAGAGAGAGGCAGAGAGAAATTTAAGTATGAGGAAAGATAAAGGGAATCCATCCTTGCACTCAAATTTTCATAAAGCTTTAATGTGAAAGTGGAAGCGTCAAGCTCAGGTATTAACTAATGTAAGAAAGTACCTTTTGAAAAAAATCTCTGTCTGCATGCAACGTCACTCTGTTTCCACCAAATTTGACCATTTATGTCATTGGTCCAGGATTTGCGTTCTCAATTGGTCCCAATGACACCAATGACATAATGGTCCAACTCTGGAGTTTGACCATTTACATCAACTCCTTGACCTTGTAGCATCTGCCAAATTTCAACAATAATAACGGCACTATTGGGGATGTCAGCATTAAGACAAATATTTACATCGG
>JACYXH010000069.1:2172500-2175000 GCA_026745465.1 Lota lota | reverse complement strand
TCTTTTTGTTTTCAATCGACCAATCAATTGTTTGAAGAGTAGGTCAAATTTCAGTCAAACAAGATTTTATTTGGTTGGCTACAGCCCTAGTAAAGGGTACAGGGTCAGGGTACAGGGTACAGGGTACAGGGTACAGGGTACAGGTTAAATGGTAAATGGTACTGGTTACTGGGTACAGGTTACAGCATACTGGGTTCTGGGTACTGGTAACAGGGTACAGGGTACAGGGTAAGGGTAAATGGTCCTGGGTTCTGGGTACTGGTTACTGGGTACAGGTTACAGCGTACTGGGTTCTGGGTACAGCGTCCTCGATACAGGGTACAGGGTACAGGGTACAGGGTACAGGGTACTGAGATACTTTATCTGTCCCCATGGGAAAAGGTGTTTGCAGCATAATCATAAGGCATTTCATCATATCACAAAAATAACGAACGAACATATTCATACACATACTGAACTTAGCACATTGCAGTTAATAAATTAAAAGAAACAACAAGCTATGCCAGTGGCAGCTCTTCCCCAGACCTGCTGGGCAACCTTGTAACCAGGAAGGAGTGATTGTAGTGCATGGGAGATAAGGTGCAAGTGATCTACCTGTTTAAGAACTTAATGGATTGTGGTACAAATGAGAACTGTGTTAATTTTTTGGGTAAACAGTTCAAATGAACTGGCTACAGGGTACTGGGTACAGTCTGGTGTGTGACTCACGATGCAGTCAAAGCAGTTGAAGGAGGAGTTGAGGTAGGCCTGCTTCCCCAGGCCATACATCTTGATGAACATCTCTGACAAGAAGATACCCAGGAAAATGAATTCTGCAAAATCTATAAGGGGCACGAGATTGGAGGGAGAGGGGGGGTGAAGCAGAGAGAATAGAGGATGACAGAGAGCATCCATTAATCTAGTCCTTCATCCATCTGTGTGTCCCCTCTCCCTTTGTCTCTATCTTGAACATTTATCAATCCACGGATCTGACCCTTTATCATCCATCCTCCCATCCATCCATCCTGTCTGCCATCCATCCGTCCATCCATCCATCCATCCATCCTTTCTGCCATCCATCCGTCCATCCATCCATCCATCCTTTCTGCCATCCATCCGTCCATCCATCCACCCATCCACCCATCTGCCTGGCTACCACAGTGCATCTCTATCATAAATATGGCCTTCATCTCTTTATGTGACATAAGCTGTTTCACTCCATCAAAGTACGTCATCACTGCCTTGGAACACATGTTTGTGTGTATGTGTGTGATTGTGTGTGTGTGTGTATTTGACTGTATATCTGTGGTTTTGTGTGTGTGATATAATGTGTGCTATTTGTCTACGTGTAAGTGTGCACGTGGTAAGATGGATGCAGCTATATTTCTGACTGTGTGTGTGTGTGTGTGTGTGTGTGTGTACATACGTGCACTCTGGTCTATTTTTCTACTCACACAGGAAGTCGGAGAGTGGTTCTGGCTGGTCGTAATGCACCACGGCCACACACAGAGTGTTGAGGCCCACCAGACACAGCACTGTCCAATAGAACGTCTGCGTCTTCACCACGTGACGGATGAAGAAGCGCAGCCGCCGCTCCCGCCGATCGAAGGTGGTGCCCTCTAGCTTGGAGCTCTTCAGGCTCGCGCGGGCAAACGGAGAACCTAAAGGGCCACAGGAGAACCAGGGGCAATCCAATTAGGATCCTTCCAATCAGGAGCCATCCAATTAGGAGCCATCCAATTAGGATCCGTCAACTCAGGAGCCTTCCAATTAGGAGCCATTCAATCAGGAGCCATGCAAAAATGAAAGGGCTCTAGTGTACTGCTCTTTGTACTACTTGGTCAACTTTAATTACCAAGCTATAACAGACATTCTATTGTGAAAGCTTCTTTTATCTGAGATTCAATATTCAAATGGCTTTGCATGGAAACCACAAATATCAATAGCATTGAAAATAAGATAATAATTTAAAAAACATTACTTGAAATACTAAAATAATATAGTTGAAAAATACAGTGCTATAGGAATTTAAACAGCGTATGCTCAGTTAGATAGGGGTTTGGATAGTTTGATAGTTGAAACTATTTCTCGGAACTTGGCCACAGAATGACTGGCTTGGACTAGTCCTTACCCTTCTCTGACCGTTGTGTATCATCTAATGTATGAAGGTAGACTAGCAGTTACAGATGTTTCAAAAGTTTCCAAGGTAACGAAATCTAATTCAACCTTTTTCTTTTGGCTGTAGTTGATATCTGTCCATCTGTCATCTGTCTGTGCATATAGGACTCTTTGTGTGTGTGTGTGTGTGTGTGTGTGTGTGTGTGTGTGTGTGTGTGTGTGTGTGTGTGTGTGTGTGCAGATGTGTGTGTGTATCTTGTCTTACCTATTGCCAGGTCCCCATCCACCTCCTCAGGGTTGAGAAGCTCTGCCTTGTTCTTGTGGTTCTTCGTGGGTCTCCTACGGGAGCCTGCAGGGGACAAACAGCGTGCTTAACATGATTAACAACCGGGGTGGACACCAC
>JACYXH010000069.1:2145000-2165000 GCA_026745465.1 Lota lota | reverse complement strand
TTAATTTGTTTAATTTTTTATAATTATTTATTCATCGATATATAGAGCATGAAGAGGTAGGCAGAACAGTCTGGTGGTAAGCGTGTTTGACTCCCAGCCAAAATGTTCTGGGTTCGAAATTGGTCTAACCCCCCTCCTCCTGCCTCTAACACGGAGTGACGAGCACGTGTCCGTACATGCACAGCATTCTAAGTCGGGTCATCGCAGCAGAGCAAAAGTGACACTTGGCGGACCCCGTCCAAAACCCAATGCAAAGGAATGCATCGTTCTGAGTGCTCCAATTTGCATTTAAGTTAATCAAGAGAGCACTCAGAGGAAGTGTACTAATTTACAGAAATGTATGAAATAACGAACAAACCGGTCGTGAAGAGAGGGTTGGAACATGATCTGAGTTAGTTGATTAATAGAAAGAAAACCTTTCAGACTTCATATTGGAGACTGAATAGTCTAGTCTCGTGGTTAGTGGTGTTTAGCGCCCAGTCCAAAGGTTCTGGGTTTGACCCCAATGTCTGCACTCTACCAGTAGGCATCCTTGAGCAAGAAAACCCTAACCCCCCTACCTGCTCATTAATGAGATATTTCTAAAAATACACGTAGGTGCAGATCACAATGCAGACTGGGAAAAGTGTTTTTGTTGAAGCCTGTAAAAGGCAGAAAACTGCGGAACATCTGCATCGAAACCGACAATGACGTAGGGGGCGTTTTTTTTCTAGAGTTGACCTTTTTTTAAACTCATCCAAAAACACGAGGCACTCAGCTGAAAAAGGCAAGCAAATAATGCTTCGCATTCATTATAATGACAAGAGAGACACCCCAGCTGCTAAAACGCATTCGGTGTGATCGGCCCATTTACTTTGGATAAAAGCCATGTGTAAACTTAAGGAAGGTGTAAATAAAAGTGTGTTCTAATAGTGAATGCTGGGGGAAGGGGGAAGGGGTTAGTACACAGAGGGGGGCCGGAAGTGTGTTTCTTACTGGGAATGCCCGACACCAGCTTCAGCGGCCTCAGCACACGCACGGCCCTGAGGGTCCGCAGGTCAAAGTCCGAGCCCACTGTGGACAGGATCCTGTAGGACAGGGTGAAGGACAGACAGACAGACAGTGCGAGAAATAAGGGTAAGATAAGACGTGCTTTATTATTCCCAGACGGGAAATGTGGGTGTCACTGCAGAGGTAAGGAAGAAAGAAAAGAAAGATACAAACAAACCAAAAGCGAGATGTTATCAGTCATACAGAAGGGGTGGTATAAGATGAGAGAGAGAGAGAGAGATAGAGTAGGGTAATAGAGAGAGCAGAGGGAAGATAATAAAATGGGAAAAGAAAGGAGGGGGAGTAGATTATTTCATGTCTTTACGGCAAAGGATATATTAAGTAGTTTGTGTGTGTGTGTGTGTGTGTGTGTGTGTGTGTGTGTGTGTTTGGGAAGGTTTGGGAAGGTTACAATGTTTCCATTGGCCTGTTGCCTTTAACACTGACACACAAAGTGAATCACCCTCTCTCTCTCTCTCTCTCTCTCTCTCTCTCTCTCTCTCTCTCTCTCTCTCTCTCTCTCTCTCTCTCTCTCTCTCTCTCTCTCTCTCTCTCTCTCTCTCTCTCTCTCTCTCTCTCTCTCTCTCTCTCTCTCTAGGTTTGACTCTCTCTATCTCACTCAGGGTGTCTCTCGCTCTGCCCCACTGTTTCTCCGTCATCTACAGCGGCCCCATGACACAGCATATCCTCCATCTCTGCTCCCAGACCCGGACTGTGAGTGATCGGAAATAGGACCCAACCTGCACGTAGCTAGCCCACCTGGTGACCTGGTGATGGATGAATTAATTAATTAATGAATGAAGGAAAGAATGCATGGGTCAACTGTGTGTATCTGTGTATGTTGAGACGCATGTGTGTTAGTGAAGGAGGGGGGGTTCAATGTGTGTGTGTGTGTGTGTGTTTGTGTGTGTGTGTGTGTGTGTATGGTGTGCGTATGGTGTGCGTATGGTGTGTGTGTGGGTGTGCCTGTGCCTTTGCAAGATGCTTATGTCATCACTGATGATGCGGCCGATCTTGTCACGGCATCAGCTGCCACTTTACGGCCCCTGCTGTGAGGACGGCAATGAGGCACTTTTCCTTTCCCTCATTCACCACTGTCGCCACGGTTACTGCAACCCCTCTCATTCATAACCGTTTCCATGGCAACTGGGACCTCGGCTCATTGATAGATTTTCGGCATCACCTTGGTGACGGGCCTGATGGATTGTGTTTTTCCCTGTCTGTGTTTTTCTTCTTCTTTTGTTTTTACACGAGAGTGCACACACACAGAAACACACACACAAAACATACACATATGTGAGCACAAACTATCCCGTCAAATCGCTACAGAAATCTGTCTCCAGATCTGTGTTCCGATTGGCAGGTGAGGTGAAGGCACATACAGTATGTGCTCCTGAAAGTAGGTCATGATCCAACTGCACCAGTTCAGCTCTTAGGTAGAGGCATCATCTATATCCATCATCTATTTCCATAATCTATATCTATTTAATAGCACACAACACACACACACACATACATACACTCGCACACATGCAGACACGCTGGGACACATACACACAGATACAATCTTACACACACACAGGCTTTCACACAGCTACAAACCTAGATATGCGCACACATTGCTACAGTACATCCCTATGCATTTCCTCTGACACATGCACAGCAACACCAGTGGTGCACACGTGCGGTAAAAAAGAAGTGCACTCAAGCCATGGTTTGGGCAGGCGTTAAACGCTAATAGAGAATCCCATTTAGCTAATCCACTCCACTGGCTCCTCCACATCCCACAATATAAAACCTAATCTTTCCTGCCAGCTGTCTGTCCTCCTCCACCGCGCTGCTGACCTCGGCAGGAACACACCTCTCTGTCTCTCTTTCCTCATGCTTCCTTTTCTTACTTCCTCTTTCAATATGTACCATTACTCCCCCCCCCCCCCCCCCCCCGCCCCCCCCCCCCCCCCCCCCCCCCCGTCTCTACTTATTTCCCTGTGATGTTTATACTATATCGATTCAGGATTCTAATAGTTAACAGTTAACTTTGTAACTGCTTGAATTAATCTATGATTTGTCACATGTGTTTAATTGACTATATCGTATTCTGAATAATACACTAATATTATTTTATTTTATTTTATCATATTATATTTTATTATATACATAAATCATGTTATATCATCTTACATTTTATAATTATATGATACTATATTACAATATTATTATATTGTATTTGTCTTTTCTTAAGAATGGTTGTTTTTTCTTCTTCCCTTCCTGCCATCTGCGTTCCATCAAATCTTCTTTTCCTCCCTCTCTCCCTCCATTAAATAACCATCAGTTTGAATGCCAGTTTAAAGAGGCAGGGGAGATGAGGGGAGAGACAAGGGAGGTGGTGGGGTGGGAGGGCAGGGAGCCAGGGGGAGCGGGGTTCACAGACACAGGAAGAGCTGTAAACTCACAGTAATTGGACTAATAATCAATAGAAGACATCAAAATTAACTAGCTTATTCCCAGTGCCAAATCAACAGGGCAATTTACTACAACAAACAAGTGAACACACACACACACACACACACCAATGGTCTCTTTCCCAAAGGACTACATTCACTCACACACATGCAAACACACACACACACACACACACACACACACACATACACACAAAAAGAAATATGGCTTGCATTCAGACAGACATGAACACAAATTCACGGACATGCATACAGACGTAACACACAGACACATACACACACATACACAAATGCACACACACACACACACACACATAAATCAAATAGTGTCGAGAAAGGGGTATGATTCATTGTAGACATTTTGAATGTGTTTGAGCTTGTTTATTGCTGTACGAGTGGACTCACTACTCAGACGAAAGCTTGTTTCAAGTCGACTGCCGTTTGTATGTGTGTGTGTGTGTGTGTGTGTGTGTGTGTGTGTGTGTGTGTGTGTGTGTTTGTATATGCATGTGTCTATATGTTTCTGCTTTTGTCACTGTACCCATTTCCACGAGTGTATCCATGAACACTACATATAAGCATATAAATACATATTTATATGTTTACATGTATAAGTGCCGCGGGGTGTGTGTGAGTGTATGTTGCGTGTGGACGGTGTGGAGGTGTGTGTTTTTTGGGGGGCTTTAGTATGACATCAAAGCATAAGGTCACAGAAGAGGAACAAAGGGTCAGCAGGCTTTCATCAGTTCAAAGAACCTCGCTGATACAAGACCATGCCTTACACACACACACACACATACACACGCACACAACAAAGAGACATGTGGGTGTATGTTTGTGTTTGTCTCTGTGTGTGCAAGATGGATAGACATTCGGACATAAAATATAAATGCATTTGAATAGACATAAAGCAAGATGTGAGACAGAAATCCGTCCATCTATCCATGCACACACACACACACACACACAGAATCACAATCACACAAACACGCAACATATATTTCATCATTTGTCCTCCTTTCCTCGTCCCGTTTCTGTCTCCATCTTTTCTACCTTCCCCATCTTTCTCTTCCTTGCACTCTGATGAGCCAGAGGTGGCTAAGCTTCCGCTGTTCTGTTAAGCCTCCATAGCTGAAATCCCCCATGTGTGTCTTGACTCCTGTCTTCACACACAGCATGAGACACAGCTTCCATAATCACAAGACCACGTCTGCTAAACTGACCGGCTGAATTCAGTAGTTTAATCGCCTTGTTTTTTGTGTGAAATGTACCTCTAGTGTGTAATACAGATCAGATCCATGTTCTGTTATAGT
The DNA here is from genome assembly GCA_026745465.1 of Lota lota. Classification (NCBI taxonomy): domain Eukaryota; kingdom Metazoa; phylum Chordata; class Actinopteri; order Gadiformes; family Lotidae; genus Lota; species Lota lota. Next base: position 2,160,196 of record JACYXH010000069.1, on the reverse strand, counting down.
CCCTCAATGTTGTGGTCTTAGGCTAAAACACATGTTATATTTTATATGTTTTCAATTATATTATCTGTTTGACACGGTCAATTACTTTATGTTCCTTGATGTGAGTATGCCCTGGTTCCCTACCAAGTACACACATCAACACTGCATGTGTTGGCTCGTACTATTTGGTAGAAATTTCAGGCACACACACACACACACACACACACACACACACACACACACACACACACACACACACACACACACACACACACACACAAACACACTAGCAAGTTAGCAAATATTTTCTTGCTAGCTTTGTCTCTTTGGCGTTATTGTCTGGCTGCGCTCTGGTCTTGACATTATCCAGTGTAAGCCGAACACCGGGTCCGAAAGAAACACTGGCCTAGTTTTTTAATTAACAAAGTTTCAACAAGTTAGATACAAGCTTTCATCTGGATAGGAACTCTCAGCAGAACCGTGAAGCTGGGAAACCAGGGCATGTTATGACTATGATATATTTTTAGTATTATGATGAGGATGACGATGATGCTGTTGATGATGGTGATGATGAGGTTGATGATGATGGTGTCGAAGATGAAGATGGATTATTTATTTATTATTATTGACCACGTGTGAGTGAGATGTTGCACAGGCCAAATTCTCCACACAGACTCCCTTCCTTACCTCCACCACCACTTCTCTAGAGAGAGAGAGAGAGACAGAGAAAGAGACAGAGCTAGGTACTTGCATCGTCAGCACAGATGAGCAAGGGTTATGTAACCCAACTAGCTCTCTGTCACTCTCTCGTTCCCACACACATACACACACACACACACACATTATTATTTTTTTCGCCTTTTCAACTTCCAGTCAACTGGGACTTATGATAGTTACAATCGGATTAAACCAACCACACCTGCAGTCAGGGGAGGGGTGTGCTTTAGGCATAGGCCCCCTTTTCCCGGTCCTTTTGTACTGGAAAAGAGCTTGTCATAGATAGAAACTGACCTGGATTACTCCGGTCTGAACTCTGATCACGTAGGACTTTAATCGTTGAACAAACACAAATACAGAAATTGCATTCAGAGGCAGTGATTGCATGTGCATATTGCAGGCAAACACAAAGTGAGGTGGGACTCAAGCAGGATGGTGTGAGACTGCCAAAAGTCTCACACCATCCTCTCTGCTGGCCCGGTGTGAATTCAGAGCAACTACATATCTCATAAGACTATGGGGTTGTTGGGAAGTTGCCCCTCACCTAAACACATACGTGCAAACACAAACATTATCCCTCTCTGTGTCTGTATGTCTCTCTCTCTCTCTCTCTCTGTATCAGAGTAACTCTCTCTCACTCTCTCTCTCTATCTGTATGCACATATATTTCTTAGTTTTATGTTTCCTGTTTCTTCTCACACTCTAAAGCATCTTGGAATCATTGAAAGGAGCTATATGAATCAAATGTATTAAAATTATGATTATGAGTATTATTATTATTATTATTAGGTCTCTCTCTCTCTCTCTCTGTATATGTATGTCTCTCTCCCTGCCTGTGTCTGTATGTCTCTGTCTCTCTTTCTGGGTATCTGTATGTCTCTCTCTCTCTCCCCCTGTGTGTGTATGCCTCTCTCGCCCCCTGTGTGTGTGCATCTCTCTCTCCCCCTGTGTATGTATGTCTCTCTCCCACTGTGTGTGTGTGTGTGTGTGTGTGTGTGTGTGTGTGTGTGTGTGTGTGTGTGTGTGTGTGTGTGTGTGTGTGTGTGTGTGTGTGTGTGTGTGTGTGTGTGTGTTTGTGCGGTGGTGACATTTGTCTGCGGCCCAGGCTGCTGGCCGCCCGCAGCGCGGCTCTGTGATCTGACTACTGTCTGACAGCATTAGGGGGCATTCATTACACACACACACACACACACACACACACACACACACACACACACACACACACACACACACACACACACACACACACACACACACACACACACACACACACACACACACACACATTCACTCAGGAAAACACACACACACACACAGGATGGATGGATGGATGGACGGAAAGATAGATAGAAAGACATACAGACATACATAAATACAGAGAGCTCCCATGCACACTGTAGGAAACACAAACACACACACCTTTTACAATATGTCTATATCCATGCATTTAAACACACATACACACACACACACACACACTAAGAAACTAACAAACTGTAAAGGCAAGCATGAAACACCCACATCTGGATGCCTAGACTCCCTATGGACCCTGAAAATGTGTTTAACCATGTGAAAATATAAGTGTTTGTCTGGTTGTATGTGTGTGTGTGTGTGTGTGTGTGTGTGTGTGTGTGTGTGTGTGTGTGTGTGTGTGTGTGTGTGTGTGTGTGTGTGTGTGTGGGGGTTCATATGACATTTTCTGTGTGTGATAGTTGCATATGAGCATGTGCGGAACCCAAATTTGTTTTTGTGTGTGTGTGTGTGTGTGTGTGTGTGTGTGTGTGTGTGTGTGTGTGTGTGTGTGTGTGTGTGTGTGTGTGTGTGTGTGTGTGTGTGTGTGTGTGTGCGTGCACCACTCACCCTGTGCACACGACCACAAAGTCCATGACGTTCCATCCGTTCCGCAGGTAGGAGTTCTTGTGGAAGGCAAAACCCAGCGCTAGGATCTTAATCCCAGACTCAAAACAGAAGATCCCAATGAAATAAGGTTCTGTGTCATCCTGCAGGGAGGGAAGGAGGGAGAAGGGCGGAGGGAGGGGAAGAAAGAAGGAGAGATAGGAATGGGGATTTTTCATGAAGGTAAACATTGTTTGAGTGTGTGTGTGTCTGTCTGATGGCCTCCTTCCATCTATCCATCCTAAGCCATCCATCCATTTATCTACCTCCCAAATCTCTATATATCCATCCCTTCATCTATCTACCTCATATCTCTATATCTATCCATCCATCTACCTCCTGTCTCTCTTTCCACCCCTCCACCCAGAAGTCCACCTCCAATCTAGCCATCCGTCCACCTCCTGTCTATTCATCTATCTCTTCTTCCAATCATTCAACCAACTGTACTGTAAACACACATACACACGCCCAACCTTCCCTCCCCACATGAACCCTGTCTACCATATCCCATGTGTGTGTGTGTGTGTGTGTGTGTGTGTGTGTGTGTGTGTGTGTGTGTATCTCTCTCCACTCACCAGGCGCTCAGAGAGGGGGGTCTTGTCATCATCGGGCAGATGCTGCTCCAGGGCCAGGACGATGCAGTTGGCAATGATGGTGGCCAGGATCATCCACTCAAACGGAGTGGGAGGGGGAGTCAAGGAACATCACACACACAATGCAAGAAGAAGAACAGAGAGGGAGTGTGTGTGTGTGTGTGTGTGTGTGTGTGTGTGTGTGTGTGTGTGTGTGTGTGTGTGTGTGTGTGTGTGTGTGTGTGTGTGTGTGTGTGTGTGAGTGAAAGATAGGCATATGTACAAACAGATTCCGAGATCATCTCTGGTTTCCCCAAAATGTTAAATAAAATAACAAAAAATGAAACATGACACATAATTATAAAACATCAAGCTGTCGATTGTTCATAAGTCAGTCAATATTTTTCTGATCACAGGAGAAAAACAATCTAAATCAGGAATTTCTGCAATAACTAAAGTACCTTTAGTTAGTAATTGTGGGAAGCTTTGAGATTCAGATGTCCAACATACTTCTAAAATCAATTGTCGCTAAACAAAGTGAAACTGCTGTTTCCAAGGTAGATCCCTGCACACACACACACACACACACACACACACACACACACACACACACACACACACACACACACACACACACACACACACACACACACACACACACACACACACACACACACACACACAAGAGTGTGCAGGCAGATAAACAGATACAACACAAACACCTTCCTTTTCAGAATAATGTACACACACAGACACACATGCATGCACACACACACACACACACACAAACACAAACACACACAAGAATGTGCAGGCAGATAAACAGATAGATATAGCTAGAGGCCATTACCATGGGTCGGTTAAATATGATGTCATGTTATATGTTCAGCGAAGCCCCTAGATATCACAGCTGCTTAGTATATACTTACTTACATTAATACATACATACATGTATACATGCGTACATACAAATATACATACATATATATATATACATACATACATACAAACATACGTACACACGTACATACAAACATCCGTACATACAAACAAACATACATACTTGAGCTGGGGATTCTCCCCAGCTTCAATTTGGTGTTGGGGGTTTGTGGGAGTGTGTGTGGATGATGGCTGGTTTAAGCAGCCTCACCTGGCCTGAGTCAGACTGATTAGAGTCTGGAGCTGGGTGAGGCTGCACACCTGTTGCACATTGAGCAATCAATGTGCACAGGTTAAACCAGCCATCACCACACACACTCAGGGAGAGCTCTCCTACATGGCAGTATGGAGTACCATCGTGCTCAACCTTTGCAATAAACTGGTCTTTCAACATCACCACCCTGTGTCCAATTGTTTGGAGGAGCCCGAGGAAAGTCACCTAGATGGAGTGGGAAAAGCCACCTAGGTGGCGTGTAGTAGATGGACTATGCTATACATACATAGATATGTACATGCATACATAGGAATATTTTCCATGTCCTCACACATGAGAAGATAAGTAAAGGTGTGTGTGTGTGTGTGTGTGTGTGTGTGTGTGTAAGAGATATAGAGAAAGGGAGAGATATTTGAATAGATGCTATTCATCAATGTTCTCATCCATCGTCCACTACATATGTCTCTATATAGAGGAGCACCAGAGAGATTGTGTGTGTGTGTGTGTGTGTGTGTGTGGGTAGTCCTATATCATGTGCCTTGCTCTAAAAAATGGCAGGTGAAAGACCATCAGTCATAGCTTTTTGAAACACACACACACAGTCCTCATAGCATATGAATAAATGAGTCACATTCACTCTGCCCAAATGCTTCAATTATGAATCTACTTTCCTTCTCTGCGTTGCTCCCTCTCTCCTCTTTCCTCAATGGCTATATATAGACAGATGATGGAGGTGAAAGAGGAAGACTGAGGAACAGTCATAGAAAGTGAGAGAGAGTAAAATAAAGAGATAGATATAGAGGATAGATAGAGAGAGAGAGATTGAGATGCAGAGAGACAGAGAGAGAAAAAGAGAGAGATGGAGGGGAATAGGGAGCGAGGATGGGGGGGTTGAGAGGTAGATTTATCTGTACTTCTCTTTAAATCATCTTATAAGCTCCTTTCAGTATAAACAGTGACACGCTTCAAAACATAATATCTGTTCCTTTGTACAGACGCAAATCCACTGTCTTTCTCTCTCTCTCTGTTTATGTCTCTCTCTCTCACTCCCTCTCGGTCTGGTGTGGTCAACCTCCACCAAGCCCCGCCTCCATCTTCTCCCCTTCTCCTTGCCCACTGGCCATATCAATAATTCTCTCCTCTATCCTGCCATCTCCATTCAATGTAGAGAGATGAGAGAGATACAGAGATAGAGAGGGGGGGGGGGTAGAGGGAGAAAGTAGGATAGGGAGATAGAGAGAGAAATGAGAAAGGGGAGGGAGGGAGAGGGAGAAAGAGAGAGATGCAGAAATAATGTAGGGGAGAGACATACAGAGAGAGAGAGAGATCCACAGAGAGAGAGAACACAGAGAGAGACAGAGGGGGGGGGGGGTCACTGCTGAGTCAGCATACAGGCAGTGGCAATGGAGGGATGAGTTTTAAAAAAAGGTGGAGGGGGAAAGTTGATATGGAGAGATAAATGGACAGGGAAGACGAAGAGGTGAGAGGCATACAAGACATTAGGGAAGGGATGGAGAGCAGGGGGAGGGAAGGACAGAGGGAGGGAGGGAGGGAGGGAGGGAGGGAGGGAGGGGAGGGAGGGGAGGGAGGGAGGGGAGATAGGGGGAGAGTGGATGAGAGTGTGAGGGAGAGGGAGTGAGAGACATGGAAGTATGGTGTGGGGGTTCGGGAGGATGGCGGCGGGGGACTCTGCTGGCAGAGGGGTAGATTGTGTCTTTTTTCTCTGAGCCCTCCAAAAGTAGGTTAGTCACTTGTCACACACACGCACACACACATACACATGCACATTCACACACACGGCATTAGCGGCAATCGGAGAGTGCATTGGTCCCACCGGTGCACACAAAAGGACTACATTAGAGGCTAAGACATGTCACAATGGAGACCGGACCACTCGGCACGCTGGAATGCATCGGCACGAGCACATGCTTAGCACAAACATTATTGTACAAAGCGACCAAATACACATCGCAAGACCCTGCTTGAGTATGACAAAGAATTAAAAATATGTAAAAGAAATATAAAACATAATGGCATCGGTTTTTGCATGCCGAAGAAGCCAACAGTGCAGCCTTCGTGGATTCCTTTCAGTTGGAAAACCACAAACCATGACCAACTGACAACAGTAGGACTTTGATGAAACATATTGTAGCCATGGCATCTTCTATAACTAAAGTACCATTATGTACCTTTCACACAGGTTATGAACGACGTGCATCACACCACACACTCACACACACACACACACACACACATACACACACACACACACACACACACACACACAAACACACATTAATCCGCGTGCGCTCCGATCGTCTGCCAACGTCGCCCTGGAGCAGCTGCTAGTCTTTGGTGAGGAGCCAGCCTCAGTCTATTAATATAACTAAGCGTACCCAGGAGCCATGTGTAGTATAGATTCACTCATCCCCTTCTTGTCACGTGCACTAACATCATGGGCACAATCTACTTCATTGTCATCATTATCCTCTTCATTAATAGCATTATCATCATCATTATCATCATCATCATCACCTTCTTCTTCTTCTTCTTCTTCATCCCCACCATCATCTTCATCACCACCACCACCATTATCACCATTATTATTATTATTATTATTATCATTATTATTATTATTATTATTATTATCACTATACCATCATCCCCAGCATTCTCTTCATCAGCATCATCCCCACCACCATCATCTTTATCACCACCACCACCACCATCATCGTCATTCACAGTATTCTGTTGTACTGCAAAACTTGGTAAAGAATATATATATATACATCACAATGCCACAAAATATGTAAAGTCCTGAGTATAGATCTTACATTCTCATGTGTTGTATTTCCAAGGACACACACACACATACACACACACTCATACACAGCTCTCCTTTCACATCAATTTATTCACGTTTCCATTTTATAATTGTATAATAATTGTATAACACTTCTCCCTCTCTCCCTCCATCCCTCTCTCTCCCACTCCCTCCCTCTCTCTCCCTCTCTCTCGATGCATTATGCAGAGCACAAGGCAGTGGTAGAACAGTTTGAGTAATTGCCTCATTTTCCTCCAGCAGCCTTGATATGTTGAAATGAATGTTCTGGATCCACTAGCTGGACTCCGACCCAGTCAGATCTCTGGTGAAACACAGCAGAATCAAACATGAGGATGGACCCTGCATCTTTCCTGCTGGAAACATGTGCATGAGTGGAACAAAAATGGATTGTTCTGAAATATTCATTTTCAGGAACCTAATGTGCTTGATTTTTGGAGAGGAAATTTGTAAAAAGCTGTGTGTGTATGTTCCTGGGAATATGTGTGTATAATTGTTTGCATGAGTGTGTGTGTGTGTGTGTGTGTGTGTGTGTGTGTGTGTGTGTGTGTGTGTGTGTGTGTGTGTGTGTGTGTGTGTAAATCAGAACTACAACACGTGACCCCAAAACTCATTCCATCACTGGGTCCTACTAGCTGGACTCCATCACTGGATCCACAGCCACGCCCAAAATAGCCCTTCCCTATACTTCACTACAGCACCCCTTCACACACACACACACACACACACACACACACACACTGAATTATTCAACAGTGCCAGCATGCAACACAAAGAGAAAGGAGGAATAAGATGACGATTCAGATATAGACCAGTGTGTATGGGGAGAGAGAGGGAGAGATAGAGAGAGACAAAGAGGGGGAGGGGTAGAGGGGCATATACAGAGGGAAGGAACAGGAGGGAGGAGGGAGTGGGAGGGGTAGAATGAGGTAGGGACAGAGAGACGAGGATGTATGGATATGCATGTATTTGAAAAGTAGAGAGAGAGAAAGAAGAGGGAGAATGTTAGGCCAGAAGGTATGAAGCTATGCATCTTATGTTTGTATCTTATTTTACTTTTTGTGCTTTGGCAATTTAAATGTATGTCTGCCATATCCATCGACTACACCTTAGCATATCAAAGCTACACTTTGTGGTTAGCCCCAGTGCCTGCATGTAGCTCAGGTTAGCTTCTTGCATGATTAATGGCACATCGGATTGGGGGAGGTGGATTGGGAAAGGTGGTCTTGGAGAAGGGATATCCACCAGGACCTATTGATAGCATATTTCATTCATGATTCCCCGCCCCTCCTCCCCTCCCGGCTCCTGCATGGCATCCCATTACTGCATTGATCCCAGCGCTCCGTCCCACATATTTGTTACAAGGTCACCTATCAGCAGTCCATCAGCTGAAAAAGCCAACCATGGGAATCTTTATTGTTGAGGCAGACCCATAGCTCTTGGAGTGAGAGAGCGAGAGTGATATATGAGCAATGCTGGATTTTCTTAAGCATCTTTAACCGTGACCTCCTAAACGGCTGCTTCCGCCTGTCACACCTTATGAACCTCGTATATATTTATTTCTGCGTATACTATATGCTGTGAACATTTTAATTTGTAATGTGTTTATTTGTTTCATTATATTTAAGTAATGTATTAGGATGCAATAGGATGACGCATTAGGGTCGTATATATGTATGTATAATATATGTATGTGTTTGTGTGTGTTCGCAACTGTGTGTGTGTGTTTGTGCGTGTGTGTGCGTGTGTATGTGTGCATAAGCTCATTTTAAACATATTTCTTAATAAAATAAAATCCTCCCTAAGTGTGTAGCTAGCTCTCTGTTTATGCACCAACTCTTACACTGTGCAAGTGCCTTTTACCCTTGTGCATTTGTGTGTGCGGATGTGTGTGGGTGTGTGTGTGTGTGTGTGTGTGTGTGTGTGTGTGTGTGTGTGTGCGTGCACGAGCACTGCCATAGGCAACGAGGATGCGGATCAATTCACAAATGTATTACCAGAAAATCAAAGGTATGAGGTAGGCAGATTGAGCCTGTGGGGCATACACACACACACACACACACACACACACACACACATACACACACGCACACACACACACACACACACAGGAACTCCACCTGTGTGTTTAGTGCGCTTAGTGGGTGCAGTGGGAGAAGAATGGCTATATGCTGTTAGGACTCAACGCGGGTTCTCATCTGACATCAGAAGAACAGAAGATCACCAAGAGAGATGGGCCACAGTGACCAGACCACAGTTACACACACATACACACACACACACACACACACACACACACACACACACACACGTTGATGCATTGGTAGTTACCCAGCAGACAGTTGGAGGGAAGAGGAAGACCAATAAATAATTTAGATTCTGCAGAGTGAACACAGATCACTGACTCTCAGCATTGACAAAACAAGGTATCTCCATCTGTTTGTTCTCCATCTCTTTCCTTCTCTTTCTCAATTGCTCACACCTGCAGCTGTCTTTCTCTTGATCACTTCCCTTCTCTTTATCTCAATGACTCTTTCTTCCTGGTTCGTCCCTTCTCCCTTCTCCGTCTCCTTTGCTATCTCTCTCTCTCTCTCTATCTCTGTCTGTTTTGCACACACACAAACACACACGTGCACACACACACACAAACACACATTCACAAACACACACACACACACACACACACACATACACACACCCTTCTCATTGTTCTCTTTGCTCGTCCTTGTTTATCTCTGGACATGAATCACACAGACTGACAGTCCGTTCGAGAAAAAGCTGCCTTGGCTTCTGGTTTGCTGCTGGTTTGTGGCATTGCTACATGCTACATTCATTGCTCAATGAATGAGCAGCCAGTTTGTATAGGGAGACACATTAAGGTCTCATCTTTCTAACAACATATGCCAGTCATTCCAGCATTCGTTACAAAGTCTCCCTGGCCAAAGATAATGATAACAGATAACTCACTGGAATCAATATGACCCACAAAACATGACTGTACCCAGTCTGTACACCTGCACTTAAACAACTTCCCACTTTTTGTCAATTTTTTCTCTCCTCCAAGTTGTTTTTGTTTCTTGTTTTTAATGTTGTTCTTTTTTAATGGCTGCAGTCAATCCGGATTCAGAATAAATAACTCTGAATCGGAATCCATTGTGTCATTCAGTACGATCACGGTGACACTACGCACAATTCTAAGCATGGAGCGCCACATGGACAACATTGTGCAATGTATGTTCATTATTTATGTGCAACAAGGATTTAAAATGAACATAACCAATGTTCAACTGAACATTAATTGCATCCAAAATGAAGATGGAAGTCAAATAAAACAACATAGCACATTTTGTTGGGTGCACATACAGGGTAGGTACATTTAGCTAATTTCAAGGACATATGTTGATCGTCTTCAACGATCTTCTTTGAAAAGGAGCAAATTACTCACAAAGTTTTTAAGATGTTGCTATTTAAGATGTGGCAAAACAACCCTTGTCTCAGTCCAAACACACTGCCTATATTTATCTCCTGATCTACCTCCATAACAACCATTTACCATTTAAAACAAGAACTGATAAATCTCTTGTTTTATTGTTTTGTTATCTGTTCTTCTATCATCGTTTAAGATTAGGCCTTTGGGTTTGTGAAAGACCCTGGGATTAAGGATCAGGAAACAGTTGACAATGCTGTAGACTTCTCTCAGATGAAAGCCAATTTGGATGTCTATATGTTTTAACTCCAAGCAGCACATACACAATAATCCACTCTGACACACGGAAGCCAAAGAAGAGTGGGTGTGTGAGTGTAGCTCCCACAGTGGGGTGAGAAAATCACATGATGTGAATCATGATGTGTCATGGTGCCTCTATTCCCATTCACTTCTGGTCGGGTTTCCTGTTCAACTGAACACCAGAAACCTACGCTAGCCTAAAAGCGGAACATTGTGCTAAAGTGCCACGCACACCTTTATCCCTCATTAGAAACACAACTGGTCATGTGTGTAACGATTATCTTCTTATAAAAGAGAATGTCATCCAGCTAACCATTTCTGAACATACACAGACAATTTGTCAGAGTGATAGCTCACAGCTCACAACTCCCACAAGCTTTAAGGTAAGTAATTGCTATTTGCGTACAACGGAAATTCAGAATTTCCTTTGCAATAACTTAACAGAAAATGCTATATTGAAAACCCTGGTTGGTGTGTTCTGGGTGTAATGTACTGAAATCTAGGCTGCAGACTCTGAGAAAGGCATGAGAATTCTGAATTCATTATCACCTCTTCTTAGTGGCAGAGAGTGCATTTGGGGATAGACACACATGCGCTAAGGGGCACACAGACACATGCATGTTAGATAAAAGAATCTGCTAAATGACTTTATAGGTAATAATAAGTCATCCTATACATCCATAAGGAATGGGCTTCCAGAGATGACTTCACACACACATACACATACACATACACACACACACACACACATTCACACACACACACAAACACACACACAGGCATACTTAGACATTTCACTTTCATGGCTGCATGTTCTTCTTTTATCCCAATTAGGATTTTTAGAACTGTGTGTTTAGAAACATATGTTTAGAATCCTGTGTTTAGAATCCTGTGTTTAGAATCCTGTTTAGAACTGTGTGTTTAGAATATTGTGTTTAGAATCATATTGTGCTTGTGGTGTTTTTGTGTCTTGGCAGAACAGCTGGCATGACACGGTGACGTATGGTGATGTATGCCTCTGTCATTAACACCATACGAGCAGAAACCACTCTGACCTTGTTGGGATCATCACTATTTTCCACTAGAGATTTATCTTGCCGGATAATTTACACACACACACCCAAACACAAAGTCTCTCTGGCCTGAACAGATTCTCTGAGGTAATAGGACGATGATTTATTGTTTGTAGATATGGCGGTATTGACAGGAGTGAGATATTGCATGTGCTCGCACATGCACGTCTATAGAGGTGCACAAGCACAAAATGCATCATATTGATTAAACCATTCATGAATTTCGCACACATTTCCACCACAGCACGCAAACACACACACACACACACACACACACACACACACACACACACACACACATACACACACACCATTTGAAGCATATCATGCCTGTATTGGGTTACATGCGGTACTCAGTATCACTATAGGTAGCCGGAACATGTATATTGACTTCCTCTTCATTTACAAGAAGAATACACCATAATGAACACCTATGACGCACCAATGTGTGTGCAGGTTTATTTTACACATAGCACTAAATTAAAACATGTTCTGGGTAGAAATGTGTTTCAAACACAAATGGTAAATTTCTTATTTGTATTCCCTTTGATTGGAGTACCTTGACACTTAGAGGACGTATGTGCGTGTGTCTGTGTGTGTGTGTGTGTGTGTGTGTGTGTGTGTGTGTGTGTGTGTGGGAGGGGGGTATAATGTGGGCCTGTGAAACCCTATGAGACTGTAACTGTGATAAGAGGCAATATCAAATGACTTGACTTTTAGTTTCTACTCAGCTCAACACATTGGTGTCCTGAAAAGGAAAAGGCTAAAAACACACACATGGATGCACGCATGGATGCACGCACCAATGCACACATACACACGCACACACACGCACACACGCACAAACAAACACAGTCAATACGATCCTCAGCATCAGTTGTGAAGGAAAACACAAATGAGGATGTTGGGGTTAAGCTTTAAAAGGTCAAAGGTCAGAGTGCACCTGATATGGCCCATGACCTCTGAGGAGGTCATTGATTTACTTTCCTTTGGAAACAGGCGACAAGGAGCGGATTTCCATTAGCGGTTAAAATATCGAATGGTTGCAATGTTTGAGGACAACATCCAGAGTGTGTGCTACTTTGCACGTCTTTGAGGTGAAAATCATACTATGTGTATTCAACTAAGAAGACACCGATTTATACACATCTGGTTTTCAAGAAAATAAAAATTGTTACCCCGCCTTAAAGAAATTTGCATAACACAAGAAAGTTCATGATGGGTAGAAAAAAGGCATGTGCAGTAGTGATCTAACTTGGATCTCTAGCCCCTAACCACACTGTTATTCCAGCCTTTCACTAACTTCCATGGCTCAATTGCTGTTAAGTAGTTGACAGCCCTGTGTGCCTGTGTGTGTGTGTGTGTGTGTGTGTGTGTGTGTGTGTGTGTGTGTGTGTGTGTGTGTGTGTGTGTGTGTGTGTGTGTGTGTGTGTGTGTGTGTGTGTGTGTGTCTATGTGTGTTGTGTGTTTACTTTGCAGTACGTCGTTCGGTCTGATGATGATTCTCTAAAATACTAAAATAAATGGTATTGCACAATGCCAAAGATGGATTCTGTTGCTATGCTAAGACAAATATATGTGTACAGTATAGCAAAACGAGGCTGTGAGAAAATAGTTATTTATATAGTGCTCCCCTGAGTACAGAGCTGGTTCCCGATTAAACAGAAAGCCCCGGGCCGTTCATCCCCTGGGACAGGGAAATATGGAATATCGTCTGCACTTAAGTCAAAATTAGCTGCTCTTAAGATTTTTGACAAACACATACAAAACCAAACAGATATGGGTAACACTTTACAATACAGTCTCCTTGTTACAGTGTAACTACACAACAATGCACAATGTAACATCTTAATATGTAATAACGTTATGGAATAGCCTGTAATTACCCAGTGTGGTTGGGGTTAGTGTGAAACTCACTTCTCGCCTATTCCTAACCTTAACCCCTAACCCTTTTTGCATATTTCTAACCTTAACCCCTAACCCTTTTTGCATATTCCTAACCTTAACCACTAACCCTTTATTGCCTATTCCTAACCTTAACAGTTTAACTGTAGTCAATCTGTTTGTCTGTACAAGAAAAAAATATATATAAAAAACAGATTGTGTGATTATGTAATATAAAATATGTATGAACAAAAATGTATACATCAGGGGGGCTTGATACTTTTATTTGCGAGACACACGGGGGGGACATGGCGACACCTCGCTAAACCTTGAGATGCGCTAGCAGTGGCGAAGCACGCCTCCTCGGTTACCTGGGATGACCTTAAAGATTGACAGATAAATCACTGGGCAGTGTACTAGCACCGATTGTAGCGGGCGGAAACAGGCAGGGTTCACACGTAGCCTGTCACAACAAGCCCTCTGCTAAGTCTGCTGGAGTTTTTTTAGTTAAGGAGCCTCGCTGCGGTCGATGGACAAATCAAACCAGACTCAGAATCAGACAGTTTGTGGGGACATAGAGGTGAAACGGTTGGCGGTTTTTGAGTGGGAAAAGGTTGAGGTCCCTGCTTTCAAAGTGTTGAAATCGTGACCATGATGTTTTTGGTCGGGTTTGTGTTTTATTTATGACTTATCAGTGATTGATCATGTTATCCCGTTGCTCAATTTCACAATCTCACAAAAGGCCAATGTATCGACCCGAGGGAGACAACGAAAAAGAGAATGAAAATGCAGTAATGTCGCAAAGTCCCACTTTAACTTCACTACGATATGCAAGGCAAATCCCCTAGAATGTAGTGTAGAAACAGATGGATACCTGGATACAGCACACCGGTTTGTTTCTGTATACGTCAGCATGTTAAAACGTGTGCGCATCACTTCATGAACAAAAAGATTCACACGACCTAGACAACTTCTATGGCTATTACATCGACACAATACTGTATGTACATGCGGATACACGTACACAAATGAACGTCTAACATATTCCATCTTTAACCACATATTCTATTGTCTTTTAATTAAAACGACCCCAGCAGGTCGACACATGGCTCAACAAGGTAGGAAGTGAACATGATTGCGTTCAAAAGATGGGGACACCTATTTCTAGACGTGCGCAACCTTGAAGTGGGGTCCCTTATTTAATAGTATGTGTGGTTGTGTATGTGTGTGTGTGTGTGTGTGTGTGTGTGTGTGTGTGTGTGTGTGTGTGTGTGTGTGTGTGTGTGTGTGTGTGTGTGTGTGTGTGTGTGTGCGTGTGTGTGTGTGTGTATGACTGTGTGCAGGTGAGTTTGA
>JACYXH010000069.1:2010000-2142500 GCA_026745465.1 Lota lota | reverse complement strand
CGCATACGTGCAGCGGTGCTTCTTGTGTCGGCTACAAGTTCTGCCGTAAAGGTGATCTAGTCCGTCAAGTGGGGCCTTGGCTTTGGCCGACAGGAATGTATATTTGTATGCCCTTTCTGGTTCTGCCGACGGGCCAACTGCGGTTGTAGGGAAAGTCAATCGGCGTTGGGTTAGCGGCTTATTGCACCGTGGACGGAACACGGAATGGTGTGCGGTTGCTGATCCTCACCGTGTCCTGGCGCAACGTTGTGCTTTATGGTGTATTTACCGCCCCCCAAAAAGACATCAGTAGAGATGTATGAGCCGACATCAATGTTTCATGTTCTCGTATGGTTCGGCCGCGCTCGTGTCTGCATCGCCTTCCCTTATTCCTGGCAGATCGGATTATGGACTGTCATGAAAACATGTCCTGACATCTTTAACGCATCAAACGGCAGAGCGGCAATTGATTGGACATACTCTTTAATTCCGATCTGACGGTAGCCTACGCCAAATTAAACCAATCATAAGCATAGATAGTCCGCGGACAGCAGCGTTAAACTTTGCATTTTGGTCTGGGTCTTGCTTATTTTTAAGAAGGCAGCGTTACTGTTATTTATTTAATTTGAAGCCAACCGCAATGTTTGGTACAGTGTCATATTGAAAAAGGACGACCACCTTGACACCACGTAAAATACATTTACCCCCTCAGAAAATCCACATTCCACTCCGCTCACATTAAAAAAAAAAAAGAAAGATGAGATAAATCGCTTTCCTTCAAATGTCGTCGTCGGCAAAGTCGAGAGCTGTTGGTGAATCCGGTGGTCTCAAACGAATCCAATGGCATCCGTCCACCTTGTTACAACCGCGATCATCTCCTCCGTGGTACCTGGTGCGCGGCCATCCATTCACGGTGGAAGCTGAGACCCGCGGATAGCATCGTCGAAGGCAACAGGATGACGGCCACTTGTCCGCCCGTCTCAACACACCGGCGTCAGGTTCTCGATGAGGCTGCTTCTCCGACAAAGTCCATTAGCTAACGCGCCCCTCTGTGCTACCTTCGTCCGACGGAACGCGTACTGTCCTCGCAGCGTCCTTCTCTCTCTCTCTCTCTCTCTCTCTCTCTCTCTCTCTCTCTCTCTCTCTCTCTCTCTCTCTCTCTCTCTCTCTCTCTCTCTCTCTCTCTCTCTCTCTCTCCAACCAACGGTCCCTAGGGGAGGTGTGTTGTGGTGTGGGGGGTGAAGGATGACTGAATGGATGGAAGAGGGAAAAGAAAAGGAAAAGGAGTTTTCTTTTCAAGATCAAGTCCAGCAGTGACTATATATCAAACAGGCGGGCCGATTGTAAAAAAAGAATAGTTTGAACTATAATGACAGCGAGATGGATTCTGTGCCGCCCAGGAGCGCGCGTACGAGGCCAGTATAGCCGCAGCACATGACGCACTGGGCCCCCACTCTCACGCTCTCTTCTTCTCCAACTTCCATATGAGATAGGCCTACGTACGTTATTGCCACGGGTGGCGCCAGTCAGACATTTGTTTATTTTAAGGTCCGTCTCATACACAAACGCACACTGACACGCACACATGTCCGGTAAAGCTAAATTCGTCTTTACCGCCTCGGGATCGATAGTTATAAATAAGCGAATCGCTGAGACGTAGCGGACACAGCTGTTGACGTATGGAGGGCGTTTTTCCGTTTCCTTGCCGTGTTTCCTTCATGGTCTACCAGGTATGCCTATTGCTTTTCATGACCAAGACACTGACTTTGTGTGTCCGCATGCATCCGCGCGTTTGTGAGAGCCAGGCCATCACGCTGCTTGTGTAAGAATAATAATAAATGTATACTCAGCTGCAACCCAGCTGAGGGAAGATTGCGCGCAAACAGGCGCGTGTGCGTGAAGGAACCAGTCGAGATGTATGGCAGGCGGTGTATGCGTTCGCGCGTCTCTGTGAGCGTTCGTTAGAAACAGGGAGGTGGGGGGGGGACGGGCTATTCTTAGCAGCAGACATTTGGAAATTAATGGACGGAGAGAGCTCTCCCTCCCACCACCACGGGCTGAATCTAGACTTGCATTCTCTGGCACGCTCCCACCCATTATTTCCGTCAGCGGCATTTTGCTTATTAAAACTACACAGCCCAACTAAAATATTTGGACTACAAATTGAAGCGATGCGTGCATGTGCAGAACACAAAGGAATGTCATTGTCGCGATTTGTAATCTGCACCGATTTGGCAGGTAATCGTTTAATCGTAGCAAAAAAAGTGCATTATTTTCGACTGTATTTATTTAAAAAATAAATAATAATAATTCAAATCGTTCTGAGATCTCAGTGAACAGTTTAGCTTATGAGACACTTAGTGAGCGGTGCGGAGCCTGCCATATGTAGGCAGTACACCAAGAACAGAGCGACCTTAGATAGCTATCCAGTGTCTCGGGAGCGGTGGATCACTCGCTTTGAACAACACACTAAAGATACTACTCTGAAAAAAAATAGACGGAGATTAAGTATGAGACTATCTCCCGTTCTTCAGGACTGGTTGCTGAAGAACTGGTTGCATAACCTGTCTTAAGAAACAGAGATGCTGGGATGCTACATACACTGTCTCAGTGGCTGTGACCCATGGCTTCGCATCCAAAACTCTTATCTTTCAACTGGGGGATCAACCTAGTGCCCACGCACACAGGAAAAGCATAGTGCACGGTAAGGAAAATCCCCCCCCCCCCCCCCCCCCCCCCCCCCCCTTCCATGACTGCATGCATTTTCATGTAGTGTGTCATCGCGCCTAACCCTAAAGCCTGGCGGCCGCGCGGTCGAAAATCGACACGGCACATCAGAGGAGGAGCAGCCTCTGGCCCCATGTTTCCCTCTGCTAAGCTGATGCCTCCTGCAGTGTCCAAGCGGTACAACCGTGCACAGCGTAGTTATATCAGAATCAGAATCAGAATCAGAAAAGCTTTATTGCCAAGTACGTTTTTTAAGGAATTTGTCTTGGTGATGTAGGTGCACGTCGCGTTCTCTATTGCAGGTTAAACAGAACAAACAAAATTAATATAAATACATGTATAAATATATACACACAATTTAGATTTACAAGAGCAGATTAAGTACAGTGGTATGTAAAGCCAGGGGTGGGGTGTGGAGAGAGTCAGGGTGGTTTCCGGGCCTTGTTAATAAGGCTAGTGGCGGAGGGGAAAAAAACTGTCCTTGTGACGAGAGGTTTTGGTCCTGATGGACCTCAGCCTCCTGCCAGAGGGGAGTGGCTCAAAGAGATTGTTGCCGGGGTGGGAGGGGTCAGCCACAATCTTTCCTGCACGCTTCAGAGTCCTGGTGGCGTAAAGGTCCTGGAGCGGCGGCAGATTGCAGCCAATCACCTTCTCAGCTGAGCGAATGACACGCTGCAGTCTGCCCTTGTCCTTGGCTGTGCTAGCAGCGTACCAGGTGGGGATGGAGGATGTGAGGATGGACTCAATGATGGCTGTGTAGAAGTGCACCATCATTGTCTTTGGCAGGTTGAATTTCTTCAGCTGCCGCAGGAAGTACATCCTCTGTTGTGCTTTCTTGACGAGGGAGCTGATGCTCAGCTCCCACTTGAGGTCCTGGGAGATGATAGTTCCCAGGAAGCGGAAAGACTCCACAATGTTGATTGTGGAGCCAGAGAGGGTGATGGGGGCAGGTGGGGCTGGGTTCTTCCTGAAGTCCACAACCATCTCCACTGTCTTTAGAGCGTTAAGCTCTAGGTTGTTTTGCTTGCACCACTTCACCAGGTGGTCAGCCTCCGACCTGTAGGTGGACTCGTCTCCATCAGAGATGAGTCCGATGAGGGAGGTGTCGTCCGCGAACTTCAGAAGCTTGACAGACTGGTGACTGGAGGTGCAGCTGTTGGTATACAGGGAGAAGAGCAGAGGAGAAAGAACACAGCCCTGAGGGGATCCGGTGCTGATGGTCTGTGAGTCGGAGACATGTTTCCCCAGCTTCACATACTGCTTCCTGTCAGACAGGAAGTCAGTGATCCACCTACAGGTGGAGTCAGGCACACCAAGCTGGGAGAGTTTCTCCTGAAGCAGAGCCGGGATGATGGTGTTGAAGGCAGAGCTGAAGTCCAAAAACAGGATCCTGGCATAGGTTCCTGCGGAGTCCAGGTGCCGGAGGATGTAATGGAGGGCCAGGTTGACTGCATCGTCTACAGACCTATTGGCTCTGTAGGCAAACTGTAGGGGTCCAGGAGCGGGACGGTGATGTCTTTGAGGTGAGAAAGCACAAGGCGCTCAAAGGACTTCATAACCACAGAGGTCAGGGCGACGGGTCTGAAGTCATTAAATCATGTGGTCCTTGGCTTCTTAGGAACAGGAATGATTATTGAGGACTTGAAGCAGGCTGGCACGTGGCATGTCTCCAGTGAGGTGTTAAAAATGTCTGTGAACACTGGA
This sequence comes from Lota lota, assembly GCA_026745465.1. Lineage (NCBI taxonomy): Eukaryota > Metazoa > Chordata > Actinopteri > Gadiformes > Lotidae > Lota > Lota lota. Next base: position 2,138,090 of record JACYXH010000069.1, on the reverse strand, counting down.
GACAGCTGGTCAGCGCAGTGCTTCAAGCTGGATGGGGAGACAGCATCCGGTCCAGAAGCTTTCCTGGGGTTTTGTCTCCTGAACAGTCTGTTGACGTCTTCCTCATTGATGAAGAGAGTCGTCACTGAGGTGGGTGGGGAGATGGAGGGGGGGACCTTTAAGGTGGGGGAGGTGGAGGTGATGCACTGTAGCTGGGGCTGTTGGGAGGCGTCACGGGGGATGGTATCGGGGAAGACCCTTTGTTGGGAGGTGTTGAGGGGATGGTTACAGGACTGACCCCTTGTCTATCAAAGCGGCAGTAGAACTCGTTAAGGTCGTTGGCTAGGCGTCGGTCATTGGTGGAGTGGGATACTTTGGGCTTGTAGCTGGTGATCTGTTTGAGCCCTCTCCAGACAGAAGCAGAGTCGTTAGCTGAGAACTGGTTTTGGAGTTTCTCAGAGTATCGTTGTTTAGCCTCTTTCACCGCCTTGTTAAACGTGCTATATGGACACAATACAGCATCATAGGAGGGTCCGCCTGAATGCTCTTGGTTTTCATGTGAACATTACCTACATATGTATACAGTATATAAACTGTTTTTATACTATTAGAGTTTTAATGTCACTGTATGTTTTTAATGATAAAGGCCTAGCTGTAAAATGTTATGGACGATTTAAATAAAAATTTGAGGGTGTGAATGAGGGATGCATTAATCATTCAGAGGCTCATTCAGAAGCTCATGATCATTAGAAAAAGGCAGGTCGATTTATTTTCTTTTGGATTAGCTTTTCAATGGAATGTTGCAAGGTGTACCGCATAGCTTGCATCAGCAGTGGTCAGGATTCACCCTTCCAAATACATATGTAAACACGAAAATGAAAATAAATGATGCAGTGAATGATGTTACGGTACTTATATGATATATCACTTTCAGCCATTTCAAACCAATAATGTCAGTGTCTACGTTTTGCACATCCAGGGTATTCCCCTCACCGTATGTGAGTGAGCTCTACGATGGCCAGCGTTAGTTTGTCCTCCATCTTTAGGAGCTGAAAGTAAAGAGCAGGTGAATCCTCCTCCTCCTCCCCTTCCTCCTCCTCCACCTCCACCTCCTCCCCCTTCTCCGATGCTCGCCCAGAAGGGTTCACTGGTGCTTTCTGGAACTCTGAGACAAGGGGCCTTAAAAAGCACAGGGCTCAATGATTCATAAATCTGAATAATTGAATGGTTGGAGGGATGTAGAGCACTACGCCCCTGCTGAACCTGCTCTTCTTCTGAAGAAGAAGAGTAACTGCACACAACAACACACACACACACATACCCTGTAATTATAAAATATGTAAATGGTTAAAAGTGTTTGAAACTCCATTATAATTGAGTCCTCAAAATACATAGGATATTTTTGTGAAATGACATAAATAATTATAACTTATACAAACAAATATAAATGTGTTTCCCTATTGCTGTTTCCGTAACGAGTTTGAATTAGTAAATAAATATTCCTTCAATGTTGACTATGTACACTGTTGGGGCATCACACCACAAACAAGAGGTTACGATTATACAGCAGAAATGAGTGTGTTTTCCGCCTTTACCTCTGCTTTTGCTATTGTACTCCATGGAAGAGGTAAGCAACATTGTGGTCATGTCACGTTTTAGCCTTTCTGTTGAATTACATTCATAAGTTGACTTGCTATCTTAAACGTATTGTGTTGTAGTCCTACGCTAACCTATATTCCTGTGCCATTTATTTTGTGTATGAGCTCAAGTTACATTACACTACATGTTCTTCTTTTGTTAGGTATGTTTTCTGTGTTTAATGTATTGAATTAAACATAATCTGGGCCATTTTTCTATTGTAGTCTATGGAAGAGGAGCTCAAGGTCTGGGCTACACGCTAGACATTTCCGGTTACACATGTGTCCAGCAGATGTCGCCAAGATAATGGGTTTCGTTCGCACCTGCTATTGACAACCACGGCGCACGATGCCGTGGAAATATGAAAGCTAAGCACACATCTGCAGCGGTGTGATAAAGGGGGTAAAGGTGATGACAATTCGGGGGGGGGGGGGGGGGTGCTGTGAGGAAGAGGGCCCTAATTGAATTCATATATGATACATCAGGGAATTTACTTTCCCGTAACATTTTAAAAGAAACGATGTGAAAATGATCTGATCTACAGTGATGAAGAGATAATAATGTCTCGAAGCAGTAAACTAACAACCTAGAAAACGAACACTAAATTAACACTTTTGGATGAACAATTAGTTAGCTGGTCTTTAATCAGTATGTTATGTTACATGTTATTTCTCTCTAGCTAGTGTAATTGATAGATTTTCCAGAGAGGTCCGCAGCTCAATCTGATCTATCTCTCCTTCTCTGTATGTGTGTCTATGTTCCCCTAGAGTGCCCTGTGAGTGCAAATTGTAAGCAAGGTCCCAATGTACCCCAAATGAACACAAGCAGCACAGTTTTCTATTTCAGTGTGTGGCAGGTGTAATAATAATAAAGGTGATTAAATGACTGCATGTATATAAGCAGGCATTCTAATTAAGAGTAACCACCCGTATTACACCTGTCACACTGAAATATAGTAATCAAAATGCAGCTTATAGAACAGTTATGCAATTTGACTGCATACTGTATAGACATTAAATAAAGGAAAATGTCAACGTTGTGCATCTTTTCAAACTTGACATTTCTGTAATAGTAATCTAATCTCAGTAATGTAATCTGACTACATATTGTATAGATGTATACAAAATCTGAAAAAAATGAAAAAAAGAGAAGAGACAAGTGTATTAACATTGTATGCAGGGGAATCATATAAAGATGTTACTACTTCTTAAAAGTAGAGTGATATGACTAAAGAAGAGGGCCAAAAAGAAAATCAGGTTAGTCATGCTTTTTAGGTCCATGTTTAATCATAAGCAGAGTTGAACTTCAACATACTTAACAAATCAAAGAAAATAACATCCAAAATAACAGTGTGCTAAACTTCTCAGCCTATATTTAATTTAAAGTAAACTGTACTATTACAATGTAAAGAGCAATGCAACACCTTTGTCTGCTCTGGGAGCAGATACAGAGAAAAACATATAAAAGAAACAAATGATAGCATATAACATGATAATAGCCGTCAAAAAGTAGCTTATCTATCAACATGCATAACACAAGAAAACCTGGATGTCCATCTTATAATCATAGCACTATTTGCTCTTCCATCAAGTGAATCTGGTCCTCAGAGACACCTCGATCTCTCAAGAAAGTTACAACATCTGACAGTTTCTCATCAAGGAACTGCAGAATAGAAGAAACAACAAAACATTATATGGAGAGGAAAAGCTTGAATAGAATAGAATAACCTCACAGGAATCATGAATGATTAGAACCAGTACGGAAGAACTATATAAAAAAAACATCTATACACAAGGTATGTATCATCCAGCCTGTTTTCCAACCGAAACGACTGAATAGGTCGTTTTGGACAGGTTGTCCAAAATGCAAGAGAGTTTGTCTGCGGACTGCAAGACAGGGAGCGGAACATGTACGGGGCTTAACTTGTAGAAGGAGGTGGAACTTGTAGTGATCCAAATCACATGAGATGTCCAACGAGATCCACTGTGGTGGTAAAAGAAGAAGAAGAAGATTATTTTGGAAAGATTGCAGATCGTGTTGAGACAACAGTAAGAATATTCAGCCAATTCAGCGTTTTAAATGCGCATTTAACATCATATCTTATTCTTCAAAGTATATTTCCGTCGTTGTAGCTACTGTAAATATAATAGACGAGAAACAGATGAAAGCTAGAATGCCCTCATAGGTTCAAACGCCTTTAAGAAACAAGGGGGCGTAATGTATAGCAGGGGGCGTAACATGTAGTTGTTTGTGTGGCCGAGGGTCTGCTTCAACAACACATTCAAAAACATAGTATAAAACAATATCTAATGCATATATTTGTAAACTAAAACATGTTGAGTGGTAGATCGGCTTGGTGACCTGATGATAACATGATGATCTGACCCTGCATAAACGATGTTGTTAGGGCCACCTGTTAGGTGTGTGTGTGTGTGTGTGTGTGTGTGTGTGTGTGTGTGTGTGTGTGTGTGTGTGTGTGTGTGTGTGTGTGTGTGTGTGTGTGTGTGTGTGTGTGCTTTACGATAACTACAACATTTCTAGTTTTCATACTTTTCCCAAGCGCTATTCTGTGAAGCAAGTTCTCTTCAACAAAACAAACAAGGGTAAACATACAAAAATACAAGCATTAAAATACAATAAAACCATTAAAACATTTCAAACATTTTATGTTTTAAAGTTGTAAAGGGTTTTAAAGCACAACATTTTTTAAATATTCCATACTTTTTGTGTAACACAATATGTTTAGACGATAGTAATGGATGATGCCTATGTAGTTAGGAACAGTCTTAGTTAGGAACTTGCTTTCATGTACTCACATCCAGTTTTTGAGTTTACTGCTGAAAAACATCATACGGTTCATGGAATGAGAGTCTTCTTGTTTGTCCTCTGTGGCCTTCACACCTTTCGTTCACAATGTGCTGCTGAAAGTCATTCTTCTCTGAAAACTCTGCTCTTGGAGAGCAGACCAACAGGGGTTGGGGGCCTGTTTCTTCTTTCATTCTTCTAAATTACTCCTGACTCATTTGTAGAGAAACCTACAAGTGTGTATCTGTAGGTCTGAATTAAGTATCATGTTTCCATGATCTAGGTATTGGTGGAAATGTCATGTATTAAAATAAAATATATTACTGAGGGCAATGGGGAGGATCACATTTTGTTTTTGACTCCACTTTCTGGCAATAGTGGATGGTGCCTGTACAGTTTGGCACATTCTTAGTTTTTGTTTGTTAGTTTTTCAGTTTACTGCTGAAAATTCTGCTGAGAATTAATGTGGATTAAGTGCCAATAACGGTATGGAAACTATGGTATGGGACAACCATACGTACTATGGTATTACTACTATACTAACTATGGGATGGAAAGTAATACTGAAAACTAAATCCATTCATTTGTAGGATGACTCGGTCACTCAACATGGCTTCTCTATGGATTTTAAAAGAATCATTAATAATCAGCTATAAATGAATTTGGTAAATGCCAATTACTTCCCAATTACTTCCCACTCACCCTTGAGGAAGGATTCTGACATATCTCTTGCTTTACAAGCTCTACCGTACCTCAAAGTTCCCCATCGGCAATGAGGGGTACTTCCAATGCAAAACATGCAAATGTAGTACGTTATTGGGTTGATGGACCTCTGAAGTTGTAAACTGACCACTGGATGATGACATCCATGGGTCTTAGAGAGACTTGGAGAGACTTGGAGAGACTTACGGCATAGGGTACCCCAGGTTCAGTGTGTTTTGTTTGAGTTTGTTCAGTGGGCATGCGTTTGGTTGCAGGGAGATTTGGCTGATAAATCAGCGGTGAATGGTTGTGAATGGAGTTTTGGGTGAAACAGTCAGACCCTACAGAGACGTTTGTGTTGTTTAGGTCCATCGCTACACCATTGAGCGTGTTTTAGCTGTTTCTGTCTGGCTATTTTGGAGGGATTTCCCGACACCCCTCTGGATAGTGTTATCTGTCAGCTCCTCTGTTTTGGACTCAAAGCCTCTGTGGCCTCCTGCTGGTTATTATGTGTTTTTGCCCACCATGTGCCCACTTTTGTTGTGCCTCTGACTCTGCCTCTCACCTGTACATCCTGCCATTGTCTGTTTCCAGCCTTTTTTCCCGCTCACCTGTTCCTCGTTGTGTGTCTAGTTACTCAGTCTATTTATGTCCTGTGCGGTCAGTGCCACCATGTCCGATTGTTCTTATGTTTGTCCTTAGCTTACCTAGTCTGTTGACTCTGCCCTGTATTCTGCCTGCCTGCCTGTCTGCCTGTTTGATTTCTGCCTGTTTTTTGGATTTGCCTACTGTTTTGACATTTAACTCCCCCATAAAACATTAAATGTTTTAAATGTTTTAATTGTTTTATTGTATTTTAATGCTTGTATTTTTGTTTGTTTACCCTTGTTCATTTTGTTGAAGAGAATGTGCATCATAGTATAGTGCTTTGAAAAAGTATGAAAAGATTACGGTACGTGTACAAAACCTATATTAAATTTAAAAAGTTTTATTTTTGATTGAACAAACTTGATTTGGTTATTACAAACAGCAGAATGTACTTGTATGTACTGAATAACGTAAGTACGGTGTTGGCGGGGGGTCCATGGGGTATGTGTACTCTTTCTTCTGAGTGCTTGCCAGGCTCTGCTTTTTCACACACACACACACACACACACACACACACACACACACACACACTCATACCTAGCAGGTGGCCCTAACGGCATAGTTTATGGAGGGTCAGATGACCCCTAAGACTAAGTGACGATATGGGTTGGGATTGTCATGGAAATTTCCATAAGACATGTTGTTTGCAAGACACTAAGACACTGTGACCCCTTAGGTATTATCTAGAGCAACCATTTTACTGTTTATACTGCGCTTATCGCCCTTGAGGGAAACAGACAGCTTTGGCTGACTCAGACACAGCAATACCATGAGTTACATCCTGAGATGGCCGAAAGGAGTAGTGGCCTATCTGCAGCTGTGCCCTCAAGGACGTTTCCCTGCTTTCATCCTGGAGTGTGCCCTTTTTTCGGGGGTCGCTACAGCGCTTCAACCTTTGTATGCTTGTCGTGTTGTGTGGCCTCTCTGCGCAGAGACTACTCTTCTTTTATTTTTAATTTTTTGACAATTGTATGGCATTTGTATAATTGTACCAGTGGCCATTGGATTTTACATTTTTTGTATTGGCCAAGTGCCTGTCATAGCCTCTCTTTATTTGCATATAGTCTATTTATTTGCATTTTCTTTATTTATTTAGAAACTCCTCTGTGCGGTCACTGAGTAGGCCAATGGTACATATTTTGTTGTGAAATATTTCAAGATATAAGTGATATATTTCAAGATATAATTAAAGAAACTTAATATGTTCTTGCAATGATAGGAAAATAAATGTTTGAAGCACACTGCCATTAATGACTCCCAATTTGTAATTATTGTACACTATTATTGATCTCTACAAGTAAGTAAATCTGATCAATTTAATCCTGTGAAATAATGTTATTCAGAATATAATATATTTAGAATAGAACTTGGGACTCTGAAATTAATCTGTTGTTTGATGATTCCCCGTATTTTGTATTATCCAACGTTTTTCTCGAAATATTCTGACTTTATTTTGGAAATTTTGCAACTTTTTCTCTTTTATTGGTTGTTGGTTGTTACTAATATACAGTAACAAGATTACCTACATAATACAGTAATAGAAAACATGTTTACTATGATTACTTACAGTAGTATAATACGTTTAGTATTTATTATGATTCCCATCAAGCATAGTATGTTTGATTTATATATTTTATTATTTGAAACTTTATCTATTTTTAACTTACCTTGTGTTTTCAATCTCACTTAGGTACCTTTCATGTCACAAATCTTTATTTACATTTGTGGATATTTTAAATAGGTGTAAGTAATATTGGCACAAAATTCACTCCATAGAAATGGGCCAATTATATTATGACGAAGATAGGCCTTCCTTTATGATGTGTTTGGTTAAATTATTGATATTAGTATTTACCTTGGTGAGATTCAAATGAATGTTGGTTTTTACAGAATGGAAATCGAGAATGCAAATTGATATTGTGCGCTTGCAAAGCAACCTGCGTGGAGGTTTCTATATGTGTCTGACGGCACCAGAAGGACCCTCTACCGTTCTTCCACCTTTGTGTCCTGAAGGTCCTGCAGCAAGCATATCAGTCAGTTTGGTACATTTGGCAGCATTTGTCTGAATTAGTAAAAAAAAAAAAAAAAAGAATTCTGTCTTGTTTTGCCACACAATTTCACCGCGCCTCCCTTGCGTTTTGTCTTATGTATTTTCAGATATTTGTATCTTTTTTTGCAAAACTTTGTCTGTTTAATGAAGGCCCTGAGCCCAAAGGGTAAGATGTTAAAATATGTGGTTGCGCCAGTCCAGTGTAAATTAAGAAAAACAATAAACAGGCCGATCTACCTGTTTTGTGGGCCGTCAAGGCAACAAAGCATAACAGTTGTGTCGTCGGCGCGACGGCACGCGCGAAGGCACGAGCGAAGGCACGTCAACCCACCGTGAAAGTTCCCAGTCGGCACAGCGAACTGGGAGAGCTTCAATCATATGACACAGGACTACGGGTCAGGTAAGAGCCCCCCCGTGCACTTCTCTTTAGAATGGATTTAAGGAATAAGGATTACTACTGCCTTTTTTATTTGTTATTTTATCACATTTAGTAACAGACTAGTGGGAATAAGGGTATTAAGGAGTCGTAAAATAGGCTATCGCATACGAAAGTTTTCTGTTTGGTAGCCGCATTTGTATTTGGCCTATTATAATTAGCATTGGACTATGCGATCAACATTTGTTTAAATCCCCTTTCACTCTAGCTCTTTCTCTCAGCAAATCCGTTATCAACATTTTAAAGAGGAATAGAGGATGGCTTCGCAGAGCGGGAGCGGTCCAATGCGCGTGCTTGTCACCGGAGGCTCCGGTTTGATTGGCAAGGCCATTGAGCATGTGGTGATGAAAGACGGCGAGAAACGCGAGGGAGAGCACTGGATTTTCCTTTCGTCTAAGGATGCCAATCTCATGTAGGTTTCTCGGAAGGCCTTTGCTCAGCTGAAAGATAAGTTGTCAGTGTCAGCTGCCTGTGCGTTGTTAAATCCATTGTCCTGTAGGCTTACACGGTACAAAGTAGGATACTAAGACGATACCGGGTATGAGGGCCTTCAGCTCATAAAAAACGATGTCCTTATGAATATTAACAGAAGAGGTAGGGTATCCCAAGACAAGATGCCCGAACGTCCTTAATGATATAGCAAAAAGGCCGGGCAATTAGCGCGGTTACATGAAGTCCGCGGGAATCAAATTCCAGCTCATGTTTTTTAACAAATATACAAACCCAGTCTCACTTATAGCTATGCTTTCTATAATGGTAATTTGCATTAACATGAAAGGATAATAAAAAGCCCGATTATTATCATCATTATTAGGGTGTCGAGCACGAAGTGCAAGACAACCTCTTGTAATTAGGGTGTCGAGCACGAAGTGCGAGACAACCTCTTGTAATCGTTAGTTTTATTATTATTATTTAAATTCCGGAAAATCGACTTACACAGCCTAAACCGCTAGACCGATTTTGATGAAACTTGCTATAGCTGTAGAGGAGGATAACAGAAGATCTGTGTGACAGAATTGCACTTATTGGCCTAAAGGTGGCGCTATAGCAATCGTCCAAAAATGAATATTTTGAACAAGCATATCTCCTGACCCCTTTGACCTACAGTCATGAACCTTTAACCATAGATGCATCTCCTCATGCTGAACAAATCTGCCTCAAGAACCTATGACTTCCGCCAGGATAGATTTCCCGCCATTTTGAATTTTGTGAAAATCACTAAAATCCCTAAGGATCCTAGGTTTTTTGAGATAGACAAACGTCCTTTGGAACACAGCATCTATGGACCAACGTCTTCAAATAGTTTATAAACGAAATCTGTGCAATAAAAAGCAGAGCCCCCAGGTGCAATTTAGTTCGAAAAGGGTGTGGCCTAAAAACTAAAATGCTAATATCGACATCAAGATACAGCCCTATGATCTTGAACCCAATTACCAAGTTGCTTAGAAGTAAATTCTTAACAAGATGGCACCCATCTTTTTTCAATTGGGGCGTGGCATCAAAAAGGACGTGGTCATGGCTAAAATGACCACAGCTCCTAGACGGATTGTTTGATTTGAGCGGGACCAATTGTAAAACAATAAGGGTCATAAAGCCTAACTGCTTAAGTAAAATGAAGTTGATTGAAAAAAACAAAATGGCCGCCAGACGCAAAATACGGTCCGCATGGCTTTAAACGCTATTTTCGACATCAAGACGGTCTCCTATGATCTTGAGTAAAGTTAAAAAGTTGTTGGGCATGAAATCCTGAACAAGATGACGTTTCCACCTTTTCAATTTTGGTGACAAAACATGGCCGCCAGAGGCTAAAAACGGTCCGAATGGACGTAAATGCGTTTTTCGACATAAGTATGGATTCCTATGATCTTGAGTCCAAAATAAATGTTGTTGGGCATGAAATTCCGAACAAGGTAGCATTCTCATAATATTTCTATCCGCAACAACCTGGCCACCGGAGGCAAAAAACCGTCAGAATGGGCTTAAAATGCGTTTTCAAAACTCTATATGGACTCCTATCATCTTGAGTATGATAGTAAAGTTGTTCAGCATGAAATTCTGAACAAGATAGATTTCTCACTTTTCCAATTATGCCCAAAAACATGGCTACCAGAGGCTCAAAACGGTTAGAATGCCATGATTCCAATCCCATTGAACCACTCTTACTATCATTATCTTCATACTATATGATTAACTTTCAGCTTATTCCTTGATTTAAAACAACAATACAGTACAATGTAAAGTCCATAAGCACTGACCAAACTGTTTGCAATGTTGATGCAATGCACTTGTCACTACCGTGTGTGTCTAAATGCTATGCCAGTTATGATTCTATTTCAAAGCGTTAAACGAGCGTAACTGCTGAACCCTGACTTTGATACACTTTCATAAAACATTGAAGGCTAAATCACCGCAATTAAGCTGAGGCTATTCCAACCTTATCAACTCTATAAAATCTGTAAAAGTCTTACTGGTCTGCCTTGTCTGCCCAAGCCTCGACACCCGGTAATCGCTGCTTGCAGCTTTAATTTGTATTGTTATTATTATCATTGTGGCCGATATGTCTCTGTAGCAGTTTTGGTCCAGAAATACAAATGTGCCCTAAAGTGGCCTACCATGGCAGCCTTGCCTGATGCTGTTGTATAGTGCCAGAAAACGAACTAACGAGGCTACACCTGGTCCCTAACGTATTAAAATGTTTGCAGGGATCTTGAGCAGACCAGGGCTGTGTTTGAGAAGCATCGGCCCACTCACGTCATCCACCTCGCTGCCAAAGTCGGGGGGCTCTACCTACACATGCGGGAGAATCTGTATTTCCTGGTAAGGAAACCCTGACAAGTTACATACTATAGGAAGATACAGGCCAAAACATTTGATGTACACACACAAACTACCAAAGGAACATTTGTTTAATAGTAAATGTATATTTGTAATGCATGCCATAGTGTAAAAATAATTGTGTTTGTTAGTGAAAGAAAATGTAATATAAACTAATGTTAACAAATACATTTGTGCAGTTCATGCAGTATTGAAGTATTCTGCTTCAAAACGGACTATTACTAGCAAATTACTAACAACTACTCATATTTTTGTATGTACATAAATATGAATATTGTATGTCACATGTTTTAATCTAAATCAGGTGCCAGAGTGCATAAAAAAGCTTGTTAATAAACAAAATAAAAGAGGACGAATGACGGAGGTGGGTTGGTGGGGAATCCATTGTAACAATGTAAATTGCCACACCCCACTATAGGTGGCTTTTACTGGGCTCCTATAGATAAGGACGCAGGGTGGTGGTGTTGGAAAACCGGTTTATTGTAAACGTGTGTAGACATGCATGACCTGGTGGTCCACGTTAGCATGTAGGAGGGGCGGCAGTAGCTCAAGAGGTAGAGCGGGTTGACTTGATTGCTCATTGTGCAACAGGTGTGCAGCCTCACCCAGCTCCAGAGTCCAAACTGTTTGACTCAGGCCAGGTGAGGCTGCTTAAACCAGCCATCATCCACACACACTCCCACAGCCATGTATGGGCATTGTTTTGTATTACTTTGTTAAAGTAGAAATAAAGTCTTAAACGTTATTCGTCAATTTCCTGATCTCTTTCCTTGTACTTTCCACAATAACCATTTCAATTAAACATCTGCAACTGTCTGACAGAGGGATAACCTCAGGATTAACGACAACGTACTACAGACAGCCCATGCGATGGGGGTCACCAAGGTCGTCTCCTGCCTGTCCAGCTGCATCTTCCCCGACAAAACCACCTACCCCATCGACGAGACCATGGTGAGTTTAAGTTTAATGACGTGTTTTAAAAGATCTCACAGCACTGTAGCCCTGCTCCACAACTATCAGGACATTGTGCATTGCCATCATTATTGTTAATACTGCACATGAATCAACACATGTCTTTGATAGGCATATCTATAATAAGACATTTTGATAGAAATCATAACATTTCTCACTTTTTTGAATGGGGCTTTTACATCGCAAAGTCACATGACGCCTTATTTTTGGAAGCATAGAATATTATTTTTTATGTTGGTAGTAATGTTTTTTTCGATCATTCTTTAGTAATTAATTGTGAAATGTCATTATGGAGTGACATTGTGGTGTTTGAAACTGCCACAGCGTTTCTCATGCAGGACGTGGTAAAAACAAACTGTAGACTTGTGTGGATGTCTATGGCGCGGGAAGGACAGCACAGCTACACAGGACTTGCTCTCACACTGGTTCTCTTTATTCTGGTACAACATTATCCGGCACACAAATGGTGCCAACAGTATGCAACTGCAATCAGAAACATTCTCATCTCCAGCTTAGATTTATTTTTATTTTTCTAGACTGATATAAAATACATATTCACATTACAATACTATTATAATCATTTTCCACACATTCTGAATCAACAAACATACATTCTACATAAACATGTGATCGTTTAGTGGTCAATAAGAGCTATTTTCTTTTACACAAAACACGCTGGAGTTACTAACATTATGTTCTCATGCAACAACATGTGAAACCCACATTAAGCAAAGCCCACCTGGTACAAAATGAGCCAACACACAAACGGTGTCAACAGTGTGCAACCGCAATCAGAACCATTCACATATGTGCAACAAAAAGTAGAAAAATGACGATCTCAAATAAATACCAGAAAACATTATGACCGGGAGCAAGATAGCAAGTTTATGGCTAGCTAACCAGCTTTAGCTCAACTTGCGGCTAAAAGTGCTACTCGTGAATAAAGTTACTATTTCTGCACATGGATGCCTGTAACTTTCCACAAGTAAAATTAATTCAAAATGCACGACACTGGTTACTACAAAAACAAGCCAAAACCATTCAACATAAAAATAGTGTTAGCAACATTCCTCACATGTACCCACCTCCAGCATAGATATATTTTTCTTTGCGGAGTTAACATAATCCGCAAAGGCATTTACGATGCACGAATAGGAACCCTAGCTATGCAGTTGTGCTATTGACTCACCAGGTGGTTCTAAAACTACACGTATACAGGAAAAACATAAATTTAGTAGATTTCTTTATTTTTAATTGTAGGTTATTTCTAACTCTGTTACACCAGCAGCCTTACCTGGCCCGTGTCAGACTGATTAGGCTCTGGGGCTGGGTGAGGATGCACACCTGTTGCCCATTGAGCAATCAATGTACACAGGTTAAACCAGCAGGTTTTAGTACCTGCAATGCCATGGTGCTGAGGGTCATATGAAAGATACACACAAACTCACATGTCCAGCTCATATCACAGGCTGCAACTGAATGTGTTTGTGTGATTCTTGCAATGTTTAAAGCTAGATTACTTTCATGATTTAACCAAATTCTACACAGATCCACAATGGCCCTCCGCATGAGTCCAACTATGGCTACTCCCATGCGAAGAGGATGATTGATGTGCAAAACAGGTATTTCAACATTTGAAAGAAAGGTGCAGGTATTTCTTTGCCCTCAAAGAGAATATGTCAACACCATTCCATTTGTTTCGTATAGTGACCCCTTATGGAAGTCTATGTTAACATAGGATTATGTTAACTCGGAGTAAGCTTCACTATGGCACCCAACCCTTTCCATTGATTGTGGATTTGGTCTCTTGACAGCAATACAAGACATTGATGCATGTTGGCACATTTGAGGTCACAGAAACATGAAATCACTTTAGAAAAAAAAGTGTGTGTGTGTGTGTGTGTGTGTGTGTGTGTGTGTGTGTGTGTGTGTGTGTGTGTGTGTGTGTGTGTGTGTGTGTGTGTGTGTGTGTGTGTGTGTGTGTGTGTGTGTGTGTGTGTGTGTGTGTGTGTGTGTGTGTGTGTGTGTGTGTGTGTGTGTGTGTGTGTGTGTGTTATAGAGCGTACTTTGGCCAGTATGGTCATAGATACACCGCAGTCATCCCCACCAATGTTTTCGGCCCACATGACAACTTCAACGAGGATGATGGACACGTGCTTACAGCTATTATGAATAAGACGTACAAAGCCAAGCGTAAGTTAAACAGCAACACTTAAAACGAGCACACACACAAGCTTGCTCTATCTTCTGTATGATAATGCATATGTTCAATCTGAAACTGTATTACAATGGATAGCTTTAAATTCCAGTCATTAGTAGTGTTTCTCCAAAAATATGTGTATACATTTACATAAGATACAGTATCTCACAAAAGTGAGTACACCCCTCACATTTTTGTAAATATTTGAGTATATCTTTTCATGTGACAACACTGAAGAAATGACACTTTGCTACAATGTAAAGTAGTGAGTGTACAGCTTGTATAACAGTGTAAATTTGCTGTCCCCTCAAAATAACTCAACACACAGCCAATAATGTCTAAATCGCTGGCAACAAAAGTGAGTACACCCCTAAGTGAAAATGTCAAAATTGGGCCCAATTAGCCATTTTCCCTCCCCGGTGTCATGTGACTCGTTAGTGTTACAAGGTCTCAGGTATGAATGGGGAGCAGGTGTGTTAAATTTGGTGTCATCGCTCTCACACTCCCTCATACTGGTCACTGGAAGTTCAACATGGCACCTCATGGCTCTCTGACGATCTGAAAAATATAATTGTTGCTCCACATAAAGATGGCCTGGGCTATAAGAAGATTGCCATAAACTACCGTCAAACATAAAATGTTTATTTGTGAACACACGGTAAAGGTTTGGGAAAAAGGGCTGAGCAGGACCCAAGAAATGAAACAATATTGTACAAAACCCCTAAACTGATCTTGCAAGCCTCAAGAACCACTAAACTACTGCTAATTATACAAAAATACAGTGGGTGGTCCACTCAGGTCTAACTAGTGTTTAGACAGTTTTCTTTCTACGGGTAATGTATGCCCAAGGGCAGTTTGCTTAACTTCCCCTTTTCCCAGAAACACACAAAGTTACCAAACAGAGTAACCAGCAAATTAGTGAGTAAACAAAAACCAGGACACCACAGTGTCCATACGGAAATAGTCTCTCTTCAACAACTGACCGGCTTTTATACAATAGGATGTGTGATTGAAAAACCAGCAACAGGTGGTGCAATGCAGAGGAATGTTCACTGATTGGTCCACCTTAGCAATCAGCAGACACCTCAACGACCACCAATCAGGAACATACAGGACACCTGTTATTTGGGCAGAAGGAGAGGAAACAAAAAGACACAGGATACCTGTATCTGTAACAGCCATGTATCATCATCTGTAAACCTTACAATAAACTGGCTTCAACATCACCACCCTGCGTCCTTTGTCTGGAGGAGCCCAATAAAAGTCACCTAGGTGGAGTGTGGCAGCCGCCTAGGTGACGTGTAGCAATTTACATAGCTACAGCGTATTAGTCTGGAACCTCTCGGGTCACTAGCAACCTAGTGGACACTGGGTCAAATCGTGAGGGACAAGGATAGGGAGGTTTTGGTAATTGGAGGTATCAATCCTAATGATCAATGCAGGCATGCTTAATTTTCCCTAAACATGTTTTTTTTATTTAAAGTGTGGGAGTAACTCATACTCTGAGCAGCAATGGAACAGTGTTGTCCCGATATGTCTTCACACCTCTTTCTTGTATTCCATTCATTGAAGGGGATAACACAACCTTGAATGTGTGGGGCTCTGGCAAACCCCTGAGACAGTTCATCTTCTCTATGGTAAGGCACGCCATCAGTATGCCAGGACTTGGACAATACAAAAATAAGGAAATGTGTGTGTGTGTGTGTTTTAGGACATAGGCCGACTAATGGTCTGGGTGCTGAGGGAATATGATGAAGTCAATCCCATTATCCTCTCTGGTAAGAGTTGTTCAATGTCCCTTTGTTGGTTTGCTTTAGTGTGGAATGTCTTGCCTGTGTCTGTCTCTGTTATTCGTTTTTTTGTGAAAGAGGAGGTTTCTGTCACACAGAATAAAGGAATACCGTTGTACATATAAACAAAACCTTTAGTTTATGGCATTCCAAAAGTCGATTGCACTGGACATACTGCCCTGTCTGTATGAGGCAATTTGCTCAAGCCAGGAGATTTAGTTATGTCTAACATGAAGTTATCACAATAGAAATTGAGGACTCAAGCATTTCTTTGTTTCTCTGTGGTGTTTTGGAGCCAATATGAGATAAAATATTTGTTTGTTATGAGAACCATTAGAAAAGCACAGACCTTGCATTATCTCTGGGGATATTAGCAGTGCCATCGCAACAAACAGGTTAGAGTTGGATGGAATTGGACTGATAACCCCTTAGACTTTCTTGTTTGTCTAGTGGTTAACGGTCCCTCTCCTAAGGTGAAATGTGAGTGTTTAGGCATGCCTGCAGGGCATACCTGCATACCGTCATGGTAAAGACCATGGGGTGGGGTCAGGAGCTGGCTAATGTCAACATCTGTGATTGTGAGTATATACTTCTTCTTAACATTCATCAAAAACATACATTCACTTTTTTCATGCAGTGGGCGAAGAGGATGAGGTCTCGATTCAAGAGGCTGTGGAAATGATTGCAGAGGCACTGGAATTCAAGGGCCAGATACATGTATCCTTTCAACACGCTTAAAGGGTAAGTAAACCCCCGTTTTAGCAGGAGAACTTCCACCTATGAGTTTGAACAACTGCGATCTGAGCAGTCGTGACAGTCGTAAAGGCACATTGGGTTCCATGTGCGAGAGGCGTTGTCAAAACAAGCAGACAGAAATGTTCACCAACAATTCTTGAGACTCATGAAATTATTTTCAACTGAAAGACATTATTTGGGGGTTTACTTACCATTTAAATGTGCGTGGAGGAAAAACTTCTCTATGGACTTTGGGCTTCATATTACAGATACAGATGACTTAATGTGTTTGTGTGGTGTAGAGGGGTGGTCATTACCACACACCAGTGGCCGATCTAGGATTTGAAGAGGCTTAGCCCAGACTTCTGGGTCCGGGGGAATCTTCCCTTGGAATCATGCCAGGATCTACAATATGGGCAATCAGGGCACGTGCCCAGGGGCCCCTAAGCACAAAGGGGCCCTCCGCAATGGGAGAAGAAAAGAGGTTTGTGCTAAAAGTAGTAGACCTAGACATGTCGTTATTCACACATACCCATGTTAGTTGAAAAGACTGAAGTATCAATAACCTGATACGACAAGGCTGCTCCCCGCTAATTCCCTCTGCTTTATGTGAAACCAACTTGCTGCTCCGCCGCAAGGAAGATGAGCGTGAGCGATTTTCAGTATAATTAAGTCTCTAAACGGCGTAACCGAAGAGTTACGTATAGCCAAACGATTGCAGCCATAGTACTTGTCAACATAGTTTCTGCAATGTGAAGCAAAGGATTTCTTGAAACCTATACTTTATAACAGGGCTGTCCACTGTAGCTAGACATCCGGTCTGAGCCCGTGAGTGAAACCGTAGATAGCGCTTCTTTCATAGGAAAGGATGTCACAAAGAGTCTGTTAGGCGAATAGAGTATACGCTTTCTCTGCATATTGTAGTTTTGGCTGAATTCATTCGTCCCAATGATACAGTTCCAGCTTGTTTCCGCGTGTGCAAAACTCTCTAAATAAATCCCAATAAATAATGAAAGTAACCATGGGCTTTCTCCGACATTGTTGACTATTTGAAATCAGAACACATGAGACCTGCAGCCTTTAAAGTGATAGCCTATGCGCAACACGGTTGTATATCTGGATAACAGGCTTGCGCCACATCACAGGAAGCTAAACGTAGGCAACAAATGTAAGCATCACTTATGTAGCCTACACGCAAATATTGCCGTCTGTCATTATTTGTTATGCAACAGCCGCTTCTTCCCGGTAGCCCTCCTTTACTCTGCCTGCGAATATTGATATGTGCAGAGCGTATCACAGGTGATGCTGTTACATTTGATTATATGTTGGATTAAATCGGTGTTGGGTGTGTATTATCTATACAGTCTATGGTATTATCCGTTATAGCTCCTTGCCTTAGTGCGCGAGTGAGTTGGCCTGACTCATTTAAATAAACAGTAAACCCACTGATTCGTTCTCCTTTGTTGGTGATGTTTAATTTATCCAACGTTCCTTTACGTCTAAACTTACAGAAACGGTCAGAAAACCGTACGGCTCCACGCTTGATTAGTTCAAACTAAACTCCGTAGTGCTGTGTTTACATGCCATCGCGTCTATTCTTAAAGGAACAACACGCCTTTCTGTCGGTTCAACAAATTAACAATACCTCTCATATAGCGCTAACTAATAACCCTTATATAATCGGCACACATTCATTTGCATAAGAAACATCCTATTAATATATATTTCATTATAAAATAATCAGATAAGTATCTGATCTGTGAAAACCTGATCGGTGCATCCCTAGTAGTACACCCACGTCGGAGTTTATAGAGAGGAGTGCAACTGCCCAACGGTCTCCTGGACTGGAAGCGGACCTGCTCCCTTTGTAGAAATACTATATTGAGGTCAACCTCAATCCCCAGCATTTTGCCCAATCACCTTGACTCATGATGCCAGTATGACACCAGCTTGTCAGATGGCCAACTGAAGAAGACAGCCAACAATGCCAAGCTGAGACGCTACCTCCCAGACTTCACCTTTACACCACTCAGAGAAGGTCAGAGGTCCAGACTTCCAGACCCCCCTCATGACACAACAGGGTCCTCTTACAGCTTAAATATAGGAATGATGTTGTGGTACACTGACCATTAATTAATGTTTATAGTGGTTAAAATGTCCCACTCAAAGCTTAAACAGCAATTAAGCATTAATTTTTAAATATTAAGTATAATGAAACATTATATGGAACATGGATTACAGATACTATGAATTATATCATATCAGTTGTTTATACACATTATACAGTGTTTAGCTGCCAAGAGTTTCCAACTGTCAAATGGTGCATTCCACACAACTGCATCCTTCATCCTCTTAAAATGAATACTTTAGACTAAGTGTTTTCATGCCGTGCGGTGTCAGGTGCCTTACAAAGATTTGTCTTTTTTTCTTTCCTCCTGGCAGGCATCAAATTGACCTGCGACTGGTTTGTGAAGAACTATGAACACGCCCGTACATAGAGCACAGAGAGAGATGTTGTAATACCATCATGGCCGACAAATGAACTGTCATGCAGCTGCTCAACATAGTTTTGGGGTATTTTTCAGTTCTTGGTGTATTTCATTTATGCATCAATATGACAATGAACCTGGGGTGCATGGTCAATACAAGCTGCAAATGCACCGCATGCCTAAGACATTTGGGTGGAATGAGCAATACAATATTGAGCACATTAAAATATTTCGATATTTGTCATTTTTCCTCCACTTATTTCTTTTTTAAAAGCAGCTAATGACTGCTGCTGTTCCACTGGTTTTGAACTGGGGGCGGGGGGGGGGGGGGGGGGGAGGAGCATGGCTCGTATGAAGTCACAGCAAATCACTGCAATAAAGGTACTTTATATAACCGAATGCAACAAGCATTGCAACAAGGCCCACCACACACCCACGCATCTAATATCCAACCCAATCCCATACCACTATTTTGTTATAAATGCTACATCCTTTCTAATACGATTCCTGTCACCTGTGTGAATGGCGCCGCTGCAGCTTCTTCTTGTTCTGTAACCGGCTTTAAATCTAGATTAGGCCTATAGTCCCTGCTACATGGTTTTCTCCTTCACTCACCCAGACATAAACAACCAACAACCAACCGACTGAACCAGCAGGGAGTTTTTGACAATGTTGGACGGATGATAGATAATACATTGAATGAAACAAAATGAATTAAATGGCAATTAAATAATTAAACAAATGGTTCAAATATAATATTATATATAGGCCTAGATATTTGTGTTAGGTTACAGTTGTTTTAATAAAATGAATTTTGAGTGCGTAACGTGGCCATAAGATGACGTAGTCCTATTACAGCGGCCTTTAGGATCTGATTATCTATATTGGGTTCGGGTGCATTCTGTCAATAATGCCAGTCCATGGTACATTTTGCAGATCTGACTTGTCTTTCTTGGAAAGCAGGAGGAGCCATCAACTTCATCCTGTGATCCATGTCCTTGACTCTGGCAAAAACTATACATGACTATTTCATTCCTTTCTGTGTGTGTGTGTGTGTGTGTGTGTGTGTGTGTGTGTGTGTGTGTGTGTGTGTGCGCGCGCGCGCGCGCTCGCGCATGTGTGTGTTGGAGGGAGAGTGTGTGTGTACACCATGTATGTTATGTACACATTATATAGCCATATATTTGTAATTAGGAAATAATTTATGAAATGTATTTGAATACATGTAATATTCTTGAATTTTGCATCTAGATATATGTGAACGTTGAAGTATTTCTGACTACCTCTGGACTGAAACGATGGTCTCTAGCTATTTGTCTCCCCCTTCCGTCCACAATAAAACTATCCTTAATGGGGCAAAGCTGCAGTACCGTCTGAGGCCATTTAAGGACAGATTTGTTATGGACATTAATTGTGTGTCGACATTGCACTCAACTTCTTCTAAAACGGCTGTCTCTGTGTATTATAGACCTACTTGTATTTTTACTGGTAACATTTTAAAGTTTACATTTTCCTAAATGCTAATTAATTTGATTGAAGAATAGTGCCACCTGCTGTCTTCTTTCTTCCATCGAAAACTACACCTCCCAAGGTACTTTGCGCTTACAAAATGGTGTCTTGCAGAGCTACAGCTCTACCAACAAACTAAGCCGATTAATGACCTTAGGGGCATATATCAATTTTATGGGGGAAAAAATATTATTGTTGTTTAATCCAACAAAAGAATGAAATTGCTACAAAGGGCATTGACACAGATAACTGCGCTAAACGTACGTAAATGTAGGCGGTGTCCGAGTTCTACAAACTCTACGATCTGTGTAACCGGCGGTCTTTTCTCACAGCTAGAACATTATGTGGACGGCTCGTCGCAGGATTTGATTCAACGACTCAGCACGCAGGTAGAGGTGCGACCCCAATTTATCAGCGAAGAGGAAGAATGTGCTCTTTTTCAAGAACTCGAACCTGGGTTGAAAAGGAAACGTTACCAATTTGACCACTGGGATGATGTAAGTTTGACTTTTAATTGCCTGCGCTTTTGTTATCACTTGTTTGGCTACATTAAACCCAGGGGCGTGTCTACAAATGTGGGGGCACACAAGGCGAGTGGTGGGGGCACCGTGCCCACGGACCACAACAGCGAATGTGTTCGTCACAAAATGAACAGACTATAGGTACAAACTCCAGACCTCTAGTGTGTACCCCATTGTACAATTAAATGCAAGCACTCCGCAATATACAGTTACTGGGTCACATAGCAATTACCATTCCAAACAGTGAGGTATCTATAATAAAAATGATTTGCTTTAGCTACTATGAGGATTTAGAACAGATCATTGAAGATACGCCAGTTATCCGCAATAGATGTAATTGGTTTAACCGGCAAGTAACTTTGTTTAACCGGGCTGAAACGACGATTATTGTTATTTTTAATCTGACCATTTGGTGAACTGTTTTGTTAACTCTTATCTTCAAATGTGGCTAATGTTCTCCTCTTGGCTGGGGCCATGTATCTGGCAAATTGAATTCATCGTCATCATTTATTAATATGTATGTTTTTTTGACTCCTCAGGCTATTCACGGGTACCGAGAGACAGAGCGTGGAACATGGGGGTCGGTGTGTGAGGGGGTCTTAAGGCGGGTCAAATCTGTAGCTTTTCCTGAGGGCAGCCCACTTCTTGGTCCCGTACACGTCCTAGATCTGGACAAGGCTGGCTACATCAAACCACACATTGACAGCATCAAGGTACGTATCTCACGATAATGGAATGTACAAGTATATTATTCTATATGATATACACATGAGAGCTATGGCGCTTAATACTATACTGCACCACTTTCCCGCACTTCAAAAAGTGCCAACCCAGAGAAAGTTTCAGAGCAAGAGCGTCAACGTATAGAAATTCACTACAACTGAACTCTCAATCCTTTACCTCGCCCGCCTCACCTATGGCGTTTTTCCATTGGCACTTTTGGCCGAACCGTACCATGCCGCACTGATTTGCGTTTCCACTACCAGTTTAAACACACCGCGCTGTGCCGTACCGCGCCCGAGATGGACCATCTCCGCGGTCGGGCCAAAGTGAGCCCGCCCCGCCTCCAAGTGGGTCTCTCAAATTGTAGGAATATAGACATATACAAATACATTAAACTGTGCCTTCTTGTGTATGAGATGTATCACCATGCACGAAGAGTATGGCTGGAGTTCTCAACAGCTTGATTCTTTATTATTCGTTCATTCCTATAATTATATAAGCCTAAGTAAAAAGAGTAATGAAGGTTTAATAGAAACGCACCACGGTGATGTCAGTTTGACGATATTCTCTTGCAAAACAAAATAGCTCATTGAAATCGGACAGATTTCGTTCAGATTAGTCTTGGTGTAAAGACTGGACATTGGACAATATTTCAACGCTGTGTTTTCCTAATATCAAGGACATTATGTGGCACTCAGGGAAATATCTGTGAAACATTGTCTAATGTGTAAACAGGACTAGTATGAAATAAATCTGCTCTCAATGAGCTCCCTCATGGCAGGGTAGTACAGCTCTGGAAAGGACAACATGGCGGTGATCAGTCTCTTTTCGATCTTCACAGTTGCTCGGTAAACAGCGGAGTGCTAATGTTAATGGTAAACAAGGTTATTCTTCCCGTGGGTGTCTTCCGGTCTGATTGGCCACCGCAGCGTGACGTCAGGTTGCATTTCTTCAAACGTTTATTCTGTTTCAACTTTTCGCTGCAGTCCGCTGCGTTTTTGTTTTCCGGCTGCCTTCACCGCCGCAGCTCAAATGCACTACCCCTATTCAAATGAATAGTTGAACTGGCGTTTTCGCCGCAACGCCGGATTTAGTCTGACGGGCCGGCCCCGCCAAACGCATGGTCTCGCGTTTGGCAAGGCCTCCCATTTACTTTGTATTGGACGCGTTATCGCGGGGGGCAAGGGATAGTGGGTAGGCTTGCGTGCGGGTAGGGGATTGCGTTGCGTTGAAGGGGCGGGACAAAAGTTCAACTTCAGTTAACTTTATGCAAATTAGCGCGTAATGCAGCACGCATACGGCCATGTGATTGGACAATCGCCATTCGGTGAATATTGGCGGACCATATGGACTCGTGGTGAATTTCATCAGTTGGTTGACCCCTTTCATTGTCCAGACGGCCTACCTTATGCCCTCTGTTCCCACCCGTCCAGCTGTGTCTTACCGCGGCGGCTGGGGACCCGTTCTCCCTGAAGGCTCTGGTGAAGGCGTTCACCGATTTCACCAGGGTGGAGGTGGGGTCCTCCACACAAACGAGGGGGATGCCTCACCTGGAGCCTCCTCTGGTAGCGCTTCTCTGTCCGGGCGCCGGATGGCGTCCGAACGAGAAGCTACTGCCCCCTGACCATCTTCTAAATCAGCTCGCTGCCCTGTGGGACAGATCTTTTGTCTGTGCCTCACAGAGTGCGGCGGCTGTGAATAACATTGCCCTGCTCTCTTCTGCCCTGTCGACCATGACAGTTGATAGGGACTCATTCGGGCAGAGCGACGTGAAGAAGGTCACTAGGTTCTCCGGTGCCATCCTCCAGCTGTGCCAGTCGGTGGCGGTTACTGCTGGACGTCAGATGGCTGCATCCCGTGAGCTTCATGAGCGGGTTGAATCTGTTCAGAATGCTCACCATCAGAGGGCGACTGGTTCACATCCCTGGATCTCAAGGATGCGTACTTCCACGTCCCCATTCTCCAGGCTCACAGGATATTTCTCCGCTTCGCCTTTATGGGCGTGGCATACCAGTACCAGTGCCTGCCGTTCGGTTACTCCCTGGCCCCGCGCACCTTTTCGAAGTGTGTAGAGGCAGCGCTGGGGCCGCTCAGGCGTTAGGGAAAGAGTTATTTTTTACCTCGACGGCCTACTGATTCTGAGCGACTCAGAGGAAGCTGCGAGAAGAGACACCATGACAGTGATAAGTAATCTCTCTTGGTTGGGCTTCGCCATCAACTGGGTGAAGAGCTCTCCGCTCCCCACCCACCGGCTAGTCTACTTGGGGCTTTGCCTAGACTCCATCACGATGACTGCAATGCTCTCGCCTCCTTGGCGAGATGCCGTCCTGTTGGCGCTCTCCCGTTTTCGGTAGAGAGAGCCCTGCATATCGCAGGCGCCCTGAACTTCGGGGCGGACCTCATGTCTCGCAGCGGTTCCCGCCGAGACGAGTGCCAGTTGCATCCCGACATCGTCAGACTGATCTTGCAGAGGTTCAGGACGGCTCAGGTTGACCTCTTTGCGTCCAGAGAGAACACCCACTGCAGATTGTGGTTCTCTCTCAGCCCCCAGGATCTTCCCCCGTTGGGGGTGGACGCGATGGCGCACGCACCGTGGCCACGGGCTCTCTTATATGCGTTCCCACCGCTTCAATTGATCCATCCTCTCCTGGAGCTGGTCAGGCAGGAGGGACTGTCCCTCATTCTGGTGGCCCCGGAGAACCGCTCAGCTCTGTGGTTCCCAGAGCTAGCGGCGCTCTCTCGCACGGCATCGATGCCGGTACTGATCAGACCGGACACGCTTTCATAAGTGCACGGGACGGTGCCCCACCCGCCCGATGTGGCGGGTCAGCTGTTGGTTTGGCTTCTGAGAGGTTGATTCTACAGGGCAGAGGTCTGCCAGCGGCAGTTATCAACACTATTCAGAGCGCTCGCGCACCTTCCACTTCCTCCCTCTACGTGGCAAAGTGGGGCGCTTTCTCTTAAGTGGTGTGGCAGCAACCACGTTGTCCTATCTCTCTGTGAGATGGGAAGCAAGCTTGGTTTCCTACAGTGCTTGCTGGAGAGCCGTGAATCAGTAGAGACCCTGGTGCTGTTGGTAGAAGAGCGCTGGGCTGCGATTCTTCTTCTTCTTCTTATTTTCACAAATTTTGTGAAAAAGCCATAATACAATGTTTGAACAACTTTATCTTCTTTCAAACTGTTGAATGTTTTTATTTATTTTGATATTTTTCATCTGTGTAATGGCTCTTAATAAATCTCTTCAAAAAAGGCATAAAGCTGTTCTTATGAAAGAGTTAATTTAATCTCTGTAGCGATTCGATTTTAGGATGTAGCTACATGAATAAATGAAATAATTGCGTGCATTAATTCCATGTAGTATGATAATGATGTATTTGAATGCATTATTACACTTTTTTTACCCTTTCGTCCTAGTTCTGTGGCAGTACAATTGCAGGGCTCAGTCTTCTCTCAGACAGTGTGATGCGCTTGGTAAAGGAAGACGACGCTAACCAATGGCTGGATCTCTTGCTGCCACGATACTCCCTCTACATATTGAGGTTTAGTATGTTGCTTCTCCCCCTTTGCTATGTTTATATTAGACCTATGTATTGGTATTTTCTTCTTGAATACATACCATCATAACCATCCAAATATTGTGTATTTTTGGTTTGCAACTGATGAGCTGTTACTGGTCTACTCTTAGAATACACACACATGTATGTATATATATGTATATGTCTGTCTGTCTGAACACACATAAAAATAACTAGGGGTTGGTTGAAGAAAATGATACACTAAATATTGTGATTTAACCTTTTCTAATATGTCGATTCGCTGTGCATGTTGTATTGATTTTAATAGTTTATACATTTAATTGATTAATGTTACTTGGATTTAAATTGCACAATAAATATTGCAGTACATCACAGTACAAAATAATCACAATATTTTGATTTGTACCCAATATAACTAATTTAGCCTGAGAAAGGGTCCATAATGAATAAGAAATCTCTTTCTCCAGGGACACGGCCAGGTATGGCTTCACCCATGAGATCCTGAAGGACGAGCAGTCAGTCTTTTCTGGAAGAAGAGTCCCTCGCCAGCGACGTATCTCAGTAATTTGTCGAAATCTTCCCACGGAAAAACAGGAGACCTGCCGATGACGGCCAATAAAGATGTTCTAAATGATTACATCCCTGTGTGAATGAAGCTTCTTTATGTTGTGTTGTAAATGTGGCATGGCAGACAAAGAACAGTAGAGGAGACATCAGTATACAAAAAAGGTTCTGGGAGTATTCTTGAAAGACCATGGCAGGGTAACTTAAAACAATCATGAATGTATTCATCAGATTTGGAGAAGAGAGGAATTGCAGTTATATTAACATTTCTAAAATGGTGGTATACAGACTGTTACACTAAAACATGTGCAGTGGGGGAAAGCACTTTGAAGATGAGAAGTTTGCAGTGAGGGGCCTTAGGCCTTCGGGTGGCTAGTCGAAGCATGGCCATGAGAAGCCAGTCATCCACATATTGTATGAGGCTGCATAACGTTTAGAATTGGCAAATATTTATGTTGGTATGGCACAAAACAGGTCTTAAATCTATTCAGCTTTGTGATCTGTTCACTGGGACATGTCATTCAATTAAAACATGATTCAAATAAACACAGTCAACCCCTTAGTCTACCATGTATGAACATGGCATTGCAAATTGAGTAGGCTACTCACTATTTGACCCATGCATGATTTATTTTATTTTTTTATTTACAATGACAATCGGTGGTACCAGCTTAGACTCACAAAAAAATATTGTTCAATCGGATATCTTGCATTAAAATAACATGTCAAAATCAATTGAGTAACAAATCAATCAGCCATCACATCTCCTCAGCCACGAGCCGTTGCCTCTGTGTGCGCTCTATGTATGAGCTTGTGTGCGTTCTATGTATGAGCTTTAGTTAGCTTTAGTACCTTTCCACAAATCATTTTGGAGAAAATAACCTTAAAATGACATTAAATGTGGGTACTTGATACTGCTAACTCTATCTCATTGGCCTACATGTCATACCGGATTACTGCTTCAACTACAGGAATTATGAATTATAAGAGTGGCTTTTTTAAACATTAAACACTAAGGATGGAGATGATAGGTAAATCTACAGCAACGCAATTTCAACTGAATTAAATTGCTCTAACAAATCCTACTGTCATGTGAGTGGATCTCTGAGCTGTGTGAAGGTGATGTCTCGGTGGTAGCTTTTCAGTTTAGCAATGCGGACTGTCTTCTTCATTTGACCATGTGCAAAGTTATATACAAACGTAACTTCTATCTTGTATCGACCACTTCCTAACATTTTCTCAAATTAAAATTAATATATTAAATTATAAATTAAAAACAAGCTTTGGTTCTCATTCATTAAACGTTTTTATTTGATAAATAATGCCAAATAACAACTTAATGGGGTTTTTTTTTGTAATGAAAAAAAGGTTTATTTGCTAACGACGAACGAGATTCAAAAGTGTGTTACAAATGCTCTTCAAGTTAGTTTATTTTTAGTCACTTTCAAAAATGCTCTTTGCTATAATCTGATGCAGTTTATTGGCAATTACATTTTTGTATTATTTGGGAAATCAATTAATGACATAGGCCTATTTTAAAGTACCACCTTAGGGGTTCTATAATTAACCAGGGTTACACACATCATTCAGGCCCTGGGAATAAGAGGAGGTCCCACAGAGTACATGTGTACAAGCCACCAGGATGGTGACCATTTCAAATCTAGGGCAAGTGTAGTTCTATGCCTCTAGGACCATTAGGAGTAGGGGAGCACAAGGCTTCGGCCTTCATTTGCCTGATTTGTGTAATAGGTTATTTCCACATTACACAATAATAGATGCCTGACAACGACCATTAACGTCTTCAAATAAAATAGAAGAAGCACCAATATCCAATAAGAAGAGGTCTGTCCTGTGTAGGGATAATATATGTTATTGATTAGGAGTCCAATATCATGGGAGTTATGGGAAAAAATTGTGAATTTTCCTTTAAAATATTATATTATCATTATATCATATAAATATAAAATCATGTTCATATATAAAATAGAAAAATTACTTACATCCAATAAAAAGGTGTGTCGTATTGTCCAACATGGATAATATCTGTTATTGATTAGGAGTCACTGGGTCACATATGTGCTATTGAAAGATAAATTAAACATTATCCATAAAAAATATTCATATAAAATAGAAGAAGCACTTATATCCAATAAAAAGAGTTGTGCTTTATTGTCCAGTGGGCTAATATCTGTAATTTATAGGAGTCACTGGGCCACCTGACATGGGATCTATCGGAGAGAAAAAAGAGAGGAATCTTCTATTCAAATTGTCAGGTGTGTAGGAAATTCGGACCCAAAAGTAGATGAAGAGCAGAGAAAGGCTTCAGCTCTATCGGTAACAAACAAAACTCCTGTCTCACAAAATGCAAAAACTAAAAATACAGGGCACAAAACCGCTGTAGACTAAAACAGGGAAAAGTCCAAACAAAGGCAGACAAACCAGGTCAGCGTCCGAATAGTAGTCCAGGGGCAGGCAAAGGTCAAAACTTAGAAACAGTCAGAATTAAATGGTCATATTTTTCTGTACAATGATCAAGTCAAACTCTAATTTATTGATAGTCTGGGTGAAACTGAATAAGAAGAAGGGTTAGATCCGGAGTGAATGTCTGTCGAATATCCGTCGACATCCAATTTACAAAAATTACATCACCGCGGACCGGGACCGCGCCGCTCCCATAGAGGGACGGTCTAAACTCCCCTGACATTATTATTATTATCAGTTGTAATCAAACGCCATGACATGCAATTTAATCATTACAAATACCACAAAGCAATTGCGCAACGGCCAGCAGTGGAACTGGCTACTAGGTTAGAGATGGTTAAGTGTAGGTATTAGGTTAGATTGTCAATAGGGTTAGGTTTGGGTTAGGGTTAGCATCGTTTTTTATATGGTTAAGTTTAGGTGTAAGGTTAGTTACGCGTCGTGTTTCATCACGTTTTTATGAATTATTCTCTGGCCATCCAAATAACATTTACCCGCGCACCGACGGCAGCGTCACCTAGGGTCCTAGAAACGTGGTCCTGAAACTGCAGCATACATACCACGTTCTGACATGGCGTGTGAACGCCACTGTATTTAAAAAGAAAGCGAAACAGAAAGTGACGTATCCAATAGTAGATGAGCCCAGCCCTGTAGTGACATAGAGAAGCCACCGATTTATTTCTTAAAATAATATATACATTTTGACTTTAAAGACAATTTTATAAGTAGAGGTTTGGGGATGTTTAGGCGATCAAGGGATATACGACCTGGGAATCTTAAACCTATTCAATATACGACCTAGGAATCTTAACCCTATTCCTTAACGGCTTTATCATTATTTATAGGTTAGCCTCGAAAAAAATATTTAAGGCATGTACTATTGTCAGTCGAATATTCATTTTTCATTGTGTGTTTCCAGGTTGTAGCCGGATTGCATTGGGGAATCTGATATGCCTAGGAGTTTAGGTCACTTCGGAAAGGAAAGCGGATCACGCTTTAGTGAAAGTGGAAAGCGGAGATTCGAAATGTGTACTTTCCAATCTCACTGGTTAAAATGTGTGGATTCTGTGCTCAGGTAACATTCACATCAAAAAGACGTGCACCATACCACACCAATACTCAAGCTCTTGCTATCGGTTTATTGATACGTTTTGTCCCAAAATGCTGAACTGCATTTTCACGCTCGTGTTCCTGTGCAGCGCCGCGGGTACTGTGCGGAGCTGTGATTGGCTCCGACTCTACGGTGACCTGAGCAACGACTCGATGTCGCTGCTGGACCAGATGGTGAGTACTCTAGAAAGACATTTATTTAAACTTTGTGTCAATTCATTTCGAACCCGATGCATTCACTTTAACGACAGGTTCAAAGCATAGGCCAAAAACAACACCAGCAACAGGAAATACTGCTTGATTAATATCAAAATAATCGATTATTCTGCGTTATGGTGTTAGTAAAACTTTACTTTCAAAACAGAAATAAATAGAATATCAGTTTACATTATGCCGTTTGTTTGTAGGCTATTTAAATATGCGAAAAGAAGGCAATTATTTGCTATAACAAAGTCAGTGCTGTGTGCATTTAGTTGTGTAAATCTATGCATGTGTATTTTTTTCAGAAACATTATTCAATGTGTGTGTAAAGCTAACTACCGGTTGCCAATCCTGTATGTAAATAACATGTGTGTGTTTTTGTTGTTGTTGTTGTTGTTGTGTGTGTGTGTGTGTGTGTGTGTGTGTGTGTGTGTGTGTGTGTGTGTGTGTGTGTGTGTGTGTGTGTGTGTGTGTAGGGCGGTGCAATGACGGACCAGGAATGTCCCGTCCTCTTTCCAGAATCATCCTATAGGCACATCCAAAAAGCGAAGGTACTTGACGTTTGTGTCATTGTTTCTACGATCTGCAAAATGCCTCCCTACCCTCCAAAACATAAACAACATATCTTAGTCCTACTTTACATGCACTTGACTAACAAAACAAACCCCCCAAAAATGAGCCAATTATTATTGTGTTCTGATTCTGATTCGTCAATTGTTTTATTTCTTAAACTTGGTTGTGCAGCTTTTGTGTTCACTTGACTCAATGTAAATGTCTGTCATGGAGTCTGTTATTTAGACTGACCCTATATGACCTGGTATGACCTTCTGCATATCTTTGTTGTCTGTCTCTGTTCAGGTGGAGGAGAAGTTGGAATTCATAGGAGATAGTCTTATGCAAATCATCCAGCTGTATAACGGGAACCTCTCCTCCGTATCCTGGGACCAAAACAAGACGGAACTCTTCCTCATTACCATGGACAGACAGGCCAGGGAGATCAATAGTTGTGTGAGTAAACAGACACACACACACACACACAAACGCACACAGGCAGACAGACAGACAGTCAGACATGCATCTTTGACTAAAACCGAATTGCAATGTTTTCATCTTATTTCCTTCGGACGTTTAGGCAATGGCCAACAAGCAGAAGGCCCAGAGGACAGCCCGGCAGACAGACAGCCAGGCAGAAACACAGACACACAAGAGGCTGGCCCACTACTACAAAAAACTGTTGAGAGTCACAGTCCACAGGATGGTAAGACCTCACCCAAGTACTGCTGTAGATACTACTAGCACTACTACTACAAATACTAGTTCTAGTGGTGGTATTGCTGTAGATACTACTACCAGTACTACTACAACTACTTATACTACTACTACTACTACTACTGGTGGTAGTACTGCTATAGATACAACTACCAGTACTACTACCTCTAATACGACTAGTGGTAGTATTGCTATAGATAATACTACCAGTAGTACTACCACTACTACTACTAGTGGTAGTACTGTTATAGATACTACTACCTGTACTACTACCACTACTACGACTAGTGATACGGTCAGTGCCACAAAGAAGAGTTCTATCCTCATTATCTACTTATCAGTTCAAGCAATACTCACTGTACTATCGGTATTACCAGTGCATAGTATACCACTTACCACCTCTTAGCAATGCCTATAAGTGTTACCCGTACTAGCTATGAGTATTTTCAGGTATTAGTATTCTCAGTGCTAATGAAAGTGTTGCTTCCTGTTCCAGGGTGGCAGTGCGGCATCATGGGAGCTGATCAGGAAGGAGAGCAAGAAACACCTGGAGAGGCTGGACCTGCTGCAAGCCAGCCTCCCAAGACCAGCCAGGTCCGGCTAGACCACCCATCGCCCCTGACCTGCCTAATCCGGCCAGACCAACGTTCCTAGACCAGCCGCGTCCGGCCAGATCAAAGCCCCTAGACCCCACCATCTCTAGACCAGCCACTTCTGGCTGGGGAGAGACCAACCCCCCAACCGCTGTTATTATTATTAGTTAATTATTTATTAATTTATTTCATTTTCGAGTTTTGTATTATTTATCATTGTTGTTATTTATTTGTGTGTCTTATTTATTTTTGAACTTATGTATACATTTTTTGTTTACATTTTATTTATTGATGTTTATTTTGTTTAAGTTTTATTTATTTATTTTATTTATTGAAAGTATCTTTTACATGTTTACATATTTATTGTTCCGCTCCTTTAGGCCAACTGATCACAGTTCACTGTATTTTTCAGAGTGTCTTGTGTGTACGTGTATTTTTGTATGTCATTTTATAATCCCATGCTGGAGTATGGTAAAAAGGAAATTATTTTATATATTTTTGTAACTCCATGATTACCTCTAAAAAATGAATGATGAATTCATGACCAAAAGACTGGAAAAATGGTTTTGGAATAAAGAATAAACCAAAACTGCCAGGTTACTGTGTCATCCTCATTAACTCAATTGGGACGTGTCTGACCTGGATCAGAAGTGTAATCGATCGCTTGTGTGGGGCAGTTTGCTGAGTATAGGTTCACATATTGTTCTTTATGGTCCATGCGATCAGTCAGCCAAATACAGAGACAGAGGGGCTGTTTTTAAATCATTCCAAATGCTTTATTTGTCCCCTCGGCAGAAAATTCAAGGCATGTATTTTACAAACGTTAAGAATGGCAAATACAGAATTAAGGTGCTGAATTCAACTTAAAGGAAAAACCACTGTTAGTCTCTTTACATAGTGTGGCAACCCGGCTCGGGTATTCGGTCGTCTCCCCCCCAGTGAACACAAGCCAGAAGTCCGGGTTTAAGCCAGCAAGGCGTATTTATTCAAACCCATAAATAATATAGGTTAGGCCGTGCCTACCATAAAACAAAAGTACTTAAATAATTCGTTAACGTTCTCCGTCGCGCTATCACGCAGGACTCCCTCTACTGCGGTCGAGGGATCTCCTCTTCTCCGTCTTTCTCTGATTTAAGCGGGTTACTCGTCTCTCTGTTCTCTGACGTTCACGCAGCCCTCCCCGTGTCGCTGCCGAGGGATCTCCTTCCCCAAGCCACGCCGAGCACCGCTTCTATCCGCGTTTTCTCCTCCTCCGTCGCAGGTGTCGCCCATTTCGCTGAGTGCCATCAGCGGTAATGAGCTCCGGTGTGCGATCCTCCGGAGAGCGGTGGTAAACTCCCTCTACCACCGCTCCCCTGAGCCGCCTGGGGCGCTGTTCTGGAGCCGGGTGGCCACAATAGATATGTCCCCAAAATGGCTGAATGGCATACATTATATATGACGAAATAATTGACAGGGGTGAAAAAGGTGAAGAATATTGGTAGCAAGGGAGACATCTAGTAGACAAAACTGAGAACTACACTGGGGTTAATGTACGACGTCAACGGACGTTTTTATGAATGAGCCTTCCTCTATTCCAGTACATGGCCAGAATAAATGGATAATATACGGAAGCAAACGCAACAATGTAACGTTCTTGTTGACTTAATGATCATGTTATACGTAGGCCTAATTTATATGTTATTATACGCAAAATAAGATACAATTATCGGCCCACATGCCTTCTTGCGTCACTGGAAACCCAGACCCAAAATGGAGTAGGCCCATGAGAATGGACCACGGATGTAGGGCTTATAACGGGATAGAAAGGAAATAACTAATTCTCCCGATTATTTAGCCCAAATGTCCCGTCCGGCAGTGTGCGAAATACACCCCTTAATACACCTTTAAGCGAGCTCACTATACCGTTATCTTAGCTGCGCTCAAGGAAAATTGGCGGCGAATAGAGGATTTTCATTGAGTCCCCAGTAGCCCCGATGGACATGACCAAACAAATTTTTTTAAATATTTGGTGTGAAATGTGACAATGTTTCAATAATCCTATTTTAAAAAGACCACCAAAAATTTTCAAAATGAACGTATTCAGGGCTCAAGCCTCATTCAGGGGAACTGGGATCTCCATGGCTCCCCCGTAATTCGCGTCCTGTCGTCTGATTAATAAATTTTATTTGATGGTTTATACGAGTCGTAAGATGTATTGCGACAACAGTGTGTTTGTGTATGTGTGTGTGTGTGTGTGTGTGTGTGTGTGTGTGTGTGTGTGTGTGTGTGTGTGTGTGTGTGTGTGTGTGCGTGTGTGTGTGTGTGTGTGTGTGCGTGTGTGCGTGTGTGTGTGCGTGTGTGTGTGCGTGTGTGCGTGTGTTTGTAAATCGGCAATAAAATCCGATCAATGTACCCCTTGTACCCCATGTAAATTCGGTTGCAACTGTGTAATGTATAGGCTTACATAGAGCGGTGGTTAGAAAAAAAAAAGTTCAAGTTATGTTTGTATTACTTCTGAATTACGTCACGGTCGGGCTTCTGCAGGGAGCGTCTTAGGGGAGAAAACGAATTGCTGAGCTTTGTTACGCTTTCGTTTTCTGTTAGTTTTACTTATTCACTTTAGGCGAGTTGCCATCCGGGGAGACCCGGCTTTAGGCTATTATCTGATAAAACATCGATTGTTTTATTGGTGTCCGTAAAATGAAAAAAGCTTTATGGATTTGTTCATGGAATACCGCGTTAAGAAATTAGTGGATGAAGTCGTATTAATTGGTCAACCATTAATGGTCGTACATTCATGCACGTGTGCTGGTTCATTCATCTTTTGTTTTATGAATGGGGCTGGGAATTCCGGATTGGCACCGTTGGTGCGGAAGTGCCCGAAGCAACTTCGCTAGAAGCTCAGACACAGGGAAAGAGAAAGTGAGAAGGAAAACAAAAGTAATTTCCTTCCGGTGACAAATTTTACATTATAAATACATAATGTAAAAAATAATTTACAAATTGAAAAAAGAACTGACTAACATTTCTGATTTATATGTATGCCCCCACCTAAGTAATGAGATATGTGCCCCTTGCCTACAACCTCCTTATCCAAATAGTAAGCATCAAACTCACTGAACTGATTGTTCACTTATCTACTAAACATTGAATCGGAATCAAACCAAAAACATACAGAAACATTCAATAAAATATGTATACCTTAAAACCTGCTCAGCCCCCTGAAACCTATACTCCCAATATAGCTGTTGAAACCCCAACAGCCTTCTGGTCTGTTTAAACAGGATTAAAAATGGCAAATTATTTTTGTGTGGTAAAGCCCCACGTTCTCGCATTTTGTGGTCTAACCACATCATCTGGCAAAAAGAAAACATCAACAGCGGGACTCGTAATTCCCCAACATGTCTTTATAAGCGACAAACATCTTCCTTAAGACATCAGACAATAGAGCGATATAGAGTAGAAGTTACATTGAGAGAGAGACAGAGTAAAAGATAAATAGTGATTTAGTGATTTAGTGTGTTTCTATTGCAGTGAATTAGGGGACTTTAGGTTCTCTTGCTGGAGGTCTGTTCTTGTGTAGTTCTTGTGGCAGTCAGAATGTGGCCTGTCTTCGTGTCTTTGGTTGTGTTGTGCTGGACAGGTGTTGCCCAGTCCTCCTTGGACTGTCCCTGGAACCAGTTTCACCTGGGCCGCATCAACAACAAGATCATCCTCCTTCTGGAAAACATGGTAAGACACACACCTACCCCAACACACACACACACACACACATACACACACAAACCCACACACACAGATACACCGATTTTAAAGTTGCATAGAGCACCCTGTGGGCTGATTGCTATTATATTTGAACCGGGACTGTTTTGCCGGAAAACAAGGGAGGAAGCGACGTCTAAGCGCGGATAATGGCAAAAGAAGTCTGTTCTTTCAGAACCTTTTCATTTGTACATTTTATGTGCAGCACTATATCCACTCACGCCATTCCCATTGTCTCTTTATAACTAACGTTAATTAATGATTATAACCAACATTAGTTTATGGTCGTTGAATGCGAGAGCTCAAGCACTTTGCAGTTCACTTATGGCAAAAGGGGTCAGTGATGGAGAAGGAATTTCTGATTCTTACACAGAGTACCTTTGAAATAAGAGTTAAAGAAAATAATGGAAATTAAATTGTTGTTTGTAAATGTTTTAAACCGCCTAGTTCTTATCACAGCTTCCCTGCTTTCAATTGAATATGTTTATGGGGAATCAGAACGTTTTTAAACGATTATCCTTTATTCTAGTTATATGTTGTAACCATGTTTGAAACGTATATGCTGCTTGTCTTGGCAATATATTTTTAATCTCAAGAGACCAACCTGGTTAATCAAACCAGGTTGGTTTATTAGTCTAGTAAAATATCAAAATGAATAATTGACACTCTTTTAATCCAGTAAAAAAGAATCTGTCCCCCCTCCCTCTGTCTGTCTGTGTGAGGGTCTCTCTCTCTCTCTTTTTTTTCTGTCTCTCTTTGTCTGACTCTTTGTCTGTCTGTCTGTCTGTGTCTTTCCCTCTCTCATTCTCTATCTCTCTTTGTGTCTTGCTCTCAGGGAGGACATTTACCTCGACAGTGTGCGGAAAACCAGACTGCCTCTCTTTTCCCACAAAATGTCTTCAGTGATGCAGAGGTAAACATGGCCCACCTCTACTGTCTGTCAAGCTGGTTTCTCTATGAGCCATCGTCTTCCCACCTTCTCCGTTCTCCTCTCATGTCGCCACCTGTCTACTTCTCATCTCCTTTCCTCTCTACTTATCCTCCCATCTTCTCATCTCCTCTCATCTCTTCTCAACTAACCTTCTCTCCTCTACTCTCTTCTTCAATCCTATTCTCTCCTCTCTTCCTCTTCCTCTCTCCTCTCATCTTCCCTCCTCTCTTCTCTTCTTTCTTCCCACCTCCTCTCCTCTCTTCCTGCTCCCTCCTCTCTTCTCCTCTCCTCTCCTCTCTATTCTCCTTTCCACTTCTCTCGTCTCATCTCTTCCTCCCTCCTCTCTTCTCTTGTCCTCTCTTCACATCTCGTATCTTCTCTTCTTTTACAGGAGGACTCTGTACCCATGCTTGCCTTGAAAACATTGCAGCTGTTCTCACATGTTTTTGATGGCAATCAGAGCTCAATGCCATGGAATCCGATGAAAATACAGCTCTTGAACAACCTTGTTTTCCGCCAAACCAGCAATCTACAGCAGTGTGTAGGTTCCAGTCCCTTTTTTTGTGTCTGACAGCTAAACATACAACCACTGGTGGGGTGTAGGATTTAAATTGGCTAGATATTCAGAAGGTTGGGGGGTCTCATTTGCGTAACTATTCAATGTTTGGGTTTGAATCCCAATACTTGTGGTAAATAATTTGTTGGGTTCAAATCCTAAAAGATGTGGGGTTTGGAGTTCAAATCCTTGCAATAGAATAGCACATGTACTCTGATGAACAGATCTGTAGGTTGTGGGTTTGAATCAAATAGACTAGTATAGGTTGTGGGTTTGAATCCAATAGACCAGAAGGTTGTGGATTTGAATCCACTAGACTAGTCTAGACACTAGTCAATTTGAATCAGTGTACGTTGTGGGTTTGAATCCTGATGAATGGGATTGTACAGGTGGACCAGGATGGTGTGATGGATGCAGAGACCACAGCAACAGCCCTGGCCTCCTTTGTTGATCAGCTGGCCATCTTACACACTCAGGAGGTCTGTATTCTACTTATTATATTGTCTGTCTTTCAGTCTCTCTGCATGGTTTCATGTCTGCCTGTCTCTGTCTCTTTGCATGGATTTATGACTTGTCGGTCTATCTTCCTCTCTGCCCATTTGCCTCCTTTGTGTATGTCTGTCTGTCTGTCCATCTGCGTAAGTGTCTGTCTGTCTGTCTATATATCTGTCTGATTTGCAGAAGTGTGCTTTAGTGTTGGGTCTATCTAAGTCTCCACCCCCTTCATATAACTGACACTGTTCTTCTGTCTTTCAGAACCAGAAGTGTGCTTGGGAGCTGAGACGTTATAAGTTCCGCTTGGCTTTCTCACAGCTCAAGAAATATCTGGACAACAGAAGGAAACCAAACTCCTCCAATGAGCAATGAAAAGATTTTCTTAATTTATTAGTTACCTATTTATATGTGGATGTGTGTGAGTGTGAGCGTGCATGCAGTGTGTGATTAAACTGTGTGATTGTATTATTTAAATATTTATTTACTCCAGTATGGATACTTATTTATTTATTTATATTTATTCTTGTTAAATAAAGAATTGAAATGCTCCGTTTGTGTTCCTAAACCTTATTTTCCAGTAAATGGCGCCATGGTCATATAGGTTAATGTCTTTCGACTGCGTTATTGAGTAGGCTGAGAGAATATACTTAAAATACTAAAATATTTCAATTTAAACATTCATAATCAAGTTTCCTTCTTGGCCCATAATTATATATGGATTTTCTTTCATTTTAGTGTGAAAATGAGTGCAAATGGGTAACATTAAGGAGGAATTTCTTTCACAACAATAACACATTTGCTGAGAAACAATTAAAACGTTCAGCTTGAATTCTGTCAAAGATTTATAACAGACAATCACAAGCAATATTAATCCATTTATATAAAATAATTTTCTATGTAACCTAACACTACAAACATAATCCCCTTCTCAATACATGTCATCATCTCAAAATCATTTATTCCTATCTGCAGAATTTGGTTGGAATGAAAAACAGATGCCACTACTGTTTTACAGCATTCATCTCAGAAAAAACCAGCCCTGTAAAAAATATTCGGTTCAACATTCTGAATATTTACATCAACCCACATATGCACTGCATATTTATGTGTGCAAATGTCTTGTTTTCCTTTAGATGTGACGATGCATTGATTGGATACAGGTAATTAGATGATGTTTAACAGATATCATTTGTAATGTTGACATTACCAAAAACGCTGTATGACAGCAGCATTAAAAGATCTGCTCTGCTATTCCATCTAATTCCATTTGTGATATTTGTATTTGGGCATAGACATTTTCACTTGATTAACTTGTGAATTCCATTTAATAAACTGAGAAGATATGCAAGGTATGACATCCTTGGTATTATAATTTCATAAAATCAAATCTATATCAGTTACTATTTTGGGTACCAAGTAAGTGGAAGAAACTTGGTAACCAAAATGTCTGTATGCTATACCTGAACAGTGAAAATCAACGGTGAAGACACGTCACCCTTACTCTATTCTGTTTAAATGAGGAAGTAATTCCCTGTGACCAAAAAGAGGGCTTATTTTGAGGCAAACATTGCATTTCCACATAACGTCATAAATAACATGTTGTATCCATGTCTTACCCAACACATAAACATAATTGGTCAACTGTCAACTATTAATGTCACTAAAACCACTGGATTCATGCACAGGGTTTGCAATTTTACGCAAAAATGATACTTTTGCGGCCTCGTATACTGAAATATTACTACATTCTAGAGATGTTTATCATTTCGGTACAGTATTGAGCCAAAGACAAAACAACGTGGCTCTATTCAAGTCCGTATGGCAGACACTACACATGAATGCTATACAATCAAGATGCCATGAGATGCATCAGTGAAGCTCTTCTTCCACTTTCCTTCTCCCCTTTGACCTTCAGTGTGTAACTAACTACATAAGTAGTTAGTTAACATCTGCATGTAACTTCTGTATTTCCTTAACCAACAGAAGTTAAAATCTGAAGTTATCTAACTACAGTAGTTGTTAGATACACGTGTAACTTCTGCATTCTATTAACCAATCCCCCCAATTAATCCAGTGGTCTGTCCTCCCTCCTCAACTCGACCACCCCTGGCCACTCAGCTGTCCACAGAGCCGCTGCTCTTGTTCTTGTTGCGACTCAGGGGGAAGGTGGACTTGCTCTGGGGTTGCGTCATCTTGCTGGCCAGGTAGACGAAAGGCTCGATCAGCGAATGGCGGTCCACCACCGATACCTCCCACAGGCGCACCCTTTCGGCCTTGGCCCAGTTCTGAGCCATGTTGTGCTCCACCTTCCTCTCACCGTCCCGGTCCAGCTTGTTGCCCAGGACAACGATGGTCACCTGTGAAGCGACATTACATAATCTATCACCTATGCATCTAAAGCACAGCCCCCCTCTGTATCCAGATATGAATGTGTGTATTGTAATGGTAGCTTTATCTACATTACAAGAGTATAATAACAATAACATAACATTTCTAACAAGCCTTTATCTTACTCTATATGGCTGTTCTATCCTCAAATGCACCCTTTCATACACACATTCTCACATCAGTGGTGGTATCAACCTTGCAAGGCTACAACCTGCTGTTTGACAGCGGTTGGGGTCCTGCTCAGGGACACCACGCCACTTAGCTAGAAGGAACCCAGGATCAAACCAGCAACCCTCCAGTAAGTCCCCAGTTGACCTTTCTCTACCTCCAGAGCTACTGCCACCCTGGTCTTATGTTACTCTACCAACTGCAGTGAACAGAGGGCCCACCTCTTTCTTGTCTCTCTGCCTGTCGATGTCCTTCTTGAGGGCCTCCATGCGTTTGAAGGACTCCTTGCTGTCGATGCTGTATACCAGCACGAAGCCGTCGGCGAAGGAGTAGTAGTGCCGCGGGAACTCCATCCCATCCCGGAGGCCCCGGGTGTCATAGAAGCGCACTTGTTCTCGCGTGCCGCGGTCCGTCTCTATAGAGCCAATGTAAATGTCCTCCAAAGTCTCCATGGGCTCAGAACCTAACAGAAAAGTCTCAGTATTTCAACCCATATTCCTTACCAGCAAAGATATGATATAGTTTTCCAAACCCCTTCAACTACACTGCCATTGAACCATTCAGACATTTTCACTATAATGTACAAGGAAAATAAGTAAGATAAGTAGCTACACATAGATAATAGATGAAGCACCCATTACTTTGGTAGTAATGTTCCATCGTCACCGGCCTTTTTAACTCAATATAAATTGAGTAAAGTAAATTGTCAAGATTGTCTAGGGATCTATGGTTTCACTTTTAAATGTATAGCCTATAAAATAATCTGCACATTCTTAAATGATAAAGGTTATTAGCCAATTACGACAAAATTGTTAATGACATTGTCTCGCCAACCTCTTAGCAGGAACAGCATAATGGGCCAATGATGATTCAATCTAAATAAATGGATTCAAGTCATTATATGGAAGAGAGCCTACCTGCCACGTGATTGGCATACAGTAGCTGCTCCAACACAGCCGTTTTGCCAACTGCAGTCAAGCCGCACACCACTACTTTGCAACTTTTCCCCATGATTGGTTATTTCAGCCAGAACATAAGAAACCTGTGAATAGGTGTTCCATGAGAACAGTGCAAGTCTCGATATAATGAAGCAAAACACACATATACTACTATAATAACACAACAAACAAATTTAAATGGATTTTTATTTAGGCAAGATAAGCACTAAATTGGTCTCCGGGCTCTTTACAGTCCGCAGCATAGCACAACAACTTTTTCATATTAAATATTTTCCAAATATTGCTGCACATAATAAATGCTTACCCTTCCCAAACTGTCACTGACTCTAACGTAAACTCGTAATGGGGAAAAGCTGTGCCTCAAAAAATAGCTCTAGCTTAGCATTTGCTTTTAAGGAAGTAACCTAGTAATGGTTTGCCAACATAATAATTCATTTAATTGCCAATGTCACACTTCGGCCTAAACGGTACATCTAAAGAATAAACCAACTTTAGTGAGTTGGAAATAAGCAAATAACACAATTTAGCTCAAACAAAGCGTACTTACTTTCTCACCTGATACAATGCTTCCTGTTTACAGATGACGTCTGATGTCTGCGGTCTTCTAAGGGGGGCGCGGTCTCCAACAACATTGCCCTTGCTCCGCCCCCACGTCCCGCCCCTATACAGTATCGGCAAAATGGCGACTGTGGACTGTGATGATGTGAACTCGGACCTTGACATGGACATGCTCAGTGACGAGGAATTGGAAAGGTACCCGGGAATAGTGGTTGTGTTTTGGACAGCAGACTACAGACATGACTCTCTCTCGGTGCAGGCCTTCTAAACGCCTTGTTAGGACTCGTTTCATGTTGCACTGTTACAGCTAACCAGTTAGCCTGTTAGCAGGAGTTCTCTC
The DNA here is from genome assembly GCA_026745465.1 of Lota lota. NCBI lineage: Eukaryota > Metazoa > Chordata > Actinopteri > Gadiformes > Lotidae > Lota > Lota lota. Next base: position 2,096,165 of record JACYXH010000069.1, on the reverse strand, counting down.
TCGGTTACCTAATGCTCTCCACTTTGTTTTGCTTTGCTGCCTCGCAATACTTCAGACACATTACTCTGTGAGGACCGTAGCAAGTGACTGGCTATGTGTGTATTTGAAGTTATTTGATGGAGTGTATTCTGGTTATTTAGTGTGAAGCTAACGGCAACGTTGACTCGTGTTGTTTGGAGGTGATGTTGAATGGCACGAAACGCTTCCAAAAAAAGAAGAGACGGATGCCCGTACTGCGGTGTCATATATTCCTGGCTCTCAGTACCGTTTATGTAATGGCTGTCATCCAATGTCCATATGTGCAAACGGAATAGGCTAATGGTTTTGGCTGTTGCTATATTAGGCGAAACCCTAGGGCTAGAGTCATACTTGTGACCCACATGATGCATTAAAAGGTAGAAACCCCTCCGGCCTACAGCTACTCCAGTGGTTAACTGGTCACTATGAGAGTACATGCAAGGGTAACTATGAACTGCCTCGTTATATTTTTGTTTATGATATGATGAATAATATAAATTGAAAAAAGCAATGACAAAAGCAACACGATAAAGTAACAAACCATACAATGTTTTATGAAGATGAAGACAATGTGTTCCCAATGGTATTCATAAATTCAACCCCACACACAACTCAATTCATACAGCTAAACAAGAAACATCCAGCTTAGTTTTGCAATGTGGTATGAGATTTTCGATTTATGATTACCAAGAATACAGTGATTACATGTGTGTATGTTGCTGAAAGAAACAGGTCGTAGAACAATGATACTACAGTTAGTATTAGTACTGTGAGTGTGTCAGTGGTGACCCATAATGACCGACTACTTTATATCTGGTTAGTGCCACATAATTGTATGTGATCCCATTACTGACATGTTTTTCCGTCTTTAGGGAAGCAGAGGGTTTCAAAGAACAAGGCAATGCCTTTTACATCAAGAAGAATTACTCTGAAGCATTCAACTACTATACAAAGGCCATAGGTAGTAGTTTGATTATGTCTTCTTGGTAGCCACATTTTTTTATATTAACTGAAACCATCTTCCCTGGGATAGTGAGTTGGTATCAATAGGTTTTCAATTTCTTTTTCTCAGATGTGTGCCCCAAGAATGCAAGTTACTATGGGAACAGGGCGGCAACACTGATGATGCTGTGTCGGTACCGAGAGGCTCTGGAGGACTCCCAGCAGGCTGTGCGTTTGGACGACACGTTCATGAAGGTAAGTTGTGGATAACACAGCTCTTTGTCATACCCATAGTTAATTTTTCTTCATAGAAAGTGTTTCCTCTCTGTAAACTATAATTTAATTGCTGACAGGGTCATCTACGAGAGGGGAAGTGCCATCTGTCTCTCGGCAACGCAATGGCGGCAAAGCGCTGTTTCCAGAGGGTTTTGGAGATGGAACTCGACAACATCCAGTGCCATCAGGAGGTCGGTCAGTTTAATTGGAGAGAGAGAGCATGGTCTGACACACTTTTCCTGCTGTCCCACTATAAATCTACAGCTTTTGACGAGCCTCTGTAAACAAGAGTGTCTAATACAGAATGGTTTAGCAGGACATTATGTAGGCCAGTACGGGCTACCTACATGTTGGCTTGCAATGTGGATAAATCATGGGAACTACATAATAAATAGGATTATAATAATTTTTATAGTAGATTATTGATATCTGACGTATACATTTCTATCTCCAGCTCAAGATTGCAGAATCCATCCTTGAATATGAGAAGATGGCGGAAATAGGATTTGAGAAGCGAGACTTTAGAATGGTATGTTACATTTCTTTATTGTAGTTTTGGTGAAATAACAACTATTATAATCATGTCAAGCATCAGAGACTGCAAACTTTATTTTTTGTTCTCTTTAGGTTGTTTTCTGTATGGACCGGGCCTTGGAGTCGGCCCCAGCCTGTCACAGGTTCAAGGTGCTGAAGGCGGAGTGCTTAGCCCTGCTTGGGCGCTACCCAGAGGCCCAAGGTGTAGCCAGGTGAGCAGGAGAGCCTGGAGATTAGGTTCACTAGTGGCAATGTTCAAGAGGTTTAATCTATTAGCAGAGATGCAAACTCCTCATCTTTAAGCAGAATTTTGCTTTTTTTAATCCAAAATAGGTCACCCATCTAGATTGTGTAGATTTGAAATACAAATATTAATGTGGGGAGGGGTCATTTGTGGGTGGGCATGTTCACCGTAGTGTTGTTCTGCTGCTCTGCAAACTATTCAATCCTAATCCAATCTAAAGGATCCAAAAAGAAATCCAAAGGATTGTGTTGCTAGGTAGAGGTTCCTGATGAATATCTTATCATGATTGGCTGAAAATAAACTCAGCTGCGCCTACAGAGTGATTGCATTTAGGACTGTTACCAATACCGTTGCCTTTGGCAATGTATGGACTCAAGTCTGTAACTTATGGCACTGATTTGACTTAGTAATGCTGTAATGATCTTGTTCCACTAATCTGGTCAGCCCTATTTTAGAGCTAATTTACAAGTCTTTCTCCACTTGGTTTCTGACTAAACGAAATGTAATATCTATGAATCCACTCCGTGTTTTCCTCCTCCATTGGTTCTAAACGCCAACAATTGAGTTTACAAATCAATTTACAATTGCGAAATGTCTACATTTTTCATTGCCTCTGGACGCAATTGGTTAGACCTACAACCAATGACGGCAACAAAATGTGCTGCTTTTATTAGAGACATGAGTCAGTGAAGCAAATATGCCAAAAAAATGTTGCAATCCTAATAGTATTGTTTTACCCCATAATTCGTTTTTCAGGCAGATGCAAACATGCTTAATAGTAACTAGAAATTAACATGTAAAGCAAATTTCTTAAAAAGATTTCTCCAGGGGGACCATGCCCCCAGACCCCCCTAGTTTTGCCAGGTTTTCTTTATACACAAAATGTACCTGGGATGCAAAAATACCTGTTTGCATCCCTGATTAGAGATGGCTCATTACTATACATCTCTGCTAAATGGGTATTGAAGAAATCACTCAAAATGTATGTTTAACAATTGGTGTCAGACAGCTCAAACTGTTTTCATGTTACTGTTATGACTGAGGATCTTGGTTCTAAGAGCAATGTAGTTAGGAAAATTATGTTTAAGCCGATCATGAGCGGCAATACGGTATGTAGTGTGATTCTGCAAATATTGTGATACTGTACAAATTGCGATACAATATAATTATTAATTTTTTTAATGTAGTTTAACCTATGGGTATGATGTTGGGGTTTGGCTTTTATAGGGCTGTTGTTTTTTTTTTTTATGAAAGTGGCTGAACAGAACATATTTGATGCAAATCAACTATAGGTGAATACACTTTAGCGCCCTCTGTAGGATGGTACCATTAAATGTGCGAGATGACATTGACGTTTCTTGCTTAAATTATTTTTAAATAATTGTTTGTTTTGAATCAACCTGACGATACTGTAATTGCGGAGTAGTATTGCGGATGAAAATAATCCCAATAGTCACATCACTCGATTTTTCCCCTCACCCCTACTTGGCAACATACTTCTCTTCTTTAGTTTTTTAATCTAATTTGTAAACCCTCATCGATTTATTTTCTCCTTCCGTAATTGTAGTGATATCCTCCGAATGGACTCCACCAATGGGGACGCCCTGTATGTCCGCGGTCTCTGCCTTTACTATGAGGACTGCATCGACAAGGCGGTCCAGTTCTTCGTCCACGCTCTTCACATGGCCCCCGACCACGAGAAGGCTCGCCTTGCATGCAGGGTGAGTTTCCAAATCCATGCATCCGTCGAGAGTATTGAAGAAGTAGATTCAAATCATGGTGCAAGTTTCGAAGTCAGATTCTTCCAAAAGACAGCGGAGTCAATACTTTACGTTCAACACTTTATTTGTGGGCTCACGCAGGTTACCCAAAACAACACCAGAGTCCTTTCGTGGTTACCTAATTTCTCTCTTTCTGTGTTAATCCTGCATGCTCTCCCATTATTATTCTCCCATTATTCTTCCCAATTCATCAGAAAGCACAGTATATCAAAGCACATGACAAGGGCGGGGTTGTCAGTTACCTCCAATCATTACCTGTTAAAATTCAAAAAGATCTAACCCATTGATTCCTATTGGGTTACCGTTATTCAAATCAAGCCAATCACAAACCGCTAACACTCTCTCTAGGCTGAAGATTTGACGGGGTATGAAACCTGGGCAAGATGGGCCCCAGACCTGTTGGTCTGTGGGGGATCTGTCGTTGGGCTGTGAGACAAAAGAAGGGCCATTTGAGGTTGGAGACAGAGGTCTGGCAGGGAGGAGGATGAGAACAGGATGAAGGTGAATACATGTAAATTGTTTGATCAACTCCTCAAGAGTAGTGGATGGATAGAGACTGGTGTTTTGCAGGGAGGAGGATTAATAACAGGATGAAGGTGAATACATGTAATCAACTAAAAGTGGGGGTCTGAGATCTGGCAGGGAGGGGCGTGAGGGCAGGGTAAAGGTGTCATCAACTAACAGTGGGGGTCAGAGACGGCTCTGGCAGGGAGGGGGAAAACAGCATGAGGCGAAACCATATCTTAACTGTTTCACAATTAATACAATCCTCAACATTCCTCCGTTTGAGACTTCTAAGTCTCACCAATCCAATTAATACAATCACCAACAGTATCAAAGCCCCAAATCGCCATGTATCGAAGAACGTTTGTGATGGTATTCTGCTTCTTGTCGTTGCAGAATGCCAAGGCACTTAAATCCAAGAAGGAGGAAGGGAACAAGGCATTCAAAGAGGGCGACTACGAGGCTGCGTACGACCTGTACTCTGCAGCACTGACAATAGACCCCAACAACATCAAGACCAATGCCAAGCTGTTCTGTAACCGGGGCACTGTCGGGTCAAAGGTAAGCACTGGGGGCCCGAGAAGATGCATACATATCCATGAGTCGTTTCCCAGTCTCTTCCATTCGGAAACATATCTTCTTATGTCTCACACACAAACCCTTGCTCATTTTCTGTCTTTTTCATGCATTTATCTGCTGATCAGGTGACACTGGCATTGTTTTCTTAAGAGTTGTGTCGTTATCATTATTATTATTATTATTATTATTATTATTATTATATATAAACAGGAGTTGTCATTTGTCACAGCGGAAGTAACATCTCTGCAAAAAAACAATAGAATCATGGAGCGTCTGTCCTCTTCATGCACGGTAACACCTTTGCTTATTTTCTTTGAAAGTTGAAAAAACTAGAACAAGCTATTGACGACTGCACAAAGGCAATTAAGCTGGACGAGAGCTACATCAAGGCCTATTTACGGAGAGCTCAATGGTACACTATCAGTCAACTATTGATTACTCTATTATCAGTATTGGTATTGCGATCATCATTTCCAGTGTAGTGTCCATGGAGTTCAACTGAAGACATGCCTTTTGTGTGTTGCTTTTGCTGCCACAGCTACATGGACACAGAGCAGTATGAAGAAGCAGTGCGGGACTATGAGAAGGTTTACCAGACCGAGAAGACTAAAGGTGAGCTTCGCCGCGGCAGCCTCTGTCACTGAGCTGCCACATGCTATCACTTGAGCCGGGTCATGGCATCATTGGTCACACCAATCAGACTTTAGATGACTGTAGTCTACCTGTAGGCATCCTTCAGCAAGATGCCTTACCCCTACCTGCGATAAAAAGAAAACCTTTAGCAAGTCGCTTTGGATAAAACCACTAAATAGTAGATTTGATCATGGATCGTGATACAAAACACTCAATAAATATATCCTAGTGAATTAATGTTAGCGTTACATTTGTGAACCGGGATAGTCGTGACTATCTTCACATGAGTGACTTGAAAAAGCTGTCTTGCTCGCTAACATAATGTCATATAATGATGGCCTGATTTATTTTGAATTTGTCATAAGGGATACCCCGCATCTTTCCAGTCATTCTAAAATCCTAAGCCTATCTGTGCAATACAAATATGATCAAAGCAAACAATTACAAATATAACGTCCCATGCCTAAACGTACTGCTCTATGTCTCTGTTTAATTGGTAGAACACAAGCAATTTTTGAAGAACGCCCAGCTGGAGCTGAAGAAAAGCAAGCGAAAAGACTACTACAGGGTGCTGGGGGTGGACAAGCACGCCTCTGAAGAGGAGATCAAGAAGGCCTACCGCAAGCGAGCGCTCATGCACCACCCAGGTGAAGGACGGCACACACAACCGTTCACTCAAATCGATTGATCATTATTCAAGTTCTCTATAAAATAATCATACTACGGTGTATATTACAAAATTGTATATGTATAGAATAATTTGCTATTTAGAAAGAAAGAGAAACATTTATTTGAGGTTTTATGAGTTGTATATGATAACTTAAGTTTCATTCGGCTAGACCAGCATTTCAATAATACAGTCTCATATAAACTGTCACAATAAGCAAAAATGTCATAAATAAATTGGCCCATCCAAAAATCATCGGTCATGAAAACGTCCATTCTTATTTAATCAACATGTTTCCTCCATGTCCAGACCGTCACAGTGGCGCCAGTATAGAGATGCAGAAGGAAGAGGAGAAGAAGTTTAAGGAGGTGGGAGAGGCCTTCACGGTGCTGTCCGACCCCAAGAAGAAGGCTCGCTATGACAGCGGTCAGGACCTGGAGGAGGAGGGTGTGAACATGGGAGGTGAGACTCTGGTCAGGACCTGGAGGAGGAGGGCGTGAACATGGGAGGTGAGACTCTGGTCAGGACCTGGAGGAGGAGGGCGTGAACATGGGAGGTGAGACTCTGGTCAGGATCTGGAGGAGGGTGTGAACATGGGAGGTGAGACTCTGGTCTGGACCTGGAGGAGGAGGGCGTGAACATGGGAGGTGAGACTCTGGTCAGGACCTGGAGGAGGAGGGCCTGAACATGGGAGGTGAGACTCTGGTCAGGATCTGGAGGAGGGTGTGAACATGGGAGGTGAGACTCTGGTCTGGACCTGGAGGAGGAGGGCATGAATAGGGAGGTGAGACTCTGGTCAGGATGGGGGTAGTCAGGGGAACCATAGCCATACCATAGCCATAGCCATAGTTCACTACAAATTAATTGGATTTTGTCTACCAAGATTATGATTTTTATGAAGTGTATATAAAGTTTGTATATATATATATATATATATGTGCTATTGAATATTTAGTCCTCCTAACTCCCTAATGTTTTAATGTGTTTGTTTGTGATGGCTCTGTTCATGCTGTAAACATTTTTTTATTTTATTTTTTATCTTTGACAGACTTCGATGCAAACAATATATTCAAAGCTTTCTTTGGAGGCCCTGGGGGCTTTAGTTTTGAAGGGAATCCGTGTATGTACCCAAAACAGTACTTTTTCTTCTAGTTTTCATACATTTGAAACATTCCCACATTTTTTCTAAATACTGCTTATTTATTTCACTTACCTTATTTTTTATGTTTTCATTTCAGCATCCGGACCAGGAAATTTCTTCTTTCAGTTTGGTTAATAATCCCAGAGGATTTCTGCACTTATTCATTTGCTACGTCAGGACTCTTCTACACTTATCAACAATAAGCCTACTCTTAAGTTACACATTTCACCATTTTCAATTGAGAACATAGTCTCTCTTATCGCCTGGGTGAATGCTACCTTCCCTGAAATGACAACAAGCAGCACAATAGTAATAATCACCTGGCAAGAGGCCTCCAATTTAGCTGACAACCCCTACTGTTGTCTTTTGTTTTTATGATTTTTTTTTTTACTTTTGACTTGACTTTTTGACTGAATGCAAGTGAGACTCAGGAACAGCATTGTTCCTGTTGGGGGGGGGAGGAAGAAAAAGATGCCAAAATGAATTGACTTTGGGGTTTTCATTTGATGGCAGACACTGCAGTGAGTGCATTGGGGAGCGTGGGGATGTGTGATGTCCTGGGGACCCAGAGAAACCAGAGCTGCAGGATCACTATTGCCAAGCTTCCCTCAGCATCACTGCAGCGCACGTGTTCTCTGCATGAAGCTAGCCACCCGTCACTGTATAACCCCACAAGTACAACCCACCCTGAGATCCATGCATTGTAGCTGGAGCAATTTTTTTTTCTGTCTGCTAGGAATAGTCAAATCAGTTTTATCTGATACAGTGGATTTCCAGTTACTTCTGCCAGCGTTTCTGTCGCGGTAGCTGGAAGACCCCAGACTTGCACAGTAACACAAGTGCGGCCTTAGCACAGTTGAGAAGATGGCAGCAGAGATTAGCTTTGCTTGCACCCGCCATTACCCTTGCATTCTCCCTCCCTAGTGGTTTTTATGTTCCACGTTGCCATTCACCTTTTGATGCTCTGTACATTTTACTGGAATGTAAAGTGTTTATTTGTGATGGTTAGTCCTTCTTTTTTATTTGTATATTTATTGTAAAAGAAAAATCGGTCGACTCTTGAGTGTAAAAGTGGGGATGCGCTCCTTGTAATATGAAGATAAAAAAAGAGTTGGAATGGACACCTGTGATGAGCAAGCATGACTGGAATAAACTCAGGAGATTCAATTAGGCTTTGCTTATTTTACACTAATGTGGTTCATATGCTGGCTATATTCCTCAAATGTGATGCAGACTCTTTTTTGTTTCTCTTTTACAGATAACCATCTATCTGTATTTACATTTGAAGTACACGGAAGATTTTGCTAAATGTCTGAAGTTACATGTTTATGGCACCCTATAATTGAAACTTTACAGTTGCTTCCCAATGTTGAGTTTTGAGTGTTTCATTCACTTGGTGTTCCTAATGTAGTAGGACAGTATCCTCCTTTTTTGCTTTGGTAGCAAAAAAGTCTTGAATGACCATGGAAATAAAGTGGACCTCTGAAATAACTAAACTTTGGTCTTGATTCATGACTACAGCCTGCTTGATTGTTTCAGTATATGGTAGGCCAAGTATTATGTATTAGCAATATGTAATATTTAATTTATTAAATGAGTAGTATTACGATATGGCCAAAGGAAATTAGTGATACCAAGCTATGTACATAAATACATAAAATAAATAATACAATAAATAATTTAAAGAGAAGTACACATACATTGGCCACATGACAAACATTGTGCTGTGTTGAGTGTGGTAAGTTATAATGTGATGTAACTTTCCCCATGGTTGGCCTACAGGCGCTGATCAGTTGTGTATAAATCATACCTGCATATAAATGACCACACGGGGTCGTTGTTTGCTCTTGGTCGATCACTGTTCGTGTTAGTGTGGTTGCTAGGACACCAGACCATTGACCGAAAATTTGAGTTGGGGTTAGGTAAACTACGCCAAATTACTCAATTATATTATTATAAAAAACTGAAAAACGACATTAAAATGTCAGACGTAGAAGTTGAACAAGGACCCCGGAGCACATTCCACACCTATATGGCTGAGGGGGACCAGTTGTTCCTCAAAGGCGAGTACATGAAGGCAAAAGCAAGCTATTCAACGGTAAGCTGAATACATTGCTGAATCCTGCAGCTACGGTCCTTGCACTGTTTCCAAGTTAATTGTTTTTTTTATAACGTTTGGTGCTGTTTAGATTTATTTCTAAGAAAACAAGAAGTTACAAATAACACTCCAGCAGTCATAACCGTATTCTAAGGCCTGCGTCCACCTGTTCCTAACCTGTTCCTAACCTCCTTACCTGTTCCTAACCTCCTTACCTGTTCCTAACCTCCTTACCTGTTCCTAACCTGTACCTTACCAGCGTCCACCTCTTCCTAACCTGCGTCCACTTTCTGCGTTCACCTGTTCCTAACCTGCGTCAACCTCTTCCTAACCTCTTCCTTACCTGCGTCCACCTGTTCCTAACTTGTTCCTAACTTGTTCCTAACCCGTTCCTTACCTGTTCCTAACCTGTACCGTACCTGTTCCTAACCTGTACCTTACCAGCGTCCACCTGTTCCTTACCTGTTCCTAACCTGTGCCGTACCTGTTCCTAACCTGTACCGTACCAGCGTCCACCTGTTCCTTACCTGTTCCTAACCTGTAACGTACCAGTGTCCACCTGTTCCTAACCTGTTCCTTACCTGTACCTTACCAGCGTCCACCTGTGCCTAACCTGTTCCTTACCTGTTCCTAACCTGTGCCTTACCAGCGTCCACCTGTTCCTAACCTGCGTCCACCTGTTCCTAATGTGCGTCCACTTCCTGCGTTCACCTGTTCCTAACCTGTACCTAACCTGCGTCCACCTGTTCCTAACCTGTACCTTACCAGCGTCCACCTGTTCCTAACTTGTTCCTAACTAGTTCCAAACCTGTTCCTAACCTGTACCGTACCAGCGTCCACCTGTTCCTAACCTGTTCTTGTTCTTGACCTGCACCTAACCTGCATCCACCTGTCCTGACCTGTTCCTAACATTTACCTAGCCTGCGTCCTTCTGTTTCTAACCTGTCCCTAACCTGTGCCTAACCTGCATCCACCTGTTCCTAACCTGTACCTAACATGTGTCCTGCTGATCCTTACCTGTTCCTAACGTGTACCTAATCTGTGTCCTCCTGTTCCTAACCTGCATGCTCCTGTTCTTTGTTGAGGCATTGAGTCTCAAACCGGAGGACAAGAACTGCCTCGTTGCCAGGTCTAGATGTTACTTAAAGATGGGAGATACTAACAAAGCACTCTCAGATGCAGAGACCTCCCTCAAAGAGGACAAAGAGTTCTTCAAGGTGAGATTAAATAAATGTTGACTCCATCACAAAGTGCATCGTTCTTTGAAATCACCAGACAACACAACTCTTAATTAAATAGATGGAGATAAAGCATGACCTTTTCTTCCCTTCAGGGGCTGTACCAGAAAGCTGAGGCCTTATACACCATGGGGGACCTTGAGTTTGCATTGGTGTTTTATCACAGAGGCCGCAAACTGCGTCCAGAGCTTCAAGAGTTCAGGCTCGGAATTCAGAAAGCACAAGAGGCGATTGAGAACTCTGTGGGCAGTAAGTCACACAATGATGTGACGTATGAATTCTGATCATTTGGCGGGAGACATTTGTTGATTTATTAATTTATTAGTAGATTCGATTTATTAGTAATTTTGTATTTATTTTACTTTATTATTTTATTTGTATTAGTTCTACTCTATTTTTTTATCGTATTTTATTATTCCTTGTCTTTTATTTAATTTCATTTGAATTTGTCCTATTATCTTTTTTGTATTTCATCATTATCTTAAGTGTATTTATTGATTGCTGCTCTCCCTCTACTTCTGTCCTCCTGTTAGCATTCCCTGCTTCAGTTGCTCCATTATTTTTATTCTGAGTATTTTGAAGGGGTTTGCTGTATTGCAATGCACTTTGTAATTGTTGTTTTTCAAGGGGATATATAATAAGTTGTATTATATTATTATTATTATTTAATCAAGTAATTTTTAACCCATGCATTTAAAGGGTTACAGCCTGTGAGACGAAACCTTTTGTTATTAGTTAAGGTCACAAATGTGAGAGACAAAATAGGCTACCACAACTTGCGAAAAGTTTGCAGAAATATAATTGTGCATCTAAATGCCATTTCTATTGTCGCAAAATGTTTCTCTGACATGCATTATATAATATTTACCCAGAAAAACTGGAGAACAAAGAAGACCTCTCATCGTTCTGTAAAGGGGAGGTGAGACTTTTCTCCTCAATTAGAAATCTGGAGCAAACACAGATAACAGAAATGTGCACCGTTACTGCTGATAAAATGAATGAGTTTATTACCAGATATTGTTATACCAGATCATCAGACAATACAATAGCCAATTGTTCCTTCTACTGTGTACTCACTGACAATCTACATTATTGAACTATAATTTCATAACAAAACCCTTGACAGGTAAAGAAAGGGCAGCCGGTGACAGCCACCCAGCCTCAGAGGAGGCATGTGAAGCAGCAGAGCCAGAAGAGTGCTAAGGTGGAAAGAACCAGCAAGCAGCTGCTCGGAGAGCTTTACAGCGACAAGGAGTATCTGGAAAAACTACTGAAAGACGAAGGTGTTGTTTTTTTGGTCAGCCATTTTGTTTGGATTGCAAGTGACAGCCCTAACATACCCAAAACATAACCTTTTTCATTAATAGTATGTGTTTTTAAAGGATATTGTTGTATAGGATATGGTTTATACAGTGCTGAAAGGTTCTGACCAAAATATATTATAACATGCCAGCCTCAATTATGTTATATGTCCCCTGAAATTAGCATTGTTGTTTTTCTCCAGTTTCAATTGTTAATAATTGCTAAAGTGCTGGGGCAGAGGGCCAGGACAGTCCTGTGGTTCAGGTGTGCGACTCTCCCCACAAAGGATATGATTTCAAACCCCAACGTCCCCACACTAGCTGTAGGCATCCTTGAGCAAAATGCCTCAAACTAGCCACCTTCTCCTTAATAGGAAATACTGTAACAGTGTGTCTCTAATGCGTCAACATCTCCTTCTGCTGTACAGACTTGGTGAAGGTGAGGATGCGTGGCGGAGAGCGCCTGCAGGATCTTATCCTCCATAGCGTGGGCTACCTCGACCGCCGCATCGACTTCTGGCGGCAGCAGAAGTTGATCTACGCGCGAGAGCGGGACCGCAAACTCATGCTGGAGAAATGGAGCAAGGGCCGTCTTCACAGCTCGCCCTCCGACCCCACCCAGTATGTGCTGAAGAGCCTGGAGGAGATTGATGCAGGTGATGTAGACGAGGTGGATGATAAGTGCTGGGGACTATGATAATCATATTTATCATTATAATAATTCATTGCACTTGCATAGAACTATTCAAGGCACTCAAAGCGCTTTACATAGTTTGTACGTGTGTGTGTATGTATGTGTGTGGATGTGTCGGGTGGCGATGGGGGGGGGGGGGGGGGGGGGGGGGGGGGACGACGACGACCGGTGTGTAGAACCCCCCCCTGGGGGATACAGGACTGCCAGTAGGAGCTGCCCACCACACGCTGGCTATCACAGTGGAGAGCTGATTAATGGAACTATCCAATTAGAGTCCAGGGAATGATGAGGTGGCCATGTTGGTACGAGAGGGGAACAGTTTGGGAATTGGGCCAGGACACTGGGGTTAGAACCCCTTCTCTTATGAAATTCATCATAACAACTGTTGTTGTTGTTGTTTGGTTAGCGCTGACCTCGGGGAACGTGGAGGGGAGTCTGAGGGAGGCCCGCCACGTAATGAGGACAGTGCAGGGCTGGTCGGAGGTGGCACTGCCCAATAGGAATGAGGTGCTGTCCAACCTGCACTCCTGCATTGGGAACGCCCTGATGGACCTGGGCAAGATGGACCAAGCACTGAGTCACTACCAGAAAAGCCTACAGCTGGCAACACACAGGTGAGTAGAGTGGGGAGGTCTTTGTATAACAATGGATTAATTTAAAGCAGATTTTGAATTGCTGTGTGTGTGTGTGTGTGTGTGTGTGTGTGTGTGTGTGTGTGTGTGTGTGTGTGTGTGTGTGTGTGTGTGTGTGTGTGTGTGTGTGTGTGTTTATATATAACCCCATGATGATCAAACAGTGAACTGCCAGATGCAAAGTCCCAGGCGCTGGACAACATTGGTCGAGTCTATGCCCATACCGGGAAGTTCACCCAGGCGATTAAAGTGTAAGCAGGCAATACTGTATGTTGTACAAAAGCATGTGTGTTTGAGTTGATTGAACAACGCACAGATGAATGCAACTGGCATTGGCCATTCCTGCACTTTTTAGGTGGGAAGAGAAGATTCCTTTGGTGCATGACAGCGTGGAGAAGACCTGGTTGTACTATGAGATCGGACGCTGCTACCTTGAACTGAAGCGCCACACAGAAGCGCGGGCGTACGGCTGCCGATCCCTGGACACAGCAGAGGAGATCGGAGACGACAAATGGCTGCTCAATGCCAGTGTTCTGGTGGCACAGGCAGACTGTAATTATATATATAGTAGAAAATACAAGTAGAAGTGCTTAATATCGTGTATATCGTTTGACCTGTAGTAACCTTGTGGAGTTAATCCACCTTGTACGGTTGAATTGTTAAACCTATCGACTATTTTCTCTGACCGCTCTTTTTCTGCCTTCTCTTCTCAGTGCACCTTGGGGACTTCCAGTCCAGCATGTCACACTTTGAGGAGGCCTTGAAGCGAGCTAAAGTGCTTGAAGACGACTCTGCCGTGGATGCCATTCAGAAGGTTTTCAGTCTCCATCTATTCATCCATCTTCATTAAGAGTCTTTGGTTCTTCTTCTCAAAGTATAATGTCCTCACCTATTGTTATTCTCTTTCAGGCACTCCTCTTGGCAAGACAAAATTATGTGAAATAACATGTGTTGTTGCTTGACAGAAGGCATGATAATTCATTAAAAGAGACCAACCACAACTTTCAATGTTTGTGATCATCTCTTTTTAAATGAGCTTGGAGTTGTCTAAAAAATCACATTAAAACCAACCCGATGCATCTCTCTACTGCTATTTTGCTGCCCAAAATATCATGAATTGAAACCACCTTACTTTCCAAATGTTGCTGCTACCACGTGATTATGGAAATGTTGCCTTATCACCTGATTATGGAAATGTTGCCCAAGAGGAGCCCAAGAGGAACATACTTTTGTTTTCATTTGTGTGATATGGTCTGGGGTTTGCTTTATTTTCGATTGGATTAGGTTTATATTTGTGACTTGCAATCATTTTTACAACTATTTGTTATGTTTAATAAGTAATGTGAAAAGTAAACTATATAAAAAATATTATGCTGTATATTAAACTAATGGGAAATCGTGTAATCTCTTTGATATGTAACCTACTTCCTCTTCTTTAGCAGTATTAGCGTAGAATATTGTTTCACAATATATTATGGTTGAATATATTCACAATTCTGTGACGATTTTTTTTAATAACCATAGCGTTGATTACAGTCCATTGTGTGCCTATGTTGCCCAGCCGCTACCTCATCTTCCTCGATCAGGGGCGTATCCCTGGCTCGACGCTCTTGCGCATGCTCACTAGTTTAGGTTTTGTTTCTTGTACAGCAAAGCCTTCGTACGGAGCTAGCTTTGCACGGTCATTGTAGTTAAATAAGCGTGTGTGGTCAGTCAGTGATACCACAGCCATCTCTACTGCTGCATATTTGGTAAGCTACAACAAACAAAAGCCCTTTAAAATGAAAATAAACTCGTTTTAAACTTACTTTGTCTAGTTAACCGTTTGTGGTGTCCTGCACTTCAACAGTTTACCGTTAGCTTATTAACTGCAAGCAGGCGTGGTACTCGGATATGGCTCGATATTTTTTGATGACTGCCACGCTTTTTTCCTGAGTATGTGTCTGGCGGAGCGTTAAGTGTGCGCATGCCGCTCCCCAGCCACATTGCACATGTTATCATTGGGAAATTCCGTTTGATCTTTATCTTGAGTTAAAATGTTGTACGATTGTTTTTGGTGGCGTTTTCCTTTTTTTTTTTATCCCAGTCCAATTTGGCATGCACGTTGAATACATGAACATTGTGATGGCCAACAAAAGGATGACCACGCTTTCTCTGCGCCATTTAAACTCATATTTCAAGCCGTGTCAAAATGACCATATGCAGAAAGTGTTAATT
This sequence comes from Lota lota, assembly GCA_026745465.1. NCBI lineage: Eukaryota > Metazoa > Chordata > Actinopteri > Gadiformes > Lotidae > Lota > Lota lota. The sequence goes on along the minus strand of JACYXH010000069.1, from coordinate 2,080,666 downwards.
ATTCCTAACGTGTACCCCTGCTACCCACACCCTTCAAACTAGTTGGAAATATGGTAATTTCTCAACCATTACTTTATATAAAAAAAAATCCTTCATTTTAATATCAACATTTGTAAACTCCAAAATAAAATCTGTAAATCGAGAAAACTCCGATTATATTCAGACCCTTTACAAATGTCTTTGTCAAGGCCAATCTTATAACCTAACCCATTCAGATATGTGACGTTAAGATAGGGTTAGATACTACGTTTTATTCAACTCGTCGTCGTTTCTGAAAACCAGTTCCAACCTCATGTTGGATTCAAATAAAATCCACATTTATAGTTTGGCTAATGACCGATGTTGCCTAACTTGTTTTCTCCTAGCAGAACTAGTACTACCAACCATATCTTCTGTCATTTAATCGATTTTCACGTCCTAACCCTTTTTATTTAGAGAATTCAACATTTATTTAATAACAGGACAACCATTTGAGTAGCAGGATATATTTAATGGGGCTCACAAAGGTTTTGGGAGGTTTTCTTCGCAGGGTACACTGAATTAGTCAAACATTAACGAAGCAGCTGCACTTCTGATACTGGCAGCAACATTATTTGCTTATGACCCCCCCCCCCCCCCCCCCCCCCCATGGTTTAATAGCTTGTAAAAACGAAATGTATTATTCTTAAATGTAGTCCTTATTTTCAATGCTTTCAGATATAATATTGGTTCTGTTTTTCAAAACCCATATTAATGCATAAACGTACTGATTGCACTGCTACTGTTGCTGTAATGCCCTTTGTCTTTTCTAACTTTAAGGCACATGGTGTTGTGTTCAGGCGGACAGAAACCAGAATATGGATCCTGACAAGTGCCAAGGGGATTTTAACACACTGTCTGAGGAGCTGGAGAGCAGCATGGAAAAGATGGATGTGTCAGAAACCAAAGAGCAGGAGGAGCCCTCAGCTGCGGTGGAAGAACCCGAGCTAGTGGCAGTAAATGGGCATCATAAGGCAGAGCTGTCTCCTGTGAACGACAAACCAAATGATGGTTTTCCAGAAGAAGTGCCAGAATCTGTGGTGCAATCTGAACAAACACCAGAGACGAAGCCTGAGGAGACATCACTGATGGAATCACTTGAACAAGACTTGCCACCTCATGTGTTTGAGAAGGCAGAGGAACCTGTTGGAACCAAAGCACCTTCTGATGCAGTGTCTGCTCAACCCCAATCCGATGGTTCACCAGAGAAGGTCTCTGAAGCGCCTGAGCACGAGATGCCAACCAATGTGTCTGAGAAGGTGGAAGAATCTATGGAAGCAGAAGAACTGTCTGAAGCTGTACTCACTCAATGCCAACCATCTGGGTCTCCAGAAACTGTCTCTCACCCAGATGTTATCGCAATGGGCACAGAATCAGAAAAGCTCCAGTTTGAACAGCAGCTATCAGTAGAGCGCGACCCTGAACCCAAAGTGGTGGAGCTGGTGCCAGAACTGGTCGGCCAAACATCACCTGATTCAGACAGTGTGGCGCAGTTAGTGGAAACGGCCATCCACAAAGAGGAGATGCCTATAGCTACGGTAGAGGTTGTGATGGACACGCCCATAGAGGTGGCTGTGGAGAAAGTGATAACAATCGAATTTCCAGAGAAAGCAATGGAAGCATTTTCGCGGAAGACCGTAGATGTCAAAATGGAGAGTCCCGTAGAGTGTGAGTCAGTGAAGGAAGTGTGTTCAAAGGCCCCCATGCAAACTGAGGCAGCACCGGCTGTGCAGTCAGCTGAAGTGTTGGACGCAAAGGATGTGGAGGCTGTGAAGGAAGAGGAACCCAAGAAACCAGCTGAGCCTGATTTAACGGCGGCTACTACCATGGAACAAATTGAGCAGAAGGAAGCTAATGTTGATCAGATGCAGCCCACCAAAGAGGAGGCGGAGGAAGTGGTGACGGTTCCTGCTCCGGGCTCCCTGGCTTTCGCCCTCCTGGAACACGAGCAGACCAAAGTGGCCCTTCGTACCTCTCGCACACTGGTCGTTCTCAGAGGCCTCCCTGGCAGCGGCAAGAGCTTCCTGGCAAGTGCCATCGCAGACTCGTATCTGAACCTCTGCTCTGTGGTCAGTGCTGACGACCACGACTTGACCTCTGCCGATGGCTTCAAGGCCCTGGATGAGGCCGTGATCACCTGCTGCGGCTCAGCCACGGGCGCCTCGGTGGTGGTGGTGGACGACACCAACCACACTCACGATCGACTCGCCCGCCTGGCCGAGATCGCCGAGCAGAACCGCCGGGTGGTTCTGTTCTTGGAGCCCCGTACCGAGTGGTGCCGGGATCTGCCACAGTTGGTCAAGAGGACCGGCCGGGGACTCGAAGAGGCCCAAATCCAAGTCATGAAAGTGGCGCACGAAGAAGTCTACATCCCACTTTACTATGCATGGTTCCTCCTCCAGGACAAGATCAAGTGCACGGCAATGGACTTTCTGAAGACCTTGGACAGCCTGGCCGCCTTCAAGAAGCACATGGCTGACTGTGAGTATTTTTGAGGCTTTCATGAGAAACAAGTCTCTTCAGAAGTATTTAAAGCTGCTGTAGATATGATTTGAGAGCGAGCGAGAGCAGAAAATAGATTTTTTTTTTTTTTTATGTACCACACAAAAAGGTATTGTAATCACATGCCTGTGATTGACAGGCAAAATGGATTCTCCAAGGAAATCAGGGAAGGGATGCCCTGATTGGTCAGAAATAGCTGAGCCTGCCTCTGTTTGAGACTATTGCAATTTTTAGACCACTCCCAGTCAGCTCGAAACCAGATATTGTCAGACCGTATGACTAATAGTTTACGGATTGCAAAGAAATAATAGCCTTAAATCCAACCTACTACAGCACCTTTTTAAGGAGGTTAAATATAGTGATTATGATGACCATGGTACGAATTATCCTTGCATTGTATTGCAGTCCCGGTGGAAACAGAGAAGGAGGTTGACCTGGAACAGTACTTCAAAGGTAATTGGTCCCTGCATTGCACTACCAAATACTGTGGCAATGGCAAAGCAAAGGGGGCCATGGAATACGCTGAACAAATGGTAAGAAACCAAAAATAGCACCCGTATTTCTGCCGCAACATGTAATCTTAAGATGGCTTGTATGATAATTGCATTCTATTTCTTGACTTACTCGTTTTCGTCCTTCCTTGTTTGTTATTTCTTCTCTGCAGGCCGTTAAGGACATGTACGGCTCTGTGTTTGAGCTCTCTCTCACAGCCCTCTTTGTCACCCCGCGCACCGTGGGGGCCCGGGTGTCCCTCTCCGGGGCCCAGCTGGCCCTGTGGCCGGCTGACGCCGAGAAGGAGGCAGAGGCTGCCGTGCCCGGGGCCGGGGCCCTGCCGCTGGGAAGCCGGGCCCACATAAGCCTGGGCTGTGCAGAGAAGGTGGAGCCCGTCCAGACGGGCCTGGACCTGCTCGACATCCTGGTCCTGCTGCAGTCCGGCCAGCAGGGGGAGCTGGTGGAGGAGATGGAGCTGGGGTCCCTGCTCTACTTGGACAAGGGCCGGTGGCTGCTGACTCTGAGGGAGCCCATCTCGGTCCAGGCCTGCTTCTCAAGCTTCTACAAGCCAAAGGAGGCAGACGAGACCAAAAAAGAGCCTGAGAAGAAGAAGAAGGCAAAGTGTTCCATTCTGTAAAGTGTGTCTGTTGGGGGTTGGGCAGGGTGACTGAGGTGTAATAGGATGTAGGGTCACTCTGCAGAATAATTGTGTGTGGTGCTTTTTAGGCTTAAGAGAAAAAAGCAAAAACAACTACAAGCTGTGTGCCTTTTTCACTGTTGATTTGCACTGCAACCCAAGTTGCCTTCGATACGTTTAGGTCAGGCTTGTCCGTTGTCGTGTCACACATAGCAGTGCCAGAGTTGCACAACCATTGCCTAGTAGGTGCAGTTTTACTCCAACATAGTACCGCTTCACTCAATCCCTCGCGAGATCTCGCATCTGAAACTTTAGCTTTCCACTCTGTCTGGATTACTCCTGTATGTTAGAGTTCAAGCGATACACTAGGTGTCTGTAATGCATGCGACTAAAAGGGTCAACCGTAGACAAACACTTGTAATACAACCCATGTTTTCCACTTAATATGTAGCTTTGCATCATTGACAGAATCTGTATCAAGTTGCCTGTGGTGTTGATGGATAGCTGTCATTTCTGTATTAGTGTGTGTCTTAGGAGATCATAATGGAAGTAGAACATGGGCCTGAGCTCTCCGTCATTAGTCTTGTTAGAATGTGTGTAGTCAGTAGTGTTTTCCTTGTTGAATGTTTGCGCTGTGCTTCGTTGCAAGGGAATACAGATTTTGTCATTAGCTTCAACAACTTGCACTTATTCTTTGAATCTGTTAACCCACATTGATACTGAGCAATGTTTTGAAAGACAAGGCTGTATCACTGATGTATTCTTTCCCCTGGAACACCCAATTTATTGACTTCCCTTCAGTTTGGGTCCACTTTAAATGACTGTACTTTTTGTATGGCTTGTGTAGCTCTTATGAATCACTATTTTTGCACTTGTTTTGTACACTTAATAAAAAGTGCTTTGCTCCAAATAAATGGTGTATTGTGTTCCTCACTTTAACCATTTTACAGTTTAACACCTGGTGATCATGAACCTGGGCATACATGTTAATTCACAAATGTCCCTTCTCCCAAGACCCAGGTCAGAAATGAATTGCAACCATTGGCCAGTAGCGGCGACATAAGACCAATTACTTGGGGAAAAGCAATTATTTTCTTCATAATTCCAATACCGTCTTTGATGGAAACGATTAAACAAATGTGATGCTGAACTCATTTATATTTGTCCTTGCTATTTGTGATTTCAAATTTAACAGTAGCCTGCATTACTGCATCTTTGATGTTGCATTACCATAAAGTCATTAATTGGGCAGCTATTCTTTTAGGTCAAGGCCAAGTTCGTGTAAACATCACTGAATTTGTAATCCTCACTGTCATGCAACTATAATTAACAATAGTGTGCGGCTATGTGTGTGAGATCTGATGTGAAAAGAGAGTGAACAATTGCAACCAATCACGGAGAGCTTTGGGTAATGTCACAGCTCTCTCCACGACCTATGGGGGGCGTAGGCTTTGTGAAGCAACAATAGCGCTGTGCTGTGCGAGCCAATCAGAAAGCACGGAAAACGTGAGTCTATCGGCCGATGAGAAATGAATGACAGAACTGGATGAAACCCCACGCTTGGCTCACCATATGCACTGCTGCTAAACCCCGGAGTCCGTGCTGTTCACTATCGACTCCCACATCTTCAAGACCCGGAGCTTCACGGCAAGCCGCACTGTCTTTCGTCAAGAGTAAGGTGAAGGAATACTTTTGATTGGTTTTACTTTTTAAACAGCTTCACTGACTAGTCAGTGCCAACTCACGTTGTGAAGTCTGAGCAGGTTCTGAATCAAGTCGAACGGGTCTGTCAGCTTTTAGTGCCATCTAGTTTGACTTGAACTCAGCCATAATTATAATAACCTTTGTTGGTTGTAGCGTCCTACATAATGTTTTTATTCATAACTCCATAAGGATGCCAATTTCTCGTTCTTACCAATATGCAACTCTGTTAAATTGATCATTCAGACTGTCTTAACATTATAATTGCTACACTTTCATTACGTCACAGTCCCTCGTCGTGGCGTAACGTTAGGCCACCTAGTGATGAATGTGTCATGTTTCTGTCTGTATTTTTCGATATTTCCAGATGTATACAAACCATTCATCATCTGTGTGCTCTAACCGTAGACCTACGCAATTCAGACGGGTTGTGTTTTCGTAGGGCAGTGGCGTTTAACAGTCCCGACGGAAAGGAAACAAATGATCGGTGGCTTTTTCTGTTTAGTTCTCTGTCTCTCTTTCTCTCTGTCTCTCTTGTAAATCATGTTAAGCTGGCGTGAGTCCAGCAGTTTGGTGACTCAGGGACGTTCTCGGTCAATACTGAGAGAGCTCCACGACACTTCCATTAATCACTATAAAGAGGCACTGTACCGCTGCTCCTGTGTCTCCCGTTGAGACTCTGCATCTGTGCTTTTTGGCTCTTGCATAATGAGCCACACAGGCAACAACTACAGCCAGTCAGTCGAGCTGTTGTATTTAATTATCAAATCCAGCACGGTTAAATTATACCTTCTCTTTTATTTCCCTATAAGGTGGTGACTATTATTGAGGTTAAACTGCTATTGATTAACATTTTTGCTCAAAGAATTTACGGATGAATAATGCAATAAGAGCCCCATGCTGTAAGTAAGTGGACAGATGCTAAGTAGGAGATGGTCTAGGAATGCACTAGTTGGTCCATTCATTGTGTATTCACAGAATGATTAGAATCACTCATTTGATCTAAGAAAAGCACAAAGTGCACAGCTTAAAACACCAGTGCCAACGTGCATTCCTATATGTGCTCTACCAATATATAGTAGAAAGGCATGCAACTAGACGGCAATTCCAAAGGCTCGCTATAGTCATAGAATCCATGTGGTAAGGCGTCCCGTTTGAGGTCCTCTACATTGAAGGTCCACAGAATACAGTAGGAAGGAACCTGATACAATGACATAATCTCTGGACGTTTCTCTCTTTGATCACCAGCATGTTTGTGTGTGTATGCGTTGCCCAATGCAACCTTGTCACGCATGATAGCTCTGCTGCCCTTGGGTCAGCTTATTTCATCATTATATGACTTGGTTATCTGGTGTTTGTTGTATTTTATGAACGGACTGTTGACTGGTTAATGACACGGCTAGAGCACCTGTCCATTGCTAAGTGAAACAAACTCAGTCTGTAATTAATTTAAGTTCATAGTGATTTCGGTTTGATCATTTTGATTAGCTTCCAATGTCTTTCTTTGAACACGTATTTTCTCAGATTTCAGGTCATTCAGATCTGACCAGTCATGTCGGCCAAAGCTATCTCGGAGCAGACGGGAAAGGACTTCCTGTACAAGTACATCTGCACCTCTGCGGCCGTCCAGAACCGGTTCCGCTATGCTAACGTGACGGCAGAGACAGACTTCGACCGACTGGCCAAGGATCACCCATGGTTACTAACAGAGGTGAGATTCCGGTCCCCACATCTGGTCTAGTACCGCTCGTTAGGAACCCATTCAGTTGTTGTATTTTTGTAATTGGTTTACCCTTATCGCCATAACGATGAATAGTCAATTAGGCTCTATTTGTGGTTGCAGAGAATATTTGATTGAATCTGGAAGAAGCAGAGTATCTTGTGGAATATTGTGCAGTGAGCTCAGCTATATTTAGACTGTCTATCTTTCCAATGCACCATTATAAACATCTGCAGTTTACGGTTGCAATTACTTAGTAAGGTAATTGTGTCTGAATTGGAACTCTGCTAACGAGCAACAACAGACCATACTGTCCGCTTCTTGGCGTAAATGAAACCGAGTAGAAGATGGACTGGGAGAGCACAGTGAAACCTTACATGGGAATGTGTACTTGCCTTATTGAACCAGTGGTAATGGAAAATAATGGCCTTTTCCTTATTTCTAAGTATCACTTCTTGGTTAGGTCTTTATAATCGGTGGAATCTCCAAGTGGGACTAGATAGAAGTAATGGCTGGCTAATTAAATTACAGTGACTCATCTCCCAGGGTTCAGACGTCACCCTTTCCTCTCCCTCTCCTCTGCACTGCATTTTTATCTCTGAGCTGTATAAATGGTGGCAGGACAGGGGGGCGGGGGAGCGCAGATGGGGGAGGAGAGATGGATGCAGTAGCACAATTGATTAGGAAATGGCATTAACTTTCACCCTGGACCTTATTTTCCTTAGCTTGCTGGCAGCAGCAACCCCCCCCCCCCCCCCCCCAATATCGTAATGGCTCCAATCTCATAAGACACTCTCCATTTCCTGAGTCACCGTAGAGAGGTCACAGGCTTGCTGGACGGCGACTGGATGTGAGGATGGATCCTCGTTCCTTATCCCTTGTTCATCCTGTCGGCTGTCGTTTACTAAAATGTCGTCATCCACTTTAATTGATGTTACGATTCTAAAAGGGAACTATAAATTAAAAGCTCATCAACTTATTTAAGAATTAAGTTACGATTATTGCAAGTCAGATCTATTTGTTTTATGTTCACAAGGTAGAACTCCCTCAAAAACCTTGTTATTTGAGGGAGTAAAAAATGGCACCCGTCCAACCTCTTCCATGAGCACCCTTCTAACATGTAGACACGATCAACGTTTGAGAAACTTTAAGGGGAATGTCGTTGGCATTTGAGTTGGGGCTTTGACCGCCATGTGGTGGCACCATCGTTTGCTAATGCAAAATTCACACAAAATAACAAACTCAATAGAATTGTTGGGGCCTGCAGCAAAATCCGACCTGTCAATAATATAATATATAATAATATAATATAAGTAGAGCTGTTTAGAAGGCCGCTACAATGGCGCAATAGCACTTTTAAACTAATAAATTGAAATGATTTTATCCTCACATTTGCAAACAAACTAGTTTGTAATTGTAGTTGTTTGGAACACATTTGAATTTGAGCTCTGATTTACTTATACTGCGGTATTTTTACTGTTATAGGACTACTAATATAAATGACCCGTAAGGAACAATAAAGATCTTCTGCATCTGAACTGGGATGCTGTTTGTGTTCTTCCTGTTCCAGCGGCTGGTGGTGAAGCCGGATCAGCTGATCAAGAGGCGGGGAAAGCTGGGCCTGGTGGGCGTCAACCTGGACCTGAACGGAGTCCAGGCGTGGCTGAAGCCGCGGCTCATGATGGAGACCACCGTATGTCAACCAGCAACCCCCCCAGCCCTTTTAACCTAATTTATAATCACTGCGTGAACCAAAACGTTTGTAATAACAGCCCTCACACGATTTGCCACATTTGCCGCGCCTTTTCAAATTCAAATTTGAAGAGTGCGACAGCGCCACGGCACAACAGTGAATATGTATGCCGGGGCCGTGCGTGGACTGTCATTCACCAGCGGTGCATCATGGGCGACCTATAAATTACGCTTTGCACTGGCTTGTCTCTCGGAACGTACCTTCCTCTCACCATCTCTGCTGCGCTGAGAGAACACAAATGCACACACACACAGTTCTGGGGTTCACTCCTTCTTTCAATTATTTTATTTATGTAAATTCACACACACACCCCTTCAACAGCACCTCCTACAATGATGTACATTTCGGTACTATGACTTTGCTCCTGTAACTTGTGATGGCCACTTGCAGAATATAAATTATTTATCTTATTGTTTCTTAATCACATGTCGACAATGAAAATATTCCTAAATTGTGGTCTAATTTAAATAGAAACTTGTTTGGTTTGCTTAAAAGTATTATGTGTAAGGTTGAGATGATACACAATCATAAACTTATGTTATTAATAATGGTAAATAAACGTAAAGATATAAAAGAAGATACATTTTTGCCAATATCTGTCTTAGACGTCACTTCCTTCCTTTTTTCTGGTAAACCCGGCCCGCTTAAATAAAAATAAATAAATCGGCCCAAAGGCTGTTCTACGCAAAACAGAGGGTAGGTCTCATTTTTTTATTGAACTACAACCTGTTAATATATTGGCAATCTAAAGAATTAATGCATGTAAAAATCCAATGCTTAGGCCCCTTTGAATTCCTTGCCTAGGCTCTTAATGAGCTTTTTCTGGAGTTGCAGTCCATCAGTCCCGCTCACAGAAGCTGGTCTTGAGTAAACAGCCAGTCAATCAAGCCAGTCGGCCTGAACGCCCTAAAAAAAAAAGAAACATCACTCTGACACCTAAGTGGTGGCTTGCCTCATAAAGCAGGGATGGAGAGATGCATAGAGCAGCAGGAAGATTGCATGGATGTGTCACATGGTAGAGAGACCATGGTACTCAGGGGGTATCTAGAAGCTGTAAATAGGAATGGATTGAACTGGATTTATTCTTTTACTTTTAAGAACAAATGTCTGCTCTTAATCACTTGGCAATTATTTTGGCAGTACAAGCTCGAAATTTTATCATGAGAATTAATAATATTGATTTGACCGTAGCAACTGGAAACAATATTTTGACGACAAAAACACACCACTTATTTAGATTTTGTCAGAGACGTTTTTGGACAAAGCCAATAGTGTTCCAAATATTTGCCATTTGTTGTATACATAGCATTTATATTTCAGTTGCACATTTATATTTCTTTTGAAAGGCCTTGCAAGGAATTGCGTATCAATTATGACCACATTTTTCTTATTATCTTTGCCCTGGAAAGTGAAAGTGTTGGAAATGGCATTTCATTTATAGGTTAATTGTCCTGAGACTCATAGGGTTCCGAGACAGTATTATTTTTGTGTTCTATGGCTGGCTGCGCTTGGCAAGCCCCTGGTTACTGTTTTCCCGGTGGTCTTTACCAGAGATGTGATGACAGCCAGTTCAAAGTCTCTGACTATGTCACTGTTATATTCATGCCTCCAGCGGGACATTACAAGCCCCCCCCCCCCCCCCCCCCCCAACCTTTCCTGAATCCTGTCTCGGTTTCTTCAAGTCCTGTCTCTCTCTGGGGATAAACAAGGGAGTTTATTTTCAGCCTGTCGGTTGTCATTTTAAGGTAGCAAGAATTTCCAGTCTCAGATCCACAAATTCTTGTCTTTCTGTAATGTCATTTTTATAGTCTTTATAGTCTTTTATATTTTGAGTTGCCTGTTCTTTGTTTGAATTGAGTTTCAGGTTTTCATCTTGGACAGTTGGTTGTGAAAACCTTTTGATTCATCTGTGTTCCGTAGGTGGGAAAAGCCAAGGGGATTCTGAAGAACTTTCTTATCGAGCCATTTGTCGCCCATAAGCAGGTGAAGCCACTCATTACACTTTATTACATATTAAAGTGATGGACAACAGAAAACTAAGATGCATCCTTCTGTGCTATGTTATGGTTATTTAACATTTTAAGATCCTGTTATCCATCCCTTTTAAGCAAAGCTTAACCACTACTAAGCGGGATGGAGTTTTAACCTTCCCTTATCGTTCAGGAAGAGGAGTTTTACGTGTGCGTGTACGCCACGCGGGAGGGCGACTATGTGCTGTTCCACCACGAGGGCGGTGTGGACGTGGGTGACGTGGACGCCAAGGCCCAGAAGCTGCTGGTGGGTGTGGATGAGAAGATCACAGAGGAAGCCGTCCAGAAGCAGCTCCTCACCCACGTCCCCAAGGACAAGAAATCGTGAGTTGTACCTGATCCCGCTCCAGGCGCGAGTGCTTCACCGAGGCCCTTTGGTGCATTGTGAAGTGAATCCATCTGAACCAAAAACAAAATCTACTCACAATTTATGATCTAGTAAGTTGGCAGGTCTTGCAGTACATTCAGATACATACAAAAAGCACCAGCTGTGCTTGAATAAGGTTTGGTCGTCTCAGCAGCTAGAAAGAACCAGACGTCATGCGGCGACAATATCTTTTTATATTTGTTTTAAACCCTTGGACGATGGCTCTCGCAAAATCACTGTGACGCACAAATTGTTCAGTAGAATAGGGTGCGGGAGCGTGTATCTAGTCTGACACACAGGCAGCGGGCCAGCAACCCGGTGGGAACCTGGTGGGAAGAAATATGGCAGTGCAGTAAAAGGTTTTGTATCTGGGTGCCAGTGGTGAAAGGCACGGACGTAGTTGTTCCATTAGTGTAATGAAACCCCCCCCCCCCCCCCCCCCCCCCCCCCCCCCCCCCACCCCCGCCCACTCTCACTTGGTCCCCCTTCGACAGCACCACCCCTCCAGGCCTCCCCCCTCTCCCCACCCCTCAATCCATTTTCAAGCATGGTAACATTCAGAACACGTCCCGTCTGCTCTGAGGGGACAGAAGCAGTCCCGCCCACGGCCCAAACTCTCCTCTCTGGGCAGCAGGTGCTGGCTGGAGTCCCCGTCTTGGCTGACAGTGAGATGGATCGCCCCCTTCACAACGCCACACCCCTGCAAAACCTCGCTTTACACCATAACCCAGCATCCCTCCGTTGTTAAATGGAGCCTTGGGATGCTGAGTCATCACTAGGTGGAGGAGGAGGGTTACTAGTGTCTCCCAGAGGGGGGTATCAGTCTTGCTGACAAAGAGGGCCAGACATGGGTCACAGAGACTCTGAGCTGCCTGTCTCCAGCTGACGGACAGGAGGGCAATAAATTGCTGAACCAAACCAGACCTCCCCACCCCCTCTCTCTATCTCTCCCCACCTCCCTTGTTGCTATGTTTTGACAGCTTGTGGGGGAGGGAGTAAATTGCATTATTTTTTCCTTCTCCGCGTATCGATGCAGCCTGTTGTTGTGGTTGTTGTTGTTGTTGTTGCTGCAAAAAAGAAAGAAAAAAAAGATGTGGAATGGGGATGACATGTTTTGTCGTTCAATGGTCACTTCAGCCTGGTCTCGTCAAGCATTGAAGCTGCAAACCGGGAGGCAAAAGTATAAGATTTGATCAATAACCTGCTGATGGAGAAGGGAAAAGATGGTACCAATAGTGGCTGACTTTGACAGTCAAAAGCGATTGCATTGACCAGACTATAAAAGTAGTCTGGAGGGGAAGAGTACGTGGGATTGGACGACTACAGAAGCAGTCTGGAAGGGAAGTGGACGTGTGTATGAACGTCTCGCTGGGCTGCTCGGTAGCATCTACACTGCCATCCCTGTCCCTGCCCACCCCCACTAACCACTACTATTGGCAGTGTCAAGGACCTTCAATTAAGGAAGATCCTTAAAATACTGACATTTTTAATTGCCACTCTGTCAAGTTGTGATACTTATTTTTTGTATGATCTGGCCTTTTTTTTAAATAAATATTTAAAACCAGTTTTCATCTTTAAGAAGTGTTTTAGATCAAAGCAAGATACACTCATTTCTCACAAGGTTTCTGTACATGGACTGTACAAAACAAGTGATATGTGTAACAATGTACTTGACTGACTGGCACACAGGTTCTCCTTGTTGGTGATATTCTTGAATATCATAGGGCAACTTATCAATCACCTGTGTTCTAGGTAATAAAATATACCTTGCTAAATCCCATACTACAAGAGCTCTGATCCATGAACTCCATGTCCCTGCAGTGTCCTGGCCAGCTTCATCGTGGGTCTCTTCAACCTGTACGAAGAGCTTTTCTTCACCTATCTGGAGATAAACCCACTAGGTAGGTGTCCTCTTTGCACAGTAGCTTTTTGTTTACCACAGCTGTACAGGTCTGCATCATAAAAGGAAAATATGGGTTTGATTAAAGAAAGTTTCATAAATATGGCCTGAGATTATGAAACAAAAATCTGAACATCAAAGAGGAAATTTGAAATAAAAAGCATAATCCATTATAGAACATGTTGATTCTTGAGGGAAAGTGGAGTCAGACATGTTTTTTGTTTGTATAATTTTTGTTTTTTTACACCGATGGGACCAATGACAATTTTAATAATTCATGTCCGGTCTGCCGCTGTTTGATGATGGTTTTTATAATGAAGTCATCTGCTGTTTGCAGCTGTTGCTAGGGAGGGGGTTCATACAGCAGAGACTTCTTTCATGTTTGGCCAATCTTTATATATTTTAAGTAATTGTACCCTTTTTTTCAGTAGGTAAGCTCATTGCTAAAATCAAGCATGAATCATTAAGTAATTTCCCTTTGCTTTTTTATATGAACATTTTTACATGCATTTAGTTTTAAAGTAACCTAACTTTTCTTAAAGCTCATTTACTAATATTAAACATGAGTTTGCTGACAAACTGATGGAAAAACAATAAGACTGTCTGGTTGAAAAAAGTTGTGAGAACGTTTTCAGGTGTCACCAGCAATATTGTAATATAATTGGGGGAAATGGCTTTGTTTTGGTTAGTTTTTCACTGCGAGTTGAACTTTCCCTAAGAGTATTGGCCCTTCTGCCCCCCCCCCCCCCCCCCCCCCCCCTCTAGTGGCTACCAAAGATGGCGTGTACGTGCTGGACATGGCGGCCAAGATTGACGCCACGGCCGACTACCTCTGCAAAGCCAAGTGGGGGGATGTGGAGTTCCCCCCACCCTTCGGCCGGGAAGCCTACCCCGAGGTAACGTCTGTCTGTCTGTGGCCAGAAACATCCCTATAGATCCAGTCTGTAATTGAATCAATGAAGATTGCGGTTAACTAATACTTTAAAAAACAGATGCATAATGCAATAGCTAAACTTAACAAAGCACATTATGTCTGTACTATTCCATTTATACTTTCATTTAATCGGGGGCGTAGGAGTGATTTTGAATTTGGGGGGGACACAAATTCTTGGGGAGTTCGGGGGCATATTCCCCCGAAAAAAAACAAGTGTTTTCCTTGACTATACGTGGCTAGTTTACTCAGGATTGTGTTTGTCACACATGTAAACTACCTCAAGCCAGTGATGGTTGACAGACAATTTCATCTCATAAGCACATGGAGTTTATTATGTCTGTTTTGTATCAGTTTAATTAATAAGGTGACTAGTGGATTTCAATCACAGAGTACCTCACTGCTCTACATCTGATATAACTGTAATGTTTAAGATGTAAATTCTTTACGTTGTAATCTACTGAGAATCCGGAGAAGGTGGATAAGTGTATGTTCAGTTAATGGGTAACTGGGGTCGGGGACATATAGGCCAGATGATGCATAGGGTGTTGTGATTGGTCAGTGCATGTAGGAGGAATCCACGCATTTTGGAAATATAACATGAAGCCTGATCCAAAATGGGAGTTCTTTACAAACCAAGTCTTTATCTTTCAAACTTCAGCTTTCTTGACCTCTCTTATTTTGTTAAAGTGTTGTGTTCATCCACGACATCAGTTGTCCTACACTTGTGAGCTATCTGTCATATTTCATTACCTGTGTCTCATTTGGCCCTGACACTCCCTGTTCTGCCATACCTCATCTCGCACAAAACCTTGATTTTGAAATGTGTGGGGGACATGTCCCCCCCCCTCTTACAATGGCTACTACGCCCTTGCATTTAATTATATCAAAGAATCCAATATTACCCGGTTGTTATGTGACTATTTGACCGGCTACCTGCATCCTGTTCTCACAGTAGACGGCTATGTTATTTCCGATGTTCCAGAGAGGCCGCCAATAAGGAAGGGAAGAGTCTCCTCTCCACAGTGGTTAATCAGTCTGAGTCAGCTTCAGTGTTCCTTCGTTTCTATGGCAACAGAGTAACGGCCCTCAGCGGTAAAGGTCGTCTATTGACAAGGGTCTGTTTCTGATTTATAAAATGGCAAATAATGTGTTTTTCTTCATACAGCTGCACTCATCCACTTTGACCAATCAAAGGAGCTTTGCTTCTCAGGCCTCATGTCCATGACAAGCTCAAGAAGAGCCCAGCGTTGGCGTTGCGATGCATTCCTTATGGGACTAGCGTTGGAACTCAACCTCGGAACGCTGGGACGCGCCTAGATTCACGCTCTGCCCGGCTGAGCGCCAAGCTGGGCGGAGCCTATTTTCGTGTCGCCCAGAGTTCTAATATGTTCAACTTTCAACGTTGACCTTTCGGAGACGCTCTCCTCAAACACATTTACATTCCAATCTAATATTGTGTTAAAATATAATAATAATTACTGTTGAATTGATTAATAATGCATAAATATATTACTATACTGACTATCTATTCAAAACAAGAACAAATAATGGGTTGCGTTTCATAATATCTGAACTAATTACCTTGAGCTTGCATCAGGCTTGCTCTACCTGGCGATCAGTTGCTGATTCAGCCCGACCCAACTCTGGGGCTGGCACCCACGCTTATCATGGACACGGGGCTTCATACACAAGAACACCAAGGCCTTCCAAAGAGGAGCTTCAAGAAGAGAACACATCCCATGATCACTGTTGAGATTTGTATATAGGGATGAGTTGACAAGATACAAACATATAAAATATACAATGCAATGAATGATCAATTATTTATAAATATAAATGATAACTAATTTGAATGAATACAAATTGTATTAGAAGACACTTAAGAGATGTTAAAAACATTAAAAAAGAACGACTAGAAAGATTTGAAACCACAAGCCTGCTGTGTATTTTGCTTCACAGAGATTGAATCTATCATAAAAGTGAGTGTCTATCCTAAAAGGTGCATTTTTACATTTTGTCTGGTATCTTCACCAGCTCGCCTGGACACTCTTGAGTAGCAGAAGGGTTTCTCTTATTGGGCGGCTGTTTGTCTGGGAGGGAAGTGGTGGGCTGGTGGGGCATTAGTGACAGCAGGGGCCTTTGATTGGCTGTCTCACCCTCCCCCCCCCACCCCCCCACCCCCACCCCCAGCTGTGACTACCTGCTACAAACTCTCACAGGCACTTGTATGCATCAGAGACACTTCACTGCAATCTTAGTCTCTCAAATCAGATTTTAGATTAATATCAAAAAATCTGATGGCCGACAATCCCAAATCTGGGTGAAGGATGCGTTTCACTTTCTTTTACTTCATATTTGTTGGATCAATCCTGTTGCTGAAGACAAGCTTTCAAATCACTATCGTGTTGACTGGCTGCTGTAGATATGCACACTTAAAATCCCATCCTAGGACTGATGGATCCCATATAACTGCAATCTTAAAGAGCCAGTGAACCCAAAACTGTTTTGTTTTTTTGTTTTAAACCTGGTAATACTTCTAATAGGATTGTCAACATAGTAATCTATGCCATTTTATCAGTGTTGCAGAAATAAGACCGTAATTTCGATAAAAACCCTATGTTTTTGCCAGTGTCTGCCAAGCAGTTTGTGAACATTCCACTCTGCTTGGAACGCAGGGAACAGTCTTTTTGTGACGTGGAAGTGCCTTTTAGTATATTCTTCGATGTCACGACCAAGGGACAATTGTCCTGAACTTCTTACACATAGAGCTAGTCACAGGGTGACATAGTGCAAATTAACAGAAGAGGCTGGCCCTAGACCTGAGCTCACCTTGATCCCCTGACCTTTTTCCTTTGGCTCTCCCAGGAGGCGTACATCGCCGACCTGGACGCCAAGAGCGGCGCCAGCCTCAAGCTGACCCTGCTGAACCCGCGGGGGAGGATCTGGACCATGGTGGCGGGCGGAGGCGCGTCGGTGGTTTACAGGTAACCGATGGCGACAACCAGGTGGATTTTAGCGCTCATAAAGCAAACCTTTGATGGCATACAGAGAGAGATGAATGTTTATGAAGCAGCCCAGCACTAGACTCTGCCTGCTCAGCTGGCTCTCTCAATTAGATTCTCTCTCTCTCTAATGATGGCGTTCTGCCGAAGGAATCCGCAGGAATGAGCCCAGTCCTCCCCAAGACTCCATCTGTCAGGGGGCGTAAAAGTGCGATATTCATACTCAGAGACTGACTAATTATGCCCACTGTGTAAGGAAAATGTGTTTTTTTTTGTTTACACTGAATCACTGACTCAAAACGTAGACTCGTTAAATTGTTGATGCGTTGACTACACACCTGTTTGGTTTGGGCACTGCTAATTAGAATCGGGTTGATTTCCGCAGTAACTGTACACAAGTGTGCACTTATCCCTATAGAGCAACGTTTTCAACGAATCCCAACTTTTTTAAATATATATATTTGGGTAACTAACTGAAAACACTCCTTCCCTAGCGACACGATATGCGACCTGGGCGGGGTCAACGAACTGGCCAATTACGGGGAGTATTCCGGAGCACCGAGTGAACAGCAAACCTACGACTATGCCAAGACCATCCTGTCCCTCATGACCCGAGAGAAACACAACGAGGGTAAGATGTTCCCCTTTACATCTTCAGATGCTGACTAAGTACATTTGATTATTTACCCCTGGCCATTTTGTTTTGCAGGAAAGGTTTTGATCATTGGTGGAAGCATTGCCAACTTCACAAATGTTGCCGCCACATTTAAGGTAGAGCGAGTCAATTGTTCCCCCACATTTCACTGTCAAAATAACATTTCACTTGTTTGTTTCATTTTCTAATAACACGTTCCTTTGCGTCATGGACAGGGAATAGTCCGGGCCATCAGAGACTACCAGGTGCCTCTCAAAGAGCACGAGGTTACCATTTTTGTTCGTCGCGGTGGACCAAACTATCAGGAAGGACTGCGGGTGATGGGGGAAGTGGGTGTGTACCTCTTCCTATATATTTACATATTCAGACTTCTTCTTGGATAACTTCTTTGATAGGTTTTCTGATCTGCAATTTAATTGGCTCTTAAACCTTTGTTGTTCTTCAGGGAAGACAACTGGCATCCCCATACACGTCTTCGGCACCGAAACCCACATGACCGCCATCGTTGGCATGGCGCTGGGCCATCGACCAATCCCCACCCAACCCCCGGCTGCTGCCCACACTGCCAACTTCCTTCTCAATTCCAGTGGCGGCTCATCGGT
This sequence comes from Lota lota, assembly GCA_026745465.1. Classification (NCBI taxonomy): domain Eukaryota; kingdom Metazoa; phylum Chordata; class Actinopteri; order Gadiformes; family Lotidae; genus Lota; species Lota lota. Next base: position 2,062,353 of record JACYXH010000069.1, on the reverse strand, counting down.
ATGACCCAAATTTTGAACATGTTTTCTTTCTTTTATATTTTTATTGCTAAATAACCTGTCAAGTTATGAATCATCCCACATATATTTAAAATCCTAGTAAAAAAACCCACCATTGTTCAGCAACAGTGAGAGTAATGTCATGTATTGCTGTCAGTGGCCCTGGGCCCTGCTGTAAGCTGGTCGGTTTGCAGCTCAAAGGGTCTTTTGTATGGAGACTTACAGGCGGCTTTGTGTAGTTCACTTCTCCCTGTTAGTCGGGACACAATGAACCACTGCTGCTGCTGCTGCCCGGAGGTTGCCATTAAAAATGTGCAGTGTGCGTGGCTTACAGAGCTCCTTCTCCCAGTGCATGCATGTACATGCCTGCCTCTGTACCAGCCTTATCTTTTTTTTCTTTACTTTTTTTTTGTGTATCTGTACATGCATTGCTGCATTGCGGCATAGTCTGGTAGCGATGTGAAACTATTAATAAACAAGCTGTATCAGTTGATGCACACAGCTGCAGATGAAGCATATTTACTTCAGAGACTGTACCTTGAAATTTGATGATGCTTGACTGTCTGTATGTGTCAGAAAAAGTGAAATACTTTTAAAATAACCTGAGGGGTGTAACATAAAATGTTAACCGTTTTCGTCACATGTAAAATAACCTGACGGATATTACATAAAATGTTTACTGTTTTCGTCACATACAAAAATATATAAAGTAATGCAAAACAAAAACCCTGGTGTTCTACAGAAAGTGTGTGTAATGCAGTCTGTTGGATGTTGATCTGGTGCCTCTCCTGTCCAGACTCCTGCATCCAGCAGAACAGCCTCCTTCTCTGACAACAAAGCCACTGCTACTAACTCACCTGCTAAGAAGCCCAAGACTGGCACACCAGCCAGTAAGAAGCTTAAATGCACTGCAACACTCACTCACTCAATCACACCGTATACCTTACAACGCTTTTATTTTCTGGTACCTTGCACAAGAATGCATTAAAAGAAAACAGAAAAAAGCATTATGATGCTACAAGGATGAAACATCTGTTGTAGTATATAAGCTACCCCCTTTGGACATCTGAGATTTTTGCAGGCCAAGTCTATTCTCCACAATAACTATAATTCAAAACACACGTTTAGAAGTTTATTAGTAATTGAAAAATGTTTTCCAAAAGCAAGCAATCCTATGAAAACAAACTTGCGATTTAAACTTGGCAATAGATTTGAACCCGACTACAAACTCCTCTAAGGATGATTGATATGAGATGAAGTGCACTTTTTTCTAAACCAGTTTTCTAACGACTAATCCCTGTACAGTATATTTTTATTTATGCTCAAATCTTCACAATCTTCACAAACAAAAACTTTGCATGTGTGGTAGATGATCAGGATTAGTCTCAAAGACCAACGTAGTGGTCTAACTCTAACCCTAATAAATCTCTTGACTTCAAAGAGCTTTTTGAGAAACCTGTTCCGATGTGAGAAAAATGTGGAGGTATAAAGCTTGAAAATGATCTTCCCTGATTTTCTAACTTCTCTTGTGGTATTTTCTCTCTCCAATTTCTGCCCATAGCCAAGGCAACCAACCTCTTTGCCAAACACACAAAGTCCCTGGTTTGGGGCATGCAGACGCGGGCTGTGCAGGGCATGCTGGACTTTGACTACGTCTGCTCCAGGGAGGAGCCGTCGGTTGCTGCCATGGTCTACCCCTTCACGTGAGTTGGTCTTCAGCTGGGATGACTCAACTCTATTCCCTCTTCTGGTTCAGACTTGCATTTGTGTTATATTCGGAAAATGATGATGTTTGTCTGGCTGTATGTATATTTATGTTTTGCAATCTGTGCCATTTGTTTCTTTATATTTGTGTTTATGTATTGTGTCTTTATACTGTCTTTAGGTTATTTTAGTTTTGTTGAATTGTCCTGTTTTTCTGGGGAGGTATAAAACATGCAAACATTTTGATACTTTTTCTTAATGTATTACAAGAGAAAAAAAAGACTCAAAATCGACTAAATATTTTGTTTATTTGACAGTTTTTGTAGGACACAGAGCTTTCCTTATTCTATAATGAAATGTGCAATACAAATAAATCTATGACTTCACTTTTCATGTCTTGCCCATTGTACGCCAGTGGGGACCACAAGCAGAAGTTCTACTGGGGCCACAAGGAGATCCTGGTCCCGGTCTACAAGAACATGGCCGACGCCATGAAGAAGCACCCCGAGGTGGATGTGCTCATCAGCTTCGCTTCCCTGAGGTCGGCTTTCGAGAGCACCATGGAGACCATGCAGTACCCCCAGGTAAAGATCCTGGACACGAGCAGAGGACCGCCCTGACCCGTTGGGGATGTGGTGGTGGGGGAGGGGTTGCCTTGGTGCTAAGGGAAGTGTTTCCAATTGAAGACCATGAGATGAAAACATGTTGGGTAATTTTGAAAATTGAATGGAAAATATTCTCAAAGGTTCACCTATTCAGCAAAGTACTTAGCAAAACAAAGTTTAAAAAAAAAACATTGTTTTTTTTTACATATAATCTTAGAGATTCGCACATCCAAACTTGAAGTGTCAGGGCGTCGGAGTGTGGTGGAAGTGCACTGATCAGTGCTGCAAAGTCAGATTCTGAGTGCAGCTTTATTTCTATTTATTTTTTTACATTGAAATCTAGTCAAAGTCAGTGCTGGCAGGCTTAACATTTCAACTATTATATTATAACCTGTTTTAACTCCCCTCAGGAAGACACGTTATATACATCTGGCAAACAAGATTTTCCGCTTGTGCATGATCCATTCCAGTTCCTAAATGATTAAAACCCTGTTGTTTTGTCCCATGCTAATAATGAGCTGTTTCATTGAAATGCATCATGTTACCAAAGCAAGTCGTGGAATGCCGTTCTGGTCTTTCAAGCTGTAAAATGTCTATGATGTCGTGTCTTTCAGATTCACACCATAGCCATCATCGCGGAGGGCATCCCAGAAGCCCACACCAGGAAGATCATCAAGAAGGCAGACGAGAAGGGTATCAACATCATCGGGCCAGCCACGGTTTGTACCTGCTGCTGTGGCCAGTTGAAGGCTCCTCCAAAAGTCTTAATGGATTTTAGAAAATGATTTCAGTTGATTCATATGCTGCTTTCGGATGAAATCATCCAGGTTAGAGCACATACAAATGTACCATATTTATTTTTCAGCATTTACAATAAGGTATGAATTCATCACGTTGCTGGAGGTCTTTTCCCTCGTGGGATCCCGCTCTGTGTACCCGGCGTCATTGTGAGCCACCCTGTTCCCCATGCGTTCTACGTGTCCGCAGGTGGGAGGGATCAAGCCGGGCTGCTTCAAGATCGGCAACACAGGGGGCATGCTGGACAACATCCTGGCCTCCAAGCTGTACCGGCCCGGCAGCGTGGCCTACGTGTCCCGCTCCGGGGGCATGTCCAACGAGCTCAACAACATCATCTCACGCACCACCGACGGGGTCTTCGAGGGCGTGGCCATCGGCGGGGACAGGTGTGTTTGTGTGTGTGTGTGAATCATTTTGATGTCAGCGTTTTGTTTTAATGTGTAAGCGGGGGGGGGGGGGGGGGGGGGATTTTAGTGGTTAAATCCTCTCCCTGCCGAAAGGTTCTGAGTTCAATTCTCCCAATGCCTGCAGTCCAACTGTAGGCGTCCTTGAGCAATATTCCCTAACCCCTTCCTGCTCCTAGATTGCATACATCTAGGAAACCAATGTAATTTGCTTTGGATAAAAATGACAATGATAAGAATAATAGATAGTAAATATTATGGTCTATTTCTTGTCCCCCAGGTACCCAGGCTCAGTGTTCACGGACCACGTGTTGCGCTACCAGGACACCCCAGGAGTCAAGATGATCGTTGTTTTGGGAGAGGTGAGGGGCATTGGTTCACAGGCAGGACACTTCCTACCAGATGGAACAGATGTTCTTAGAAACATCCATCACAAGCACCCCTCAAGCTTCCAGCTGAACCATCCTTTAGATGTGTGATGCTGTGACAACTTAATTTCCCCTCGGGGATGAATCAACTACCTAATCACGTTTATATCTTTACCTCCACCAAGGAGGTTATGTTTTTGCCCCGTTTGTGTATCTGTGAGCGGGATGTCTCACAAAGTTTAGCACCTATTTGCACAGAATTTGGTGGATAGGTTGGTTATGATTGGTTTTCATGCCAATATGTCAAGGGGGCATGGCAGTGGGCGTGACATATCACAAAAAGGTGCATAACTTCCCATAGATATGGTAACACCACCCAAATAATTATCTTGAAAGGGTGCGTGATGATTGTTGGGTGACCTCCCCAGCCCTGCCCATTTCCTTCTTTCTGGAAAATCTCTAAAGGAGGCCTTGTTGGGTGTCATCAGACTCAGCTCAGAGCTGCCAACTGGCTCCACTCCACTTCTATCAAGCTGATTAATTGGCGGAGGTCTGTGCTCTACTGAGCACATTTTCTAGTTCTTGCTGTTTTTCCACCATGTTTTTGTTTATGTTCTGTAGATCGGAGGAACGGAGGAGTACAAGATCTGCCAGGGGATCAAGGAGGGCAGGATCACCAAGCCCGTGGTGAGCTGGTGTATCGGGACCTGTGCCACCATGTTCTCCTCCGAGGTAAGGGGGTGTGGAGGAAGTGTTACAGTGTTTGATCCAGTTGGGATTGTAGGAACCATTAGGATCTTTGCCTCTCTTATTTTTCCTACATTATTCTCTCCATCTTTTTTTTATGCATTTCTCTTTGGCTTCAGTATTTCTCTTCCCAAGTTTGAATGTTTTTTTCTTTTTGTGTGATCCAATGCATAATCATTTTTAGGTCATTATTTTTGTGTATCATTTAAAGTGACACAGTGTCATTACATTTTTTATTTTAGTCATGAAGAAGCTTAACAGTAAAAACATTTATATACTTCATTGATTCTTACATTTCTATTCACTGGTGTATTTATTCTACCCCTCCCAACAGGTCCAGTTTGGCCATGCCGGAGCATGTGCCAACCAGGCCTCAGAGACGGCCATAGCCAAGAATGAGGCACTGAAGGAGGCGGGAGCTTTCGTCCCCAAGAGCTTCGACGAGCTGGGAGACCTCATCAAGTCAGTAAACAAATGATCACATCAGTCAAAACATTTAGTGGATCCTAAATGTTTCCTCATCCTTGAACCATGATCATACTGTTATCAGAATCTGTCTTGAGCCGAGTCAGTTGGCACACATGAAATTAATGTGGTACAAGGAACTTGTCTTTCCTGCTACACAAAGACCCCCATTACACCTGGCTATAACATGCGTTTTGGGCAGTCGGATATGAAGAGGTTATTGCCAAAACACATACAAATCCAGATGTAAATGCACCCAAGATGCATTTGTGATATGATCTGTGGTCTGGAACGCATTCTCAACTAACGAATGTATACACATCAGCCTTCCCAAGACGCATGTATAGCATTGTATTTATCTATTTTACAGATAGCTTGGTGTAATAAGTCATGTTGGTATAGTGTATATTCTGGTGATAAGCAAACCCTCTGGTGATCTTCATCCCTGTGCAGGTCGGTGTATGATGATCTCGTGGGCCAAGGCGTGATCGTGCCAGCAGCTGAAGTACCCCCTCCCACCGTGCCAATGGACTACTCCTGGGCGCGGGTCAGTAGACTCAGATAACATATATTCCTTATTGCAGAGGAAAAATTTCAAATTAGTGTTTGATTCTCATTGACCTGCTATACATTCATTTATTCCAAGATCAGACTACTCAACAATCTACTCAATCTATTATATTTAATTACCCGATGTCAGTGTACATGTCGTAGGAGTTGTCCGACAAATGAAAACACGCTAGACTTTGCGTTGGGGCGTCTTAGCGCGTCCCAGATGACACATTGCAAGCTTTTGACCGTGTCCTATTAGATGGGGTACAGCAGCCTAATCCCAATGTTTATAATGGCGACACTGAAAGACTGTCTGTGACGGCGGAATTGTGTTGGAATCTAGCTGAATTTGTGTCGTCTGATTAGGACAACATGTACTGGTGATGATGATGATAAAGAATATGGTTCTTGTGTCCCTCTGGCCGCCCACAGGAGCTGGGTCTCATCCGTAAGCCGGCCTCCTTCATGACCAGCATCTGTGACGAGCGGGGCCAGGAGCTGATCTACGCCGGCATGCCCATCACGGAGGTGTTCAAGTCAGAGCTGGGCCTGGGAGGAACTCTGGGGCTGCTGTGGTTCCAGAGGAGGTCAGCAGTATTCCAGACCGTTGGACATCATGTCGAGACTAATAAAAGGATACCAGCCTTTTTTATGATAAATATTTAGTATATATATATATATATATATATATATATATATATATATATATATATATATATATATATATATATATTTATATAAAATATAGCATTTTTGATTAACGAATACAAAATGATTTATATAGCTACCTAGTCCCGTCCACTGAAGTATTTTACCCATTTTCAGTTAAATCCTTGAATCATACATCAGAGCTGACACACCCATGTGTGATGTCACTATAGGGCAGGGTAGGAAATATTTTTTTTTAACAAAGGATATGTTTGCCTGTGTGTAAGAGGTTTTGGGGGCATTTTGGATCATTTCCAGGGTTAGCTGGAAGTCCATTTTTTTTTTAAATATCCCTTTATACTTTATTCCCACGAGGCCACATTCATTTCTGACCCTGCTATAGGATAGATTTCGTTTTGTAATGGCTAATCAACATCACAGCCGGTGGTCAAATAGGGGCCCTTTTACCATAGGAAACCCCGACATTCATTTCATCAACAGGTGAATACTGTTAATATCTACCTCTATAGGCTACCGCGCTACGCCTGCCAGTTCATTGAGATGTGTCTCATGGTGACCGCCGACCACGGCCCCGCGGTGTCCGGCGCACACAACACCATTGTGTGCGCCCGCGCCGGCAAAGACCTCATCTCCTGCCTCACGTCTGGCCTCCTCACCATCGTAAGACCCCCTCCCGCTCACCTTCTGCGCGCGGTGTCGGGGTTTACCTGCACACACGCGCGCACACACACACAAACTCTCAGCCGAAAGGTCCTTGGTTCGATCCCCAGCGTCCGCACTCTAACTTGTAGGCATCCGTGAGCAAAAACACATAGCCCCCTACCTGCTTCCTAATGGCATGAATTCACTGTTAATCCCTTTTGGATACAAGTGTCTGCTACATGACGACTGGGTCAACACTTTGTTGTGGTTGTTTTTAGGGAGACCGGTTTGGAGGTGCCCTGGATGCTGCAGCCAAGCAGTTCAGCAAGGCCTTCGACAGCGGCATGCTGCCCATGGAGTTTGTCAACAAGATGAAGAAGGAAGGGAACCTAATCATGGGCATCGGACACCGGGTCAAGTCGGTCAGTAGCCATAGCATCTTTCATTTTTTGTTTGGGATTTCTTTATTAGATCCGTGGATGGATCACCAGCATCATGGAAAATATTCTGGATTAAAATAAAACTGTGCCCTCATAACATTGGACCGTGTTTTCACTTGATAGTAGATTCTGATAAAAAATGTGATGTTTAGGTTAGGCTCTCAGCTGAAGGTTCTGGGTTCAGTCTCCTTGGAGGCTTCAGCAGGATGCTGAACTCCTAACCTGCTCCTTAATGACATGTTTCTCAAAATGTCACTATGTTAGGTTAGAATACATGCAAAAATGAAAGAAAAGACTGAATTGTTATGTCCTACCTTACCTTTGTCGGCACACACTCAGATCAACAACCCAGACATGAGGGTCCAGATCCTGAAGGACTTTGTGAAGCTGCACTTCCCCGCCACGCAGCTGCTGGACTACGCCTTGGATGTAGAGAAGATCACCACTTCCAAAGTAAGAGTGCGAGACCACACAAGACACCACTCTGTTCTGTTCACCGCCACAGGCCAATACTGAACCCCTTTAACTCATCCACTGTCCCATTGTTTTCGCCTTGCTTTCTGTTTTTTTGTTGTTGTTGATAATAGAAACCCAACCTGATCCTTAATGTGGACGGTTTCATCGGAGTAGCCTTTACGGACCTGCTCAGGACCTGTGGTGGATTTACACGGTACGAGAAATCCTTAACTTTAAACCATTAATCAGGTATAGGTAATTTAGTTACATGTGTACTGGTAATATTGGTGCAGTTGTCGGTATGCAATCAGGAATAAAAACAATTACAAACTTACAAATAACAATAAAGCTTGAAAAAAAGAATATATACAGGTATTGGACCAATTCTATGACAAAGGAAAAACAAATTCAAACTTAATTAAAAAACTTGAATGGAGGAATAGCAAAATACACCAATTTGTATCATGCATGCATATGCATATGCCCTATGACACGCATCATGACACGTTTGCTGTTCAGCCTTCATTGAGTGAAACACTACTTACATATTTACATACTCCACAGAGATGAAGCAGACGAGTTTGTCGAGATCGGAGCCTTGAATGGGATCTTCGTCCTTGGACGCAGCATGGGATTCATCGGTGGGTTGTCCCTTCCATTCTCTATTCAAAAAGGCCTTTCTGTGTCAGAACTGCTTAATAAGTATGCTTTTTATAACCCGTTATTTCAGGACACTACCTGGACCAGAAGAGGCTGAAGCAGGGTCTGTACCGCCACCCCTGGGACGACATCTCCTACGTGCTCCCCGAACACATGTCCATGTAACCAGCAAACCCGTCTAGCCGGCACTGACTCTGCAGTGTCCATCACCCTGACCCTTAATAATATAACCCCCTGTTATTGTTCTCCAGCCTCCCCGTAATCACTATGACAAAAAGATTAACGCAGAGGGAAATGTGTGATTCTAGTTTGTGAAAACGATTGTGCAGCAGGCCAATTAAACTATAGTGTGCCATTCAGACAAAGCTAGCCCTGGTGAGCTTTCAACATAATGTGGGCACCTGTCAAAGTGAGCCGAAACAAGTACCCTACCCTCCTGACCACAAATCCTGTTGTCAAGATGTATTTTCAGGATTCGGTGTTCCTTAGCGGTGTTCACCACTAGTGTGTCTCCTATTGGTTGAAGGATAAAAAATGGAAGTACTTCGACGACAACATGGTTGTTCTATAAACCTAGCATGTCTGTATCTCTGACTATTATATCAAGTGCAGCACTCTTGTGTCAGTGTGCTATTAGAAACATGAGCTTTCTGTAAACTGGAAGCCTTTAGTGCAATAATAATAATAATATTAACATGTAAGATGGTACTGTAGATCAGAGCTTTATTTATATATGTATATGTTCATATATATTTAGATGTATCAACACAGTAAAAGAATGTCATCATTTTGTGATAATTTTAGGACAAGATTGCATGTAACATGGGACCACTTTCTGTGTTATTCCTGTGGGGGTTGCAGTTGTTTTATTCCACAAAATACTTTTGTTTTATCTGTTCTGTTGACATATTGTTTTTCTCCATATTTTTCATCTCAAAGACAGAATACTGTAGTCCTATGCTTAAAACGATTGTTAGCTCACTGTGAATCAAAACTGTATTTTAGCAATGTTTGTGAAGGGTCACTTTTTAACGAGTGTGATACATATGTCATTGTTTCTGAACCATGCTAATCATAGCTAATTTTGTTTCAACAGTGTTGTCGTGTGACAAAAGGTTTTGTATAACTGTCTCGTGTAACCTAATGTGCCTGTTTGGATTCATTGTCTGTATAAATAATGAAAAATAAATCAGATCATCAAAGTAATGTCCATTCATGTACACTATATTCAGATTGTTCTACCAGCGACCACACAAATTAATTAACTGATTTAAATGATCAGGATATGAATTCTGAATATAATTAATATATATAATCATTTTATATCAAACATCTATCTTAGATATCCTATTTATAAAGGCAAATAATTGTGTTGTTGTATTAGTGACAGATTAATTGGAAATGTCCACCAATGGAACTCCCATGTGCAAGTTGGTGCAAGTGTATGCCAAGACAAGTGAAGTGATATTTCGAGTCTGTGTAGGTCAATGTTGCCTTGCCCTGAGCCCTCACGACGACGATGATGGACGCATAATAACAACCAGAACGATCAGTAAGGAAGCGCCGAGCTGACAACCGAGTATTGTCGTCATAGGTGAGGTAACGCCTTTCGCACACTGCGCATGTCAGATGGATATCTGTTTACCTAGATAAAGTTCGTTTAGTATTCGACCTTCTTCAAAAGTAACATTTCGAACTATTGTCTTTTGTATCATTCAAATTTTGTATAATACATTTGAGTAATAATAACAATTATTATTTGTTATTATTCAATACAATTCCAATTCCAATGAAATATAAAAAATTAAGGATTAGAACAAGCAATACGTTTTCTAAACTATAAATATTCCTTTTTTTTTATTTTGTTATATCCCAAATTATTTTTACCCAAATGTTTTGGGAATTCAAAATACAATTTGCTTCCTGGCAGACACAGAAACAACCAAGATATAATTGTTTTAACTACATCAACAACGGCTGAAAGTGCATTCATAATTTTTTTGAGGCATATGCAGTGTTAATCATCTCGCTTTTTTTTTCTTTTTTTTTTTACAGTATTAGACCTCGCTTGTCACGTTTGATTTATAAATGGTAACCTATTTTGTGTTTGCTGATTTCCTGCTCAAACGTCTGCCCGTAGCTACATGGACTCATCGAATGCGAACCTGACTTTATATTTGATCCATGTTTTGAGTCCACGTATGTGTGTCTGCGTATGTAGCGTTCTTTCCTACACTAGTTTACTAAAATTAAGATTTCTTTCGTCCTTCGAAAGAATGGCAGCTGCAGCTCCCAACCCGGATGATTCTGTCCGGAATGGTAGCAGCACCAGTACACCCAGCGCCATTGCTGGAGACGGGGAAACGGAAGAGGCCGAGGATTTCACCTCCGCCTCCCACTGCTCAGAGCTGTCTCGCCGGCAGAACGAGCAGAGAAAGCAGGGGCTGTTCTGCGACGTGACGCTGGCCTTCAGCAGTGGGGCGGCCACCGGAAATGTCCAGAGCTGCGAGTATTCAGCCCACCGCTCTGTATTGGCTGCGGCAACGGACTATTTCACCCCCTTGTTGGGGGGACAATTCTCCGAGTCCGTGTCTGGACGAGTTGAGATGAAAGAATGGAGCTCAGAACTTGGGCCAGATCCAGAGACGGTGGAGAGTGTCATTCAGTATATGTACACAGGAGAGATACGCGTTAGCACCTGCAATGTACATGAAGTGTTGGAGCAAGCTGACAGGTATGTTTATCATTCCGATTCTTTTGTTAATATACTCGTTGTGAACTAGCCCTTTTTGTTATGTTGAGGCCAAACCTAATGTCTGCTTTACATTTGTAATTTGGTTGGCGTGCTTTACTAGTTTTGTTTAGCTATCATTCTAAATGTAATCAAAGATTTGCCTAATTCCACGTGTCCAATGAAACTGGCCTAATATGAACAGTAAAAATGTGTTGTCTGTGTAATAGGTTCCTTCTAGTGCAGTTGAAGGACTTTTGTGGAGAGTTTCTGAAGAAGAAGCTGAGTCTGACCAATTGCGTGGCGGTCCACAGTCTAGCCCACATGTACACTCTTGACCAGTTAGCTCTGAGGGCCGCTGACATGATTCGCCGCAACTTCCACAAGGTCATCCAGGACGACGAGTTCTACACACTGCCGTTCCACCTGGTCCGGGACTGGCTGTCCGACGCAGAGATCACGGTGGACTCTGAGGAGGTGCTCTTCGAGGCGGTGGTCAAGTGGGTGGAGAAGAACTCTGAGGATCGGGGCCGCTACTTTGAGGAGCTGTTCCGTCTGCTGCGCCTGCCCCAGATCAAGCCCACCTACCTGACCCGGGTGGTGAAGACGGAGCGCCTGGTGGCCGCCAACGAGGCCTGTCTCCGCCTGGTGTCGGAGGCCGTGGAGGGCCACGCCATCCGCTTTGAGAACCTCAAGTCAGCCGACATGGAGTTGTGGTCCTCGCACATGGCCGCCTTCCAGCCTCGCTTCGGCCAGAACATGGACGTGATCATGGTGGTGGGCGGGGTGTCCGAGGGAGGGGACTACCTCAGTGAGTGTGTGGGCTACTTTATTTACGAGGACCGCTGGGTGAACCTGCCCCACATCCACAACCATTTGGACGGCCACGCCATCGCCACCACCGAGTCCCACGTGTACGTAGCTGGCTCCATGGAGCCCGGCTTCGCCAAGACGGTGGAGCGCTACAACCCCAACCGCAACACCTGGGAACAGGTGAGCAACCTGACCACGCGCAAGCACTCGTTCGGCCTCACCTGCATCAAAGACATCCTCTACAGCATCGGCGGCCATGGCAACTTCAGCCCGGGTTTCAAGGACGTGAGCGTGTACGAGCCTGAGCCGGACAAGTGGCACAACCTGGAGTCGGCGCCCAAGATCCTGCGAGACGTGAAGGCGGTGAGCGTGGAGGACCGCTACGTGTACGTGACGGCGCGCACGCCCGTCGACACGGACAACGACGACGGCCTGAAGACGGTGACCACGCGCTATGACACGGAGAGCCGCCAGTGGCAGGACGTGGACTCGCTGCCGCTCATCGACAACTACTGCATCTTCCAGATGGCCGTGGCCACCACCAACTTCTACCACACGGCCTCCTGCTGCCCCAAGAGCTACGCCGTGCGGGACGAGGTGGCGCGGCAGAAGATCAGCGTGCGCATCTCGGACGACATCCTGGAGAGCCTTCCGCCGGAGGTCACCAGCATCGAGGGCGCCGCCATCTGCCACTTTGACGAGGACGTGTTCATCATTGGCGGCTGGAAGAACAGCGACGACGTGGACAAGCAGTACCGCAAGGAGGCGTACCGCTACTGCTCCGAGCGCAAGCGCTGGATGCTGCTGCCACCCATGCCCCAGCCACGCTGCCGTGCCACTGCGTGCCACGTGCGCATCCCTTACCGCTTCCTGTATGGCTGCCAGCGCTACCCCATGCCCCAAAACCTGGCACGCCAGCGGGATCGCATGCAGCAGATGCAGCAGCTCCATCGACGCACGCTCACCCTTCGCAGGCAGCTACAGTCCCAGATTGAGTGCTGAGGGGCTCCCTTTCCCTCCCTGTCCCATTCCATCCAGCACCGGGGTAGAACCGGAAACAAACCCTCCCCGGCCACATCAAGACCCATTCCATGGCCAGCATCCTCATCTTCTCCCACTCATAACATGTTGCAGTACGGTACCAGTGTTGCTCCATCATTTGATGTGACCCGTTGAACTCCCATCATTCCATCAGCTCTCAAGTTGTGTTGTGTTGTGTTAAAGACCCTTGGCCGACCTGCTGTTTGTCTGCAGGAGGACGCGCTGATTGTTTATACATGTGAATAAGAGTGTTATACAATAACCAGTAGCCTCTGCCCTCGTAAGTCAGGCGTTGGCGAGCGTAGAGGTTTATCATATATGTACATACATAGTAAATACCTGTGTATATGTATATGTTTGTATGGATATTTTACATTCCTTTATTTTATGGGGTGTGCAAGAAAAGGCGTATCGTCGACGGCAGTGTCTGTGTTTCTGCTTTCAAATCCTTTCGGTCCAATTTGTGTATGAATGAAGGTCCATTCCATGGTGACACTGTGACAATCGCATTGTGCAAGTTTAACATCGGTCATAATATTGAGTAGCATCTTCTTAAGTTTCAGTTACGATAAGTTACAGATCCACGTTGCTCTGTTTGAATATGTTCTGCTTGGATTCTAATGTTTTGCTGCTAGTTTAAAACTACATTTTCAAGTCAATAGGAAAAAAAAGGCTGGTACTCCAAAAACCCTGTGGCTCTTTATGCTTTTTTGCACTGCTGTTGCTTACCTACAAAAGCTGTATGGAGTATGTAAAATAATACCTCTTATCTGTATTGCCTGTGTAATGCATAACGATCTTTAATGGGTTTAATTTATCAGGAATAAAATGTATAATATGGAACAACAACTTGCATATATAAGCTTTTCTTTCCATGTTGTTTGGTTTTTTGCCCAGAACTGAATAATCCTAAAATGTTTTGGTAATATTGCATCGATCATTCCTTATTGAGCCTCTTTGCAGTCAAGTGCTTGTCCCATTCCTGAGTTGGGGAGAAAAAAATGGTGAGGGTGTATGTTCATATTTTTGCAAACGTTTTAACATCCTGTTAAGTAGTGCACTTTTTGACATCTTATCTTATGAAATGCCCTGTAGAGTTAGTAGGCTTGAGTCAGCTGCTGTTCTCAGTGTGACTGCCATTCTGTTTGTTTTTTTCCTTGAGACGAGGTGATTGTATTTAATGTTTCCAGCCAATCTGTTGTGATTTCCTTTCACCACACTTGATGATTATTGGCACTTTTCCATCTAACATGTTGTAAAATGTTCAGATTTTTTTATACCAAAATATTATTTTCTGTTCTACATGTATTTAGAGATGATGAAATGCTCTTGTCCCCCTTGCCCTCCCCCCAACTACCCCCTCCACAGAGAAAATAGTTCTGGTGATTAAAAATGCAAGACTTTAATACAGAGTAGGCTGCAACTCTTTTATGAAAAGGGGCGTCGTTCAATAAGTCTTGCTATAGTGGTACAGTATTTATCCTTTTTCCTCTCCATCCAATCGTCTTAATACAAAGGCCAGGCAAGGCAGAAATTAATAATTTCCACTTTTTTGACCAATTTTATGGCAAAACAGCTTTCATTTTGCTTTGCATGTCATAGGTTGACATTTTGTCCTTGCATTTAATGTAAATGCTAATGTCATCACTTGCAAATAAAGTTCTTTTTACAAGTCAAGTGGCAAATGTGTTATTATTGATTAAGAGATGCATAATATCGCACCCCATCCGATTGTTTATGCCATAGTGTATACGGTACACACTATGGCATATGCGATCGGATGGGTGCGCTAGATCCAGGAAGCACGTGCAGCCGTCAGGGGATGCGGGGAGGAGCATGCCTTTATGCAAACAGCTTCCTGCAGTCACTTCAGATATTTCTTCAAAACCTGTCGTCTACCTACAAAACGAATCTTGCAATTGATGCAACGTCCTGTAAGAATGGATCCGTGTAAAGTGGTAAGTGCATGCTGCCAGTTTTATTGTGGTTTTGCACAAAAAAAAATAAAAATAAATAATAAAACTTGCAATCTATCTGAAAGGGGCTAGCCTAGCTTAATTAGTTCTGCACTGTAAATAAGGGGACCGTTTTTACGGTACTTTACAAACGACCACAAGATAGGTTCCTACGATATTCCGCCAGTTTTAACACACGACAGAGTAGTGTGATACAATAAGTTCACACGGGAGGACATGTTCATTTTGATGTTATCGTCAAGGCAGCCGACTTGAGCTAACGGCAACATGTGAGGTTTTCGCTATAGGAACATCTTGTCATCTACAACTACAATGCGGCTGCAGGGACAAATTTGGGGTGACTAAACACGTTTTGCGGCTTAGTCATGTGATTTTTGGGTTACACTTCACTCACAAACGGGACTTTAAATTGTTCTTTAGATTCCAGCGTTGGGCAGTACTTCGGTGTGTATGAGGGACCCTCAGAGAGTCGAGGAGCTCCTCCACGGCATGCAGAAAGCGGGATTGAACACCATACAGGTACAAAACCCATGTTTTATTCATTGTGATTTGTGGCGACATTTTATTAGTCCGATTATGTAATGTATACATATGTTCTGTAGGTGATTTCAGACTTCGACATGACGTTAACAAGATTTGCACACAATGGAAAGCGTTGTCCTACCTCTCACAGTAAGTCCCATTGTTTACATTTGAATGGAGACCTGTATCTGTCGTAGTAGCTCAAACACAGTTGTGATATTAACATAATGTCCTATTTTTTTGGGGCAGATATTCTGGAAATCAGCCGAATTATTTCTGATGAATGCAAACAAAAGGTAAGGTGCTTTTTTTTTTTCAATCATGATTTCTCTGAGGACTCCACATATTTCCACTAGGTGCATTCCCCTTATTCAAGCTTCGCTGGAAATCTGTCGGAATGGGAGGGGGCCAGATGCCAGAGCAAATAAAACAGAAGCTCTAAGATTCGTCTGGTTCCCAGGCTAAATATTACTAACACCATTAAACAAAAGAAGAACCGAATGCAGCCTCTAACCTCAGGAATGATTACAAGAAGGTTGTCATTCAACTTAGTCATTTATTCTTTGTTTTCCCTTAGCTCAAGGACTTGCTCAACAAATACTACCCCATAGAGATCGACTCCTCTATGACAATAGAGGAGAAGCTCCCCCTCATGGTGGAATGGTGTGTATCTGGACAAATTAATCAGTTACTATTTAGTCATTTAGTAGAGGTGTCTCTACCTCCTGGGCCCATGCCATACACTTCCCTCTGCTTATTAAGTCTCCAAATGCCTAACTTCCCCAAAATGGTAATGTTTTGTTATTTTGTTTTGCCATCTGCTACAGGTGGACTAGGGCGCATGAACTCATGGTGCAGCAGAAGATCAGGAAAGATCAGCTGGCCCTGGCTGTACAGGAGTCTGATGCCATGCTTAGGTAGGAATCCCAAAGTCTGACCAGTATTTTTTCATTATTATTTCCCATTGTTTCTTGTTTGGCTAATGCTTGCATTAATGTGAATCTTTATTTATATTTGAATGTTTTAAATTCCCTATTGTAATTTTAGTATCTAGAAATTACAAATCCCAAAATTATTATTATTATTATTATTATTATTATATATGAGGCGTTGGGCTCCTGCGATAACTTGGTGGTTCCACAGGGACGGCTACCAGCAGTTCTTCGACTGCCTCCACCAGCACAGCGTCCCCCTGCTCATCTTCTCCGCGGGGCTGGGGGACGTGCTGGAAGAGGTGATCCGCCAGGCGGGTGTCTTCCACCCCAACGTCAAGGTCTTCTCCAACTACATGGACTTTGACGAGACGGTGAGCGGGGGAAAGCTTGATAAGATGGGATGTACTTTATTCATCCCAGACGGGCAATTTGGGTGTCACGGCAGAAAGTTAAACGAGGGATAGAAAAGTTACAAAAGACTGAAAAATCTAACCACGCAACCTAGTCTAAACACGCAAAATGAGAGTAGCAATGTAATCGCAAAGAAATAAATGTAACAATTACAGTTGAGGCCAACGCTATTGATGCATCCGGTTAGGATACACTGATGTATTATCCTCGGTCCCAAACGCAGTTCAGCGGTCGATTGAGCTACTTGTTGAGAAGCGTCAGCAATTGGACGGGGTACAATGAATACTGAGTGGAAAAAGTCTTCATTGTACCCCCTGTCCAATTGTCAAAATGGCTGGCGCTTCTCGAAAAGTAGCTCAATTGCGATAGACAGACTTTAGGAATCCAGCTTCAATCTCGTTTTTGTCATGTCACTATTCTCAAGGACATTATTCTCAATTACATTATTGATACTATACATTATCAACCATAATATTGACCATAAGTGTCTGTGACTTGAAGTGTCCAGTATATTCTACAATATTGAAACATATACATACATAAATACAGCTATACAGTATACACTGTATAGCATATACAGTGTATATGGTTTTTGGTAGGTTTTCACTTGGAGACGGAAAAACCTTAACCTTCTCATCAAGCCCGTTGTTCTCTCTACCCGGCACAGGGGGTCATGACCGCCTTCAAAGGGGAGCTGATTCACATTTACAACAAGCGCGAGGGAGCCCTGCTAAACACGGGCCACTTCGAGGAGCTGCGGTCACGGCCCAACGTGATGCTGCTGGGGGACTCTCTGGGGGACCTGACCATGGCCGACGGGGTGCAGGACGTGGAGAACGTCCTCAAGATAGGCTTCCTCAACGACAAGGTAAAAAAAAACGACATGGAGGCTGGCTAGATTTCGAAAGTCCCTCTATCGCAATTCCCCTCCTGCTTCCCACTCGATCTCCAGAGGTTTGTCCCACATCTCCGTTGTACCCGCAATTGTCAGATTCTTGAAGCATCTCAACAAGGGGCTCGGATCGTCTTTTGGTGATTCTTCGAAGGACATCATCAGAAATGTACATATCATGCTGCTGTTTGGCTACATAGAACCAACATGATTGGTTACAAAATCGGAAGGTCGTGATTAGTTTGATCATCAACAATTGATGTTGACTTTAATGGCGCTGAAGCAGCTCAGCTGTCCCAATAGGACCCAATTTCACATGGCTTCTTTTAAGGCGATTTAAATTAACCTCACCCGTCGTAGTCTTCAGTAGCAGTAACTTATGACCGACGATCTAGTGGCTCATCTTGGCTCTTTCAATCTGTTTCATGAGTTGAAAACAGGCTTTTCAAATTAGTTAATTCCATGCACCTGAAGTCAAATTGCATTGCTTTGGGAGAACCTGCAACCTGTCCATCCTTCTGAAGACTAAAGCTGCAGTAGGATCATGGTGGTGAGCAGAATTTGCACTTTAAAGTGACCAGTTGCTGTATGCAAGTCCTGTTGACATTACCTAACATCTGGCCAGTTTACAGAGGCAAATAATGACCCGTTCATGTTTATGTTTCTATGTCAGTATGACAGCAGCATAATGTATAGCCTGGGAACCAGGTGAATCTGCTGGCTCATGATTTATTTGCTCTGGTACATGCGTCTGGCCCCCCTCCCGTTCAGACAGATTTCCAGCAGACCTGGGCTTTATGACCTGACAAGACCAGCAGATCTTGAAAGACATGGCCTTTCCAGGTCTTTCTGGCAGATGGCTGATGTGTAACATGTTTCGTTGCTCGGATTGTAGGTCTATCCAATTGAGTCCAGAGTCATTTTGGTTTTCAGAAATTGGAGGGCGTTCTTTCCAGCTAAAGAGTTAAACATAATTTCCTTGTCTGTCCTTCCTTTCTGTCCACAGGTGGATGAGAGGCTGCAGTCCTATCTGAACTCGTATGACATCGTGCTTCTGAAGGATGAATCCATGGAAGTTCCCAACGCCATCCTGGATTTCCTCATCGTCGACAAGTAAACTTGAAAATACATCACCTGCTTCATTACTTCAGATGCTGTGGAATGTGTTCAAGAAAACGAGTAACGCAGAGGGATTTTGTTTCATTATACTTTAGCAACTGTATTTTACTGTAAATGTGTTGGGCCGTCTTCTTTATAGGTCTACTTATATTCACTGAGCGAAGATTAAGAGATTTTCTGTAGTTATTATTCGGTTCTTTTTATTCGTATGTCATAAGGATAAAGGGAAATAAGTTCAAGAGCAGAAATAAAAGCGAAAAACATGTTTTGGCAGCTGATGCCAATATTGAGGTTTTCGTTGTAGGAACATCTTTGAAAACAGTACTGAAAATGTCATCCGTGGTTCCTTTTTATAACAACGATAAGTAATGTATTACTACAGCAGTGCAATCAAGTGGCAAATATGGCATCTGCACAGAAGTGGATCTATTTTGTTGATATTTGGTGCTCTGACAAACTGCCACAGCTTTTAATGCCAATCATTCTCAAAATGGGTCTAATGCTATTTCAGGTCAAGACCCTTTTCAATTCCTAAATTTAAACGGCATAAATCCTCTTATAATAATGTGTATAATAAGTAATTGAATAGGTGTGTGTGTATATATATATGTGTGTAAATTGTTTCTGTTCTGATGCATAACTGTTTTATTTGCAATTAAAGTTAAGTTGAAGATTGATTTTTATAAATTTCTTATTATAAAAACGGCTGTTTATTACAACATATGGTTAACAACAAATAACTTTTATAGTAACATTTCTGGTATTGCACATATAATATAGTTCTACTATGCACTGGCCTAAACCTGATGCCAGGCAGTGGGAATGCATGTCAGTCCTACACACATGCCTTTACACAGGCTGGTTGTTTTATCTTAAGAAGTTTGTGTTACAATGGGCCCAGCCCAAATGGTTCATAAGGCATTTAGGGAAGTATCCTTGAGGAAACTTGTCTTTACTGCATAGAATCATATTTTGTTTCACATTTTGGAATTTTCTGTTTTAAGGCTACCAACCAAAAAAAAAACACAACTAAAACATAAATACTGATTGCATAATAATCACCAGTGCTGTTGTATAGCTTTTCAGCTATTATGAGAATATAAAGGTTGAAAAAAAAATTATTCTAAACCTTATATAACCGGCAAACATTGCAGCAATATCCACATTTCCACACTCTAGATGTTTCTCCTCGTGTCTTCACAACTCCTCGTGTCTGGCCTTGTCTGAATCCTCCTCAGCCTTTAGCTTCAGTTCATCCAGAACAATCTTCCCATCCTTATCGCGGTCCTGGTTGTCGAACATGTCCTTGATGATGACGCTGGTGTTCATCCCCGGCCGCAGGCGCCCCTTCTGCTCGCTAACCTGAATCATGATGAAGGCGGAGAACTGGAGACGAAAACAAGAAACAAAATGCAGCTTAGGCTGAGCTTCAAGAAACAACTGGACCACTTGGTAATATTTTGCAATGGAAAGGAGATTGTGAGATTGTGTTGTGTTAATGGAGAAGGCTTCTTTTTTGGGATGTATAGCATTTTAGTGTCACTACTCCTACCTCCTCCAATGGGACCTCGTGGTCTCCGTTGAGATCCATGGCGGGGAACAGCGGGTCGGGGCTGTCTCCCAGCCACACGAACATGTACCCGTCTGGCACACCCTTGCTCAGGCTCAGCAGCTCCAGCTCAAAGAACAGCACCGCACTTTTAGGGACACCCGAGGCTGGGGAGGAGGGAGGCAGAAAGAGAGAGAGAGACGGAGTGAGACAATCCAGATCATTTAGTCCATTTTGGAGACATTTTGATCCAAAGTGACTTGCAGTGAATTCAGATACATGTCATTAAGGAGCAGGGAGGGGATAGGGGTTAAACTGCGTTGAAGACACCTCGGGAACTCAGAGGTTTCCACTGGGAGATTCCAACCTCTGACGTCATTGCGTTCACTTATTGTGCTGTAAGTTAACATGGGGGGGGGGGTATTTTACAGCGTCTTTTTCAAGGAGATGACTACTGGTACGCTATGGACATGTGGGTGCGAATCAAACATCTACCCAGTAACCTTTGGCTGGGAGTAAAAAAAACCAAGGCCTTAAAAAAAAGAAAGCAACCACTATGATTTTGTACTGACCTCCATTTTCACCGTGACCCAAATGCGGGGGGACAATGACCTCCCTCTTCTCACCCACGCACATGCCCTTCAGACCATCGTCAAGACCCTGGATCACCTTATTGGCCCCCAGAGTTGTGATGGGGGCTGAGTCATAGTGGTCCCTAGCGAAGAGACGGTCAGTGGATCCGTTTACAACCTTCATTCTTCAGTATGAAGAATGAAGTAGAAAGCTACTGATAACCGATGCCTTGGATATTTAGCATTATTACACCACAAATATATATCATAAGCACTACTTTTGAGGTGAGTAAGCAAGACAACGATTGACAGGTAAGGAATCGAGCAATGATTTACATGCATAAAATATGCAGAGGATGCGGTGTAGCGGTGTGAACAGCAGGGGGAGCTCACGAGGAGTAGAGTAAGGTGCCGTCCATCAGGGAGCAGTTGTAGCGGTACTGAATCACGTCGTCTCCTTCGCTGGTCATGTTGCACTCCGTGGGCTTGTGGGTCACCTTGATCTCGATGGGGTCTTTAGGGTTGTGGAAGTCAATGACATCGATGTCAAAGACAAGCACCGCTGAGCTGGGAATGAGATCGTCTGCATTGTAAAAGAAAATCACAAGGAAAGCTCAGACCTTAAACATTTTACATGTACACCCATCTAGGGATCAATCAATATGTATAAGACAGTGGTTTTATTTTTCAAATTGTGGGTGCTGACAATTTTAACAATCTTTACTGTACAAAACATTTGATGGGTCCTGGGCGAGAAATACCGCCACAAGTAGGTCATGGCATGAAAAGGTTTGGGGACCCCTGGCATAGATAGGATCCCATTGCAATCACCCAACAAACAGCCTTAACATCACGCCATGGGGACTCACCTACTCCCTGTTCTCCATAGGCCAGTTGAGGTGGCACAGTGACCCTTCGCTTCTCTCCGATGCACAGACCCTGTAGGGCTCGGTCCATCCCCAAGATCACATAGCCCATGCCGATGTAGGTGTTGTATGTGCTGTTCCGCTTGTAGCTACCAGGGGGCAATAAAGAGACAAATTAATGAATTTTGACAAAAAAGTGCTGGCACGACCCCAATGTCCACAGTCTACCTGTAAAAAAAAAAAAAACGCTATCAAAGTCTGCTAAATGACTGAATAGTTATTATAGTTACTGGTGGTTATCGATTGATAACAACAAGCTATCTGAAAGGGGGGCGATATAGTGTAGTGGTTAGGGTGTTTGGCTCCCAGCTGAAAGGTTCTGGGTTAGAACCCCAACCAAACCCAGCAGTATTCATTGAGCAAGATGCCTAACCCCTACCTGCTCAACTTGAAAGAGTTCACTCCGTTTATTTTGCATTATCTTTCGTTTGAACCCTGCCCCCATTACCTGCTCATTAACGGCATGTACCACTGTGAGCAACCTTGGATCATCTGCTCAGTAGTAAACGGGTCTTTGCTGCGTACCTGGAGTCGAAAGCGCTGCCGTCCAGGAAGGTGCCGTTGTAGTGGTAGCGGATGTAGTCACCCTTCACCGTCTTGCGGGTGCAGTTCTTCGCTAGCCTGGTGATCACCACCTGCACGTCGTCTTTAGTGTTGAACAGATCCACCAGCAGCACCTCAAACACCAGCGTGGCCTGCGGAGGGATCTGGGTCCCTGTGGAGATCGACAAGTGGTTCTGTTTTAGAGAGCCCCTATGGTGGTGAAACACTTTCTTAGATCACAGTTGTGGCTTTAAGCCTCTAAAGTTGTGGGAGTGTGCGATACAAAATGACATATCTTGTTTACGTCTACGTCACATTAAACCTTTGAGCAGAGACAAATGGTTCACGCCAGTTTTGGGCTTTTGTTGATAATGGAAGCAAAGATATAATCGTACAGATTTTCCATCAAATGATCTGTATTAACTATAATGATTTTCCAGGAGATGGCGCTGTATTTCCTTCTGTCTGTATCAATCAGAGACAGTGACAGATTGTGCAGACCTAGTTTTACACAGATTTACTATTGGCCAACAGATGCATTGTTTTGTAATGTGTGGTATAGGACAACCAATACCAACAATTGGTTAAGACCCTGCACACTATTAATACATTTCTATTCACATTGTCATACCTTAGAAATTGATTTTATCGATTAAAAAAAGTTTCGTTATTGAATTCAATCATTTTCATTCAGACTAAATATTTTTTCTTTGTGTTTTGGTACTGCGTGTTGAATTATTATCTCAAAATGACAAAATAATGGTCAGATTAAATAGATCAGGCTGGAAAACAAAAACAGGAATTGATTTGGTTAATATTTTTCCACATGGAAATGACAACTATAGCAAAACGGTCAAAATAGCTTTAGACCTCAGAGGGATAATTATCCATGTGTGTGTGTGTGGTGAGTACCATAGCCTTTCTCTCCGTAGCCCAGGAACGGCGGTATGACAACGATCCGTCTCTCCCCAACACACATGCCCAGCAGGCCCTCTTCCATGCCTTGGATCAGGTCACCCTGGCCCACGTAGGTATCGTATGTTTTGTTGTTAGAGAAACTAAAGGGGATGGGATTAAAAAGCTATTAGCATACATAAGCATCTCATTGGTGTGGCGGGAGCTGTTAGTTATCAGCCGTGAAGACCCGGGTTCAAGTACCACCAAGGTCTGAAGTCTCTCCGTATCCATTTCAATTATTTATAGACAGACAGACAGATGCACATTTGTAAGCAGGGACTTCCAAGGAAATGGAGATGGTAGGAAACGACAGTCTATGGGAACGTGGCAATTTCGATTTCAGAGCCTTGACCTTATTTCCGCTGGTTTGCAAGTGCCAAATTCCATGTATATCTATTAAAAATGAATCAAGCAAAATATCTCGGAAACAGTTCGGAAATAGTTCGGAAATTCCAAAATATAAAAATTGCACACTGCCCTGGACGCGGTCCGACATTTTGTTTGGTGTTGATACCTCCATCACTGAAGGAGGAGTTATGCAGACAATCGTGGAATAATAATAACACAGAAACACGCATGGTTACAATAGTGTGGCTTGCTTTTCATCCACACTCATAATATAATGGAGGTTCATGGTATCCCCACCTGGTGTCAAAGTAGGTGCCACTCAATAGGCTGCCGTTATAATGGTAGCGGACATAGTCAGATGCCTCCACGGTGCGCTTGCAGCTCGCTGGCTTGCTGATGGTGCTTATCTGGACCTTGTCGTCACTGCTCCAGATATCCAGCAGGAGGATGTCAAACACCAGCACGGCATCTGGGGGAATGACGCCACCTTCCATGGGGACAGTGGTGACGTTAGTGGGACAATGTCATGAGTAATGACAACACACTTTTAACTGTTGCTTTGTCAGAAACCACAGTATTAACACAGTAGATAGATAGATGTAAATGTATTAAGCCTTTCGGAAATTGATCATGTGCAATACAGCAATTGTCAGACACACAAACAGACAGCTACAGTACCGACAACCTCTAAGGCTAAAATCAAAGATTATTTCTTTCGTTTTATTGGTGTTCAAATAAAAAAAAACTGGACCTGCACCAACCGATAATCTGATCCACCCACACCCAAATGATGATCACTAGATTAAAGTGATTTTAAATCAATCTTAATTAAAGAAGAAAATGTGTACCATTATTGCTAAGGTCATATTAGAATTAACGTCATCTTAGCAATACATTTTATTTGATCAACATTATTATACATTATTATACAACATGTTTTATACATTAAAAATCACTATATACTGTGTTAATGCTGTGGTTTTAAGGCAATTTATTTATGAAGCATTTTTTGTAATATTTGTTGAAATTCTCTTTACGTCCTGACACCAATCATAAACAAATTATCCGACAAAAAATAAGGTATCTGCGGCTGTCGCAGTCCTGAAATACGATCCAATCATTTCATTCTGGCCGAATGAAATGATTGGACGGCTTACCTGTCTGTCTACCTACATGGAAACCTCTGCCTGTGCACTCATTGCGCATGACCAGAGTCTGTGTTTTGGGGGAGTGGCTTTGGGGGAGGCCTGAATAGATGGGGATTATTTGATACTTTCAAAAATGTAGTTTGCTCTGATTGGTTTCTCCCAATTGCCTACGCTAGCCTTAAATAGTTTTCCCATTAAAGCTGTTAAACATATTTGGAATGTGTCGATTTCAATGTGTCAATGTTTACCTGTTCCAATGCTTCCGTAGGCGAGGTGTGGCGGGATGGTTATTTTCCTGCCCTCGTTGACGCACATGCCCAGAATGCCACGGTCCATCCCGGTGATCAGTCGCCCCAGTCCCACCTGACTGATGAAGGCCTTTCCTCGGTCATGGCTGCAAGGGGCAGAAAGACAGCCATGGTTGTTTAGTGGTCAAGTAAGATTTATCGAATAGAATGCATATAAAACAAACGTTTAAGTCAATGGTTAATAAGTAATCTACGAGACTAAATTATATTTATAACGCTACGGAAATGCTGTGTAGGTTGTAGTTGGTTTGTAGGAGAAAAAAAAGTTTAGTTTGTGTTTGGGCGCATGCGCATACGTAATATTTCTACGACTTGGTAAAACTAGTTCAACATTAGTTGAAGTTGATACTTACATGGCTACAAATGTGTAAAAGACGCAAACGTTTTGCTACTTCCAATTTGATGGCATTTTAACGAAGAATGGCCCCAAAAAAGCATAGGCCTATATTATGTTATAGCCTGTTTAACGTTACATTCAGATGCAGAGTGCATGGATGAATACGAGTGCATACGCAGATACAATTGCAGAAAGGTTACCTCGAGTCGAACTTCTTTCCGCCTTCAAAGAAAGTACCGTTAAAGTGATATCGGACAAAATCCTCTGTTCCAACTTCTCGCGGACAAACACTTGGGATGTCGTATCGATCGACAACCACATCTATTAATGGGCCCGAGTCGCATTTAACCACAATCACACAAACGCAGCACAGCAGAAACAAGGACACTACAAACTCCATTGTAATATGTTGAGCAGTGGCCACAGATAAGCGACTGCTTCTAAATGAAAATGGTCCCGATAACGGTAGGCTCTCCTCTAAATGCAGAGCACGGTTCGCCAAGAGGAGGGGGGAGGTGTGGCCCGAGCTGCCGGTGGAATTTTGTAAACGTGTAAACTTAGCCTGCATGACTCTTCATGCATGCACATGCAATGGACCTCACTGCAAATCCCCCCCCCCCCCCCAGCAACGTGGACACGTAGGGAAGCGTGGAGCTCCCTGTTTACGACATAACAACATGCGCAACTCGCATGATTCATGTTGTAACACAGCGACCCTCAATGGGGTTTCTTCTCATGATGAACAACTCCCTAAATCCTCCATGTTGTTTTATTTGTTTTGACTCCAAAATAAATGCCCCTTTCTCGGCAGACCAGCTTTGTTTAGAATGTGGTCACTCACTAGCACTCTGCACACCAAGGATTGAACATATAACATATGTTCTCTCCACTGACTGAAAATATGCAACATCAGCAACATTTGTATTAGGCTCTCAATATAGCGGCTCATTAAATATGACTACGCCTCAAGCCAATTTCATATATATTTTTTGCTCTGCCTAGCTCAAGCAGCTATGCGTAAAAAAATAAGGAGAGAAGACACCACTAAAATTAAATAAATGTAAATGTAGAAAGTAGCATTTCTAACGATGGAGGGCACTATGACCCAGGAAAGCACAGAGAGGGTCCCCGGCCTTCTGTGGATTCCAAGCAGAAGTTAGGAGAGAAATCCCGACTGTCCTCTCTCTCTTTCTCCTTCTCTTGCCAACGTGCCAATGGATCTGAGCATAAACTACGTGCCGAGGTTCATGGACCTGCATCTCTGAAGAGACCGCCCAATGGTTTAAAAGAAAAAGAAGAAGAAAAAAAAGCAACATTAAAGGACTTTACAAATCGGAACGCGGTTTTCGCGCTGGGAGGAATCATGTCCCTCAAAAAGAACGGAAGGAGTGTTTCCCTAAGTTGTTTATGTCTAGTCTTCCTGATCCCGGCCTTAGTGGACGCTCAATATGAAAAATACAGCTTTAAAAGCTTTCCTCAAGCGGACATCATGCCTTTGGACGCGGCGTACGGCCACGCAATGGAACAGTACGGAGCGCAGAACTGGAAGGAGAGCATTAAGTACCTGGAGCTCTGTCTGCGTCTTCATCGACTCCTCAAGGACAGCGAGTCGTTCTGCAGCAAGAACTGCAGCACTGTCAGCAGGGACAATGAAACGCTGTTCGCCGACAGTAGCCTCCACATCATGCGACACTTTATACTGCGGGCTTCTTGTCTTAAAAAGTGCAAGGCAAACTTTCCAGTGTTTTCTATTGCGTATCCACGAAGAGACACGCTGGAAGCGTTCGAGAAGAGAACGCCGTATCGGTACATACAATACGCATACTACCAGGTGAGATGATAGCCTAATGTGGGTCAATAAAGGTAGCCTACATTTGTTTTAATACCAACTTTGCAAGATGATGTATCCACAATAAGGCCCAGAGGCAGATACCTTTCAGTCAAATGACCAGAGCTACCTTTCATGTGTCTGTGCGTCTTTTTGGGTCATATTACATTTGGAGGATAGCTTCATGAAAACACCGTTACGTTTTCTGTGCTGAATCAAAGTAGTTGGCCTTCTGTGTGAATTGTCCTGATGAAATACACAGCGCTTCAAAACACCGGTCAAGGAATGATCGTTTCTTGACAACCCCAATCCCCCTTCTGTCCACAAAGCACAAATAAAGAGTTGAGTATGTGCCACGTATCTGCAACTGAACCTGATTTAACAATCCCTCGCAGTTGTGGGTGCCCTATTTTCCCTGCTCCATTATACAGTCGGGATTTACATTTCATACAGCAAAAATATGATATTCATCTTGAAATGGCTTCTTGACCTTTCGAAGGCATTAATGTCGTGCAGAGCCTGAATTCTCACAGGGTAGACACCAACGTTAATAACCCAACTTATATAATTGTTAAATGTTAATAGCTATTATTTATTAACTACGTATATATTATAATATTAGTGGATTCGTAAAAAAATATATTTTGGGATTAATAAACGGAGTAACTGTTCATCCAGACAAAACGGGATTCATATAATTCTGAACTCCTAGGTGAATTTAGCCACCATATTTGTTTCTGTTTATCAGCTGAATAAACATACCTTTGTTTATTCCCTAGTGATCTACACATCTTAACGGCATCTTAACGATGATAAGGGGTGTATGTTGTGTTTTTTAAGTGTGTAACAGGTATTGGTGTTTTGAAATGGTAGTCACTTTCAAAGCCAATCCTACTTTAGGTTAGTTCCCACTGCAGTCTAGCCTTTACTGACCAATTGTCATTGTTTTAATCATTAATTTCTTTCAATCCTAATTCTTTTTCGATTTCAGTCAAACAACCTAGAGAAGGCTGTGTCCGCGGCCCACACCTTCCTCCAGAAGAATCCAGAAGACCCCTACCTCACCAAGAACATGAACTACTACAAGAGCCTGTCCGCCGTGGACTCGTACCTCATCGATCACGAACAGCAACCCTATGAGGTTCACATCGATCAATCAATGCTTTATTATTGAATATCTCCAGCGTATCAATCCCTCCACGGTTTAGTCCACAAGTGTAACACATGCGTTTTTTTTTAACCCGGGATTGTTTCGTTGTCGTTGTCAGAGTGTGTTCCTGAAGGCCGTGAAGCTGTACAACAACGAAGACTTCAGCGCCAGTGCACAGAACATGGAACAGGCCATCGCAGAGTACTTCAAGATGTACAAGCTCTGCCTGGCGGGGTGCGAAGGCTCCTACGAGATCCTCGAGTTTAAAGACTTTTATCCGACTCTGGCAGGTACAACATCTCTTTTTCTAATGTTTTTTTTTTTTTTAAGACTAGTAGGTTATCTATTCTGGCTTCAAACCCTAATGTCCCACATTTAACCTAAGTTGCTTTTGGAAGTAAAAAAGAGTAAAAGTGTCTGCTAAAATGACAGTAAATAGTATATGTAAAAATAATCCAGGAGTAATAGGAATTTGCTGTGTTTCTGCAGACCTGTACACGGAGGTGCTGAAGTGCAAGGTGAAATGTGAGGAGAACCTCACGCCGAGCGTTGGTGGGTTCTTCGTGGAGAAATTTGTGGCCACCATGTACCACTACCTTCAGTTCGCCTATTATAAACGTGAGTTCTGGTCACACAACGCTGCTGTCACTTTAATAGCTTGTTTTTATATAGGCTATGTCATAATATGGTATCAGAATATAGGTTTTTAATTCACAACCTGTGTTGTATAATATGTAGGGCAGGATAGAGTCTAGGGGCTAGAGGGATTACAACTCTCAGTCCAAAGGTTCTGAGTGTTACCCCCTATGTCCTCCTTGCCCTACCTGGAAACACCCTTGAGCTGGAAGCCTCTCCCCTACCATCTCTGTATCAAGTCATTACCCCTAAATACATTCGGATGAAGAGGCTCCTTCTAAAGGTCCAATAGCATGATGCTAACTACTTTGAACTAGAAACAAGATTATCATACAATCTAGTAGTAGTAGTAGTATAGTGTGATAGTCTAGTTGTAGTTCAGTATAGTACTCCCAGTAAAAAGTTTGTGGGTTCAAACCCCAAATGTCCAAGGCTGTAGGCATCCTTGAGCAAGATGCCTACCTGCTCCTGCTCCTTAATGAAATACAGTTATTCCCTTATAATAAAATCTTGCTAAAGACTAAACGCTAAATGTTGATCATTGTGCTGTGCACGTTGACAGTGAACGACGTCAAGAACGCGGCTCCGTGCGCGGCCAGCTACATGCTGTTCGACCCCAACGACCAAATCATGCAGCAGAACGTGGCGTATTACCGCTTCTACCGGGAGCAGTGGGGGCTGGAGGACCGCCACTTCCTGCCCCAGCCGGTGAGCCAGAGTGGCTTACTTCCTGAAGTGCTGGCGGTTATGTTTCCATTCGTCAGTGTGAACATACAGGCCTGTTTACACTGGTTTTAACTAGAGTTTAAACTGCTCTAAAATGACAGTCTAGACCCTTAAACGGTGTAAAATGTTTATATGATGTTATTCTAGAGAAAACTGGATTTGAAAATTCCCCAATTCTTCTTAGTATGAGCCTATTTACACTTAAGGTTTTGAATCTAGAGTCAATCTAGGTTGTAAGAAACATTGTAAAATCAAGATGTTTTACCATGTAAACAGATCCCGGCCTGATTGTCAATCAATAACCACTGTTCAATGCATGTTGAAACATTTGTGAAGAATAATAAGGTGAACTTGTCCAATTACTGTTACGTTTTACACCATATGATATTCCCTGGCTACACTGATATATGATGACCACATTTTCTCCTGATTAACACATTCCTGTCAATTTGATCACGTCCATCCACTTGGTTTTTGGAAGCAAAGTAACAGCACAGTGCTTACAGTAGACAAAAACAAAGGAAAAGGTAACCCACTGGTTTACAACAGACTTGGCGTGAACATGTGCAAGGGTGCTAATTTGGGTCCCATATACTTTGTTAACAACAGATTAACCGTTTTTTCTGTCCACTCTGCTTGTCTCACATTAGCAGCTGCAGCAACCTAGCAGCCTTGCATGGACATAATTGGGCCAACTCACAACAACCAAGAAAAAACACAATTCTTTAAATAAAAGCTGGCATTGCTGTGAAGGTAGACGGGGAGGAAAATAAAACTGGCAAAAATGTGTTGCTGGGAAATATCTCGTTAAACAACAAGCCTGCTACGCCATCTCCCGCTGTTCAGGAGAACAGGACAGCTCACTTTGTCTTTGATTTCACAGGAGGCTCTCAAGTATTACAACCAGACCACCAAGCAGCAGGAAATGTTACAGTTTGCACTCAACTACCTTCAAACAGATGACGAGGTAAGAAGTTCGAATAAAACCAGACAAGAATTAGGAGTTTTCCCACATTAATTTGGTTTCTTTCTTTCTTTTTTTCTTTGTCTTGTATTGGTTGCGTCCATTTCGCTTTTCCACAGCAGCATGTGGTATGTGTGTGGGATCACTGTCCACTGAGGCTGGTCCACATGCTTTAAACTAGCCGTAGCTCCGCCCCCCTCTTCACCACTCTGTTCTGCTGTAGGAAGCCGGGGGGGGAGGAGTGTGAGAATTATAGGTAAATTACTGGTACTCATGTGGACAAACAAAAGGGGGTGAGAAAAGCTTAATAGTTGCCAGGTTTGGGTGAATCTAGAGGAGTGATGTTTACGGGGTTGGCGATTGCATGCCTGTGCGATTGAAAGGAGTGGAGGGTTTGAGAAAGGACTGTTGACTAGTTCTGAAAAACAACAACCTAAAACTCAAATACAATGAGACGTGAGCAATACAAGTGTTAGTATTTTATTTTCTTTAAGGATCTCTACAGACCTTTATAACTTGTTTTTTCTTATTTAAAAACGATAATGGCAAAATATGAGGGATGCATCTCCATTCAAACACAAAGGGATGAAAAAAGCGTCACCACATTTTGGTAAAGCTCAGAGGAGGGACTACCTTCGGTTACCTCATGGACATGTGGGGAGATGTTGAGACAGGGCTGTTGTTGACTAGTTCTGTCTTCTCTTGTGTCCACTAATCAGGACGTGGTGAGCCCAGAAGAGGTGGGCACCGGAAGCCCCCAGGAGCCCCCCGATGCAGAGTTTGAGGGGGTGGGGGACTACGAGGAGTCCTTTGTGGCCGACTGGTGGCAGGAACCAAAAACCAAGTGGGACACGGGGGAGATCGTTGACTGACCAACGTCTATCTCACCTCACATCGGCAAATAATTTCAAAGCAAAGAATACCGAAACCTTTTTGGTACAAACAAATAAATAAGTACGGAGGAGGAAAATTTAAGTGGAGGATGTTAACACAGGGATGGGTGTATAAGCGCGTTGGTAAAGATCATAGGTCTTTAAATTGATCGTATCCATGACAACCCTGATTGTGAACAGCAATTGCAAGCAGTCCTGTCTTACTGGACCAATGGGACCATATCGACCACAATGCATTGATTTTATGAAAGATTTTTTATTTACATATTTTATTTAAATAAAGCTGCCAGGAAGATGTAGTTTGTGAGAGGCAAAAATATGGTTATTACTCTTGTACTGTTGCTTTTCTGCAGCAAAAGTTATTTTCTTGTTTGATAGATCTTTGGTAAATGGATTAAATGGAGTGGAACAACATTATCTTCCAGAGACATCGAGACACGAGTAATACAAGTGGGGTTTAATTTTTGTGTTTTATTTTTCTTCAGGGATCTCTACAGAGCTTTATTCATTATTTATTTTTTACTCAATTCAAAAAGATAGTGTCAAAAAATATGGGCTAAGATGCACCTTTTGCATTTCCTCATCTTCTTCACAATGATCATTAAATAGTATGCACTTGATACCAACATATTGTGTGGTAACAATAGTGCA
This sequence comes from Lota lota, assembly GCA_026745465.1. Classification (NCBI taxonomy): domain Eukaryota; kingdom Metazoa; phylum Chordata; class Actinopteri; order Gadiformes; family Lotidae; genus Lota; species Lota lota. The sequence goes on along the minus strand of JACYXH010000069.1, from coordinate 2,029,870 downwards.
AACTCAGAGCTCGAATCAAACTTGTCCTCTCAGACGCGTTGGCCCAAGTCCGGCAGTCTCTACGACTCCCTGTAAACTGTACTTTTCATATCATGTACATTGGAAACCTCCAAAGATCGACATTACAGAGTCTCTGGGATGAGGCGACGACCCAGGTCTCAAGGGCTATCAACAAATGTACAAAAGATGATTGTTTTTTTTTCTCTCCCAGTGAACAAGTTATTCAAGAGGATGTTGAGACAGTGAGGTTAGTCATTCTTTCATAGTGGATGGATGAGTAGCATAGTCTACATGATGACAGACCGAAACATGTTCTGATGAAGTGGGAAAACAAGGTCATTGTTCTCTCAAAGCCTTTGAAATAATAACAAAAAAATGCTATACAGTGGATTCAATAACATTTAGTAAACTTGCACATATTTACAAAAGGTGTGCATATAATGGACTTAAATGTGCATTTGTTGTCGTTAGATGTTCTACTTTTTAAGTTTCGTTTTTTTTAGGCAAATGTGCACGATGGCATCTTACAGGAAATAGAAAGACAATCTTTTAGAGGTACAAACTTCTCAATGATGGCAGGAATGTCAAGGTGAACACGGAAAGACCGCCCCCCCCTAACACAAGTGTAAACATTCTCTCTTGCTATCTTTACAAACCCCCTACAATCAGCTATGAGGGTACATACATTATTTAATTTTTTGGGGGGTGCCTCAGGAAGAAGTGAACACAGAAATGTTTGTTAACACCTAAAAGTGGAATGTAGGTCAGAGGCTGTGGTCAGGTTCACACTAAGTTACGGTCTCTATGGATTCAAAATGTGTTAAAAAATGTTCCCAAAAACCACAACGCCTTTCTATCTATTTTGTTTTGTACCTAAAAGCTCATTAGAGGCAGGTTTGATGCCTCAAGTAATATTGACGCGTAACAATAAACGTTAATCAATGTAAGTCAGCCTTTGCTTGCTTTAACGCATCATTGGTTTGCTAACCATTACTTTTTCAAGGTCTTCAGCCTTTTATCAGGCGTCCGTCTTTAAAAATCGTGTAATCAACTGTTCACACATCCAAGTCTGTAGATATCGTTGTTCAGGCAGGTTATAGGCCATCCCACCACATTTCCTAGAGGAAAGTCCTTCTTGGGCTGTGACTCATATCCTTCCCAAATTCCTATTGAAAAAAAAACAAAACAAGAGAAGAATCCAGGGTATTCAACAGTCTACAAGAGGGTCAGTCTGTGAACTTGGTTTATATGGACTCCATCCTATGGGCCAGGTAGTTGGTACTGGCAAGACCACGGCCCAAATACGATTGGTCCTCGTTGATTTGTGTTCACAGTACACTCACACACAGACACCCCAGCGGACCCCCAGAACCAGCCACCAGGAGGAAGACCAAAATGTCTTGCAGAAACCAAAGACTTTCTTTGGCGAGGGTACCTGGGTACGATGCCATGGCTGGTCAGCTGACAGCAACCAAAGGAATCTGATTGGCTGGTGTGGAGGAAGGGAAATCAGAATGGTCCGCCCTCCCCCCAGGTTGGAGGTGGAGCCAGGCTAGAGTTCAGGACCAGGGGAAGGGATGGGTGGGCAGTATAGGAAGAGGCTTGGAGAGATGTCTCCCCATCCACTCTTCTCCAGGGCGGGAACGGTGTGAGGAAGATGAGGTACAGACAGACATGAAGATAAATACAGCAACCGTCTTCTTATCCTCCGCCAGATCTGAAATCAGAAGAAAGGAGTCAAGACGCCGTGAGGCAGACAGTAATGCATCTTCAGGGAGATGGAATGCAAATCAGATGGAATAAAAATCAGGATGTGGGACGCTACCCGACAGAACAGAAGCAAGCTAAAACTGTATTGGAGGCGTGGGGTGGCGATTTATGGGATTGGAGTTGGAAGTGCGTTCTGGCCAAAAATACAATGGCATAACATAAAGCAGTGAAAGGAAATGAAACTGGCGATGAAGCATCACATGCATCTACAGAGAGATTAGCAGAACCATAGGATGGGTTTCAGATGGATGAATGGATGGAATGATGGAGGGTTGAATGTGATGAGATAGAAGAAACAAAGAGGGGAGGGGTGGGTGACTGATCATACCTCCCTCGCCGGATGTTCCTGCACAAGGGAAGAGATGAGATGGGGGGGGGGGGGGGGGGGGGGGGGATAAGTGGTTAAAACAAAGTCACAGACAAAAATAATCCCATAGAATATAGCAGTAGCACCAAGCATTCCTGTATCATCGCTATACTAGTATAGTATAGAACATTATCACTTAAACACATTTTACGTTATATCCCACATGGTGAAGTCCTCTATAATAGCATTGTTTGTGGTGTGTGGTATTTACAACTCCCGCCCAGGGACTTCAGATGAAATTGATTTTGTAGCCATCTCTGGTGCAATATATGCATTGTGCACTGTCCCTGTGAAATAAACGTTTTAGTATACATTTCTCAATTACAAATGACTCCAAACTGTACTGAAGTAGAAGTTCCTCTCTTTAGTGTACAGGAACAGATGCCATCATATGAAATGTAACCATATACAAACTGTTCAGATTGGGATAGGATGCTGCTGTATATCTGACTGGCACTTACTCATCCTAAATGTTACATGTCCATTTAAATGTAAATCATTCCAATGGCACCTCCACCATCCTTCTAGCCAGGCATGAAGTGGCCCCACATGCAGAATACAGGTCTACAGGTAGCTGTTGCACCAACCATCTCACTCCTCAAGCTCTGAATGCGATTAGGAGGATACACAGCCCGATATGCTTCAATGTTCCCCATCCCATTCTACGGCAGACCTCCCCCCCACACACACACAGACGGACACATGCAAACATGCACAAGCTGGGATTATCTCTGGCAGTAAAGGGACGCTTGATTACATGCTGAAGTGAAGAGTGTCGACTTGTTAAAGCAATTCAAAGTGAACAGGTTTTTGAGTTGTAGTAGTAGTCTCAGTAATAGTTTGATCACCACAGACTGTGTGTGGAGGTCTGGGGTTATTGAACAGAACCAAGCATGCAGAGGCACACTTGGAGCAGCACGGTGACTGAAAGGCACTCAAAGCGCGAATGTTCAAGCAGGTCACTGAACACTCTGGGTCTCTCATGTTCTCACGGTAAGCCACTGCAAAGACAATTCAAGTGATTCATCTTCCACTGAGGTATTAAACGGCATTTGTAGATGGGTTGGAGGAGCGGTAAAAATGCAAATGTCACAGCGGTGGACGAGGTCATGTCAGCAGTATGAAGTGGGATTTATAGTCGCTGTGATGCGTCGTTCGTGAAGTGCGCGGACAGCCCACGCATGGCCATGGTATTTTATAGTGGCTGCTTTGCCGTGACGTTGCTGTGGACGGGCAGTTTGTGCACTTACGCTTGCGTAGCTCGAAAAGTTCAGCGGTGCTAGAAAAGCACCCTAAAGCAAAGCGGCCGAAGCAGCTTAGAGTGAGCACAGATCATTACAACATATCCTACACAGGATGTGCCTTGGAGTTTGTTACGACGACACCATGAGACACGCCCATACAGCAAGCCATAAAGCATCCCAGATCATCAACCGTCGCCGTTTAAGGTCGATGAAGCAGCTCAAAAAGTAGAGAAAAGTATTGGGACGCAGCCAGAGAGCGAGAAAGCGAATGAGAGAGAGGGAGAGGGAGGGGATGGGGTTTGAGGAAGGAAGGTGGGCTGTGGCTTCAAGTGGAAAAGCAGTTAGTTACACATCGGCATGCCAGGACTCTTACTTAAATCCCCATCCTGTTCCCCCTAGGACTATAGCGGCCAGGAGAATAGCGCCTGCGATGGAACCTATTATGATATTGGTGCCACTGGGACCTGCGGAGGGGGGGGGGGGGGGGGGGGGGGGGGGGGCAGGAAGAGGAGGAAGGGGTGGAGACGGAAGGGAGGGAGGGTGGAGCAGAAACAAAACAACACCACTCAAATACACACATCAGAAGACAGCATCGACACTGTATGTCAACAACCACCGGAGAGAGGGAGAGTGAGGTAGACGGTCTGAGAAGAGAGAGAAGGAGAGGGAGAGCGAGATAGAATGAGACAGTGGGCGAGGGGTGTGTGAGGGAGGTCAACGAGACGACCGATACGTTTATTTGAAAGGTGCTTCTCTTTTTTCACTTCATCCACATTCCTCCTCTCTGCTCTTACAGCTGTCACCCTCTTGCTCAGAGGAGCAATGGGTTATGTTTATTTGGCCCTTCGAGACTTGCACTTGCTCAAGTGCTCTGTGCCATTGACAGGCTGCGACAAAAAAAGGTGAGGACAATGCGTGAAGGTGACAGTGTGTCCGTGAGACATCCACACAATCCCACCCACAACACAAAACAATCACGGCCACACACTGGTACATTAGCTCCCAAAACAGATGAGTTCCCAACACACACACACTCCGACAATAAAAACACACAGATATAATAGAAAGAAAAAGATGTAACAGTACTGGGTAAAAAACAATACACCACTTCTCATGTTTTAAATGTTTAATTGTACTCTTTAACTCCTACCAGTCGTTTGGAGCAAGAAGGCACACACCAAACACACACACAGTGATAATGAAGACAAATAGGAGGGAAGGACAACAGACAGACAGACATAAAGACAGACCTTTCTTCTCAAGCCCAGCAGGGGCCGTGGGCTCAGGGATGGGGTCAAACACACTGCAGTCCTTCCCTGTGTAGTCCCGGTCACAGATACACTTCACCTCATTGCTGCAAGTCTGTGATAAAACACACACACACACACACACACACACACACACACACGATTCCCGCTCTCATATTTTTGAGGGAGGATTCTAGGTGAACGGAGGACTGACAGAAAGACACGCATTTCCCATCAGAAATATCCCAATTCTCCTGTCTGAGATTAATTATGAACGCCTTATTTTATTTGTTGCCCAGAAAATGTGGTGATGAGAAAAAGGGTTGTTCTTAACTGGTTGTGCTAAATATGTTAATATGCCTTTTAATGTAAGCGTCAAAGATACAAATGTCATATCACTGTTGGACAATAAATGAGTTTGCTAAGGTATTCCAATCCAATGAAATGTAATGCAATCTAATTATAATCATATCCAGTGTAATGTAATGCAATTCAATTCTAATCCAATTGTATATCATATAATTTAATCCAATCTAATTTAATCCAATTGTATCTAATTTCAAATAATTGAATCTAATTAAATATAATGAAATACAGTCTAATCCTATCTAATTTAATGTAACCTAGTCTAATCTAATCTCATTGAATCCAGTCCAGCCTAATTTAGCCCAATCAAATATATTACCATGCCATCTAATGCAATCTAATCCAGTGTAATCTAATGAGCCCAAGGAGGTGATGGAGGCGTACCCCGTGGTGGGAGCAGGTGAGGCCGTGGCTGGACCCCGGGCAGGAGCTGAGGTTGAAGGCGGTGAGCGGGAGACAGCGGCGCTCCAGACACATCATGTTGGGACCGCAGGGGGTCCCGGCCTCCACGTAGCCCAGGTCAGAGCCGTCCTCCAGCAGGGCGTGCCCACCGCTGAACAAGACACACACACACACACACACACACACATTGCACAAAAGACGCATATACACAAATATCACACAAAGACAAGACAGACACACACACATTGCTCAAATACAGATACACACATTTATCAAACAAAGACATGAACACACGCAGACACACACATTATGGAAAGACATGAACATAGTATTCATCATTGTCTATCATATGTGTATTCTTGGCAGACAACATAATTGCATCATGTCTCACACTCACCGGCAGTCCAGGTACTTGTTCTGGTGGTAAATAGTGAGACTAGTGACATCACCCTGTAGGTCGCCAAACTTCGGCTTCACCGTCAGATTGGCACAGAACAGGAAGCCACACAACACATCCCTGGAAAAAAATAAACATATGTATAAAAGAAGAAACTATTTGAAAAACAAAATCTATCTTTGCTCTATTGAGCAAATGCATTCATCCATACAGCCACTTAGAATTTGTTCCTATACATGTCATTGATGAGCAGGTAGGGTTTAGGCATTTTGCTCCGGAATGCCTACAGGGGACAGTGGACATTGGGATTGGAACGCAGAACCTTTCCGGCTTGGAGTCACCCAGTCACTAGTTCCACCTTTTTTTATGAATCTTTGAACACAGTATGCAATACTGGTGTGTAATATCAGCGTCATAAGTAGAGCATAAACCATTTTGCATTGTCAAGGAATCATCTGGTCGATACTTCTATTTAACCATTGTTGTTAATGTTGACTTGATTACATATTGATTTGAATTAATCTGCATCAATTGATTGTTTTATTGTTTTTCATAATGTACTTTGGCATAGGTAAGCATCCTCAGCTTCGGCCGCACAACCACTCCTGTCGTACATTATTTTTCCCAAAAATGTGTAGATTATTCCTTACATAATGCACACCCTTGGTCAACGTTTTTGACCAATCAGAATCAGGTATTCAACAATGCTGTGGTATAACAGTATAATAACAACACGCTGGCTCACGGCTTGTTGCACTGCAGCCAGCCCTTGCCGTCCATGCCAGGACCGCAGTTCCCCTTCTCCGTTCCCTCGGCGTTGAGCTTCTCATAACAGAAGCGGTCGGCAGAGTCTGGCAGAGCAAACACAAATATTGTGACAAAGACGCCAACGAGTCAACATTGCCAGGGAATATCTATGACGCACTATCGGGCAGATGTGTCTAAGAGACGAGGGAAAAGCACACCAAAAATGACAATTTTAAATGTACTGCTCACAATACACTGCAACGTTTCTTACAATATGTCTTCATGGTGGGTCATTCGTACAAGTACTATACAGCCGAGTGCAGGCTAGAATTAATCATTTACACCTGGAGGCGTTCCCACAGTTGTGTGTGTGTGTGTGTGTGTGTGTGTGTGTGTGTGTGTGTGTGTGTGTGTGTGTGAGCAGTCTAGACCACAAAACACAATTCCTTCTATTCCATTCCATTCCTAATCATGTGACTTTACTAAATATGAACCCCTTACAAGGGGAGAGAAGGTTGAAGTTGGGTGGCTACTTACAACAAACAATCATCTTTAATTTTTATGTGAGCAATAGACCATAGACCTCAGTGTTGTAGTGTGGCAATGTCATTAAAATATCATATTTTCAAGGTATGATACCGTAAAAATAGAACAATATGCAATTTAGCACTGTGATAAAGGCCACTAGTTGTTGTGCGATTCAAATTCACTATTGTGTTGATCTGTATTCCAGTAGTCTGCCTCAGGTTAAATCTCAGCCTTTTTATCTCTTTCATGGGCTATTGCTCATCACTGTTCTTACTACAATACTCCCACGATGACACTGAGACCCTGCGTGGGCAACATCACAAAGGCCCGGCATTGCATAGGAGAACTGCTCAACGTCTGACGAGACATTGCTGCTGCTCTGTTCATACATAGAGTTACGTTGTTGTCAGTGTACTACTAGCAACGATCAGTTCTTGATTTGGTCCCCCAAGAATTGTGTCTGGCATTGGACCATTGGGTAAACTGTTCGCCTGTTGGCCTGGAATAATGGTAACATAGGGTATATACACAGTATTTGTGCCATTTGGTGGAAGCTTTTATGTAAGCATACAATACCGTGAGTAAATACAATCTTGGGTGGTCCCAGCTGGGAAACACACCTTGAACACTGCAGTGTTAATGAAATACTGAGATTAGTTAGAGATAGACAGTTGCGTTAACATCGACTGCATGGCCTGTTATCTACTGGAGGGGAGGTTCTTAAACTCTTAACAACTGCTTAATGAGGCTTAATGTACCTAAACAAACAGCTAGAACAGCTAGGAAACAGATGAAGCTCACCATGAGTACTAAGAATGTGCAAAAGCACAAGTAAGTATTTAAAATGCATTTTATGCTCATTAAGCTCAATTCTTTCCCCTGCGTAACAAACTGCTAAACAAGGCAAGCTTATTTATCTTTAAATAATTTGCTTTTCGCTTCTTCACATTGTTAGTACTCATGGTACCCTTCATCTTTGCAAAATATGGGAATTCTAGCTGTTTGTTTAGGTACATTAAGCCTTGTTAAGCGTGATTATTGTTAAGTGTTTTAGAACCTCCCTGCTGGGTGTGTCTCTGTAAAAGAGCTGTGTTTCAGTAGGGGAGTACATATACTTACTATAACCCCACAGCCCGTTGCACTGGCCGTCTCTGGTCCTGCAGCGACCGCCGTAACAGCGACCCTACACCACCAGAGAGAGTTATCAGCCAGGACTCGGTAAGAGAGGAGTGAATATTCAATAAAATAATACACGTCTAGCTTACCTGACTACTGTCACACATGTATCCATCCAGCTTGTGGACGTTATGTGGGCACTGTGAAGGAGAGAGTTCAACATATAGTATTCTGTTAGCATTAGCACTACGTGTAAGAATCATATTCCTTCTCATTACTGAGGATCATTATCAGAAATCAGAAAATTATGTTACATGAAATCTATTGCAATCCCACGCAATTTTCTTCTATTCCTTCAAGCCAATTTAATGGGTGGAGTCTATTTTCCCTCCTGGCTACGTAGCCAAGCGGGTGACCAATCACCGTACGCTAACGTGGCCCAGGCAGTGACGAAGCTACAGCGTTTCAGACTTTGATCCTGAGTCTATCCAAGACGGAGTTTATTATCTGACTTTGAGATGTATATTTATATACTTTTGACATTTTCAAGATATTGGGTAGGTGTGTAGTGGATACATTCCTCGGTATATGTTATGGTTATTTTACGTTGTTAGATCTTGTTGTCCATCGCTTTAAGTGTTACTTGTGTAAAAAGACAATGACGTTGTCTTCTGTCTGTATCAAAAAGCTGAAGCGCACAGAGATTAAACATAGATTTATCAATGTATTGTATCAGGGACCTTCACTGTGATTTGCCATTTCAAAGATACAACTTGACTTGCACTATACTAATAAATAATCATAATTCACTCAATCATCACAATCGTTCACATGACATTTCCTGCGACACAATAACCATCCACAGCAAGTGGTTTGCGGGCTCCGTCAGGACCCGTGATCCAGTGTGCTAGGTCCCGGGGGGCTACCTACCTGACTAGAGTCTCCGGTGCAGGTCTCTGGGATGTCACAGTCGTTCACGGCCTCTCTACACACTGCTCCCCTCAGCTCGTACTGTAGTCAACACAACACGGACAGAGACTTAACATCCAGAATCGCCCCGTAGTTCACACCACTTATTCAATGCCAGATCACTGTAAAAGCTAATTGTTATATTTGCCTGGGTTGTCTGTGACGTTTGGTGTTGTCAGTAAATGTGTGACCCTGCTAATCAGGTCTCTCTTGAGACTGAGAAACTGTATCAGTCAAGGTCATATTCAACAAAAGAAATGGGTCTTGTGTGGGTGAGTCAACGCTGAGGATGAGCGGTGCCGTGGCGAAGCTCCCCTGCAGCAGACTCACCCTGCACCCGCTGCAGCAGACTCACCCTGCACCCGCTGCAGCAGACCCACCCTGCAGCAGACCCACCCTGCACCCGCTGCAGCAGAATCACCCTGCACCCCTGCAGCAGACCCACCCTGCACCCGCTGCAGCAGACTCACCCTGCACCCGCTGCAGCAGACTCACCCTGCACCCACTGCAGCAGACCCACCCTGCACCCACTGCAGCAGACCCACCCTGCACCCGCTGCAGCAGACTCACCCTGCACCCGCTGCAGCAGACCCACCCTGCACCCGCTGCAGCAGACTCACCCTGCACCCACTGCAGCAGACCCACCCTGCACCCGCTGCTGCAGACCCACCCTGCACCCGCTGCAGCAGACCCACCCTGCACCCGCTGCAGCAGACCCACCCTGCACCCGCTGCAGCAGACCCACCCTGCACCCGCTGCAGCAGACTCACCCTGCAGCAGACCCACCCTGCACCCGCTGCAGCAGACTCACCCTGCAGCAGAATCACCCTGCACCCGCGGTACAGCATACTCACCCTGCACCCGCTGCAGCAGAGACCGTTGCTGCACATGGCGTCATGGGTCAATGTGCACTTCTTACAGCACGCTCCTCCGTTGCGGGCGCACTCCTGCCAAGCAACATGACAACACCGATTGGTCGATTATATCAATTAAAAAAGATTATATTAATATTGATAAGGCAATAGCTAGATCGTCTGGGATTTTGGTTATGGGAATATTGCGATTTGGCGGCTGAAATAATGTCTTTCCTGGTATTAAAGGCTGCATTAAATTGTAATGATGAACATTTATGAGCTGCCCTAGCTGAATGACCTCTACTATCAATGATTTTCTTTCATCATTACTTATGATTGTTTATTTAATGTTCCTATGTGCAGTGAATAGCTATCGCTAAAAGCCAATACAACATCAATGTATCACTCAATGTATCAACAACAATGTGTTGGGTTGTTAATATTCTCAATATGTGCAGTGTACCAATATCTCCCCAGATCTAGCCTGAACATGACCACCGGCCTTAGACCTTACATCGGGATGGGGAGGTGCAATCCTATCTGAAGGTACTTAAAAGGACCAGAGCTCAGCCAGAGCCTTGACAGACAAACAAGACCAGACGATGACCAGCCAGACACTCACCACCTGGGATCCACAGTCACACTCCTCCCCCGGCTCCACGAAGCCATTCCCACACTCTGGAGGATCCAACAGCTGGGTGGAAGGGAAGAAGAAACGGTAGATGGAGGGAGATATATAAATAACACATTGAAAATGTATCAATATCAATATGTCTAATGAGGCAAAGACAGTAGAGAGCGTACGAAGGCGGAAAGTGGACTATGTGAAGTCAATGACTCGCTTTAGGTAAATATGTGTTCAGAAGGAAATCAGGCCACAAGGATAATTAATTAGTCTATTAATAATACGGCCCGGAGGCACAGAGCTCCACTGAGACAGAGCAAGGGCGCTCCTGCTCCATCCTGCAGCCCCACAATGGGCTCACCTTGTTGGGCTTGTTGAAGAGGCAGCTGCCACCCCCCTGGAGCAAGAACTGGGAGTACTCATCTATACTGCAGCGCGAGAACTTTCTGGGCAAGTAATATCTATATGCACAAAGATAAAAAATAAATAAAGTTATGTTAACTAACACCATCTTTTTAATTTGCATCAGTCAGATGCGTCGCCATCTGTAAAGAGCCATCCATGAACCCATTAAATATGTGTTCCATCTTTCCCAAAAAGGTATACCATGTCTCACATAAAGTTCTTCCTCAATCCCTCTTTGATATAATAAAAAGTATATTTTGGATGTGAAAATTTCATTATCTCGGGTTTATCCCGACACGGCCGCGTGCTTTGGGGTTAAGAATAAATGCAACTGAAGGTTTGACATGAATATAAATATTGGTTTCTAAAAATGGTACTGCTGCATTGTTTGATGGCTGCATGTTATTCAGTTATTTTGGGTTTAGTGGAGCGGAGAGAGCAGATGCTTACCCAGTGTCCTCCATGATGCAGCCCAGCCAGGGGTCTGGACACCTGCAGTCTCCTTGGAAAGAGAGGAGGAGCAGGAGGAGGAGAGAGGAGGAGGATGCATTAGAGGAGAACAGTATAAACAGTGATATAAGTATATCAGTACTTGGATAAAACGAGATGATCCTAATGATCAAAGCTAGACACAGTAGCTAGCTGCAGCTGGAGAAAATCTGAATTCTCTCTACTGGTCCACAATCCCATTAATGATGGGGGCTGTTGGTGACAATAATGAATCAGTGAGTAAATAATGAAAACAATGTCAGACACGATACAATATCACATTAGTTCTATAAGTTAATTCCCCTTGATATTGGCTGCGGCTAAAGCCTCTCCAATCAATAAGCTAGCATGCGTCGTCTAGCAGAACAAAGAGCTTAATGCTACCCCATCCAGGTGATCGCTCAGCTAATGGAGAGAACACCTGTTGGATGAGGGATCTCCGCTGGTGCAATGCCAAGAACCAAGCACTACATCCAGTCCCATCTGGATAATGTTAATGACATTATTTTATTAATCCCCATGGGGAAATTCCTTCTCTGCATTCAACCCATCCTATGTTTGGATAAATGGGCCGCCTGCCTCACAGGGCGGTGCCCGGGAACTAACTCCAGGTGCAGTGCCCTTGCCATGGTTATGGGCAGATGATAACTTGATTGTTTTTGTGGTGTGGGAGGAAGCCGGAGCACCCGGAGGAAAACGTTAACATGGGGAAAACGTACAGACTCCACACAGAAAGAGATTCGAACCCGGGACCTTCTTGCTGTGCGGCAGCAGTGCTAACCACTGTGAAACCGTCCCACTGGATCCCACCGCCACCACTACTCCACCATCATCACACTCATCTCCTTCTGACTTCTTGACCACCACCAGCACCACCACGTGTGCGTGTGCATGCATGGGCGTGGTCCTGCTTACACTATAGACCGTAGAGTATAGACCATAGAGAATGAATGAAGGCAGAGTGGACAAGATAAAGTCACCACAACCACCATCACCACTACCCCCTACCTGAGTGGGGGAGGGGACTGAATGCAGTATTTCAGATTCAGTCGTCGTCGTCCCCACCCACCCAGCTAGTGTTAAGAACTAAGAAGGCCTCATGAATAATAAGCCTTTGCTCCTCTTCTGCACTCTGTGCTTGGATATACCTGCAGCACTACGGGCGTTGTTCCAGCGCATCCCGATGTTCTGGCCCAGGCTCTGACATAGGGTGACCGCCATGGAACCCACGTTCCCATACTGGAACAGAAGATATAGGAGTTACCCTGAGGTTTGACCACGGCGGTGAACATTTGGTCGTGTACCACTCTAAAGGGCTTGGCATTGAGAGTACTGATCACAACCGTAGGTCCGTCCTCTCCTCTATTACCTCGTTGATGCCACCGCCCCGGGTCTGAGAGCAGACCCCTCCAGTGTAGGCCGTCCCACTGCGGCTGCTCTGGAAGGTGCGCCCCCTGCAGGGATGCACAAGGACCCCGGGAGAAGGGTGGGGAAAAGTTTTTAATGCTACTTTTGAAGAGTTAAAGAATACATTAATTTGTCTGTTAGGATTTGATTCGACATTTAAATAATTTACAGAAATGTTAAGCCTGCCAACAAAACACAATCGTTGTCAGACAAAAAAGATTAGAGGAGTAGAAGAGTAGGTTATGTAAACAGTAAGTTATGATTATTCAACTTGGATGTAAAATGACTAATAAACACAACCATTTCATTGGGTATGTGATCTTTTTGGGAAACTTTTGGGGGTGTACGTTTTACCGGTTTGGAAGTGTTGTGTTTCTCCACATGTTCTTCATGTCAAAGAAGATTAAATAAATATATACTATACTATACTATGCAGGGACTAACTGCAAGGCTTTATCATAATATAATATTTGTATTCTAATGATGAATGTCCGCGGGGGCGAGAGACACCTACGAGAAGAGGTGGACCACGTCGCTCTGCTCCCTGACGCTGTCCCTCCTGTACTTCATGAAGTTACCCAGCGTTGCCAAGGGATCCGCAGACACCTCCATCTTATTTTCAGACGACCAGGTCTCCATGGCTACGAGCACGATCCGCGTGTTGAGCTGTTCCTTGTACATCTGAGGGTTTCCAAAAATACCCAGTAAGTCTGTCACCGTGTTTACACTGCACCAAGAGAGGAGAACATCTCGCTCCAAAACGTTGTAAATCCTGTGGTCTATTCACACACACACACACGCACACACACAAAGTGACTTTAAATAACACAGTTTAGAGTTCTGTTTAAGGTGAAGACGTCTTACCGCGTCTGCCATGTTGACCACGGCTTTGGCAAAGTTTTTGGTCTGAGTGGTAGAGCGACGCAGCTGCACAAACTGTAGAGAGACACACATGATCCCATGTGTGTAGGTTTCAGTGAGACAAAGACGTGGTGAAAACAACAGATTGGGCTGGATAGGAACAGATAAGATGACACTTTATTAATCCTGGGAGGACGAGCATGCTGGGGCTAAGACATACTGGGGTTAAGAAGACACCATGGTGCCTGACAAGCAACAATGACACTTACTCACACGTGTGTGTGTGACACACACGGCCACAATAAAAACACAAATGCAAAGCACAGGCTTGTAGACGCAGACAAGACACGCACTTGAGAAGGGGAAGGGGAGGTTAAGGTGAGGAGGGGCCTACCAGCTCATAGTCGTTGACCACCATCAGCTCTATGTATTTGGTCTCGGCCTGGACCGAGGGACGGCGCACGTGTCTCTTGCTCCTCCTGAGACCCCCGGAGGACTGTGCGGTGATCGTTTGGTCCGGTCTGTCCTCCTCTCCCTCTTCTTCTTCTACTCCATCACCACGCCACTCGCCATCTTTAGCACAGCCTATGAGGAGCAAGGGCAGTGGGACTGGCATGAACCCCTTACTTGGTAATACTTATGACATCATTGTGGCGACATAAACAAGAAGTTTAGGGAATATGAATGGGGTGACTTGATGTAGATACTTTATTTATCCCCGAGGGGGAAACTAGGTTGGTCACCCTTGCAAATAATCACACAAACTCCCAGTACAATATGTCACATTTCAAGAGGGCTTGATTATAGCTCATTGTACAATATACAAAACGAATGAAGTGAAAACAATGATAAACCATTTGATGTTTTAACATCAAATGTCAGTAAGAGGCTTCCAAATTCCAAGAATATAAGTTGGACATTTTAACAGCAAATTACTTCGTACACACTCAGTGGAACTAGGAGGCATTATTAGACGGCCACTAAAAGCGCTTGTCGGGTTAAAAAGAAAATCGACTAATCAATGGGTGTCTGTCCTGTTCTAATATGGTCTTTACCTTCCTTCTAGTTCTGACCTCCATACCACATGCTAGAGAGTCAGGAGGCATGCCATTCATAGAGCCAGCCTTTTTAATACGCATGTCGATTCTGTTTCTGTCATCAACAGTAATGCTGTTACCCCAGCACACAAAAGCATTAAAAAGGACACTGGCCAAGATGGCATGAAAACTTTAAAATAGGTTGACTATCCTCAAAAAACCTCAACTTGTTATGAATCTGCAGTAACATTGAATATTAACACTAACACTTACATTAATATTACAGATGTAATATACATTTACTGGAAAGATTCTAACTCTTTTACCTGGGCAGTGAGGGGCCAGTCTAATGTCTGGCAGCCTGTGGATTGTGTGACCACCATCCTCCTGAAAGACAACACAAAACCACAACACAGTGTGAACAGACACAATAAAGACAATTCAATCAAGAAACGTTTTTGCAGTCCTTTCTAAATTACAGTGGATGTGAAATCCTAAGGGGCCGATCACGTCAAAATATTTTTAACAGCTGGGGGGAGCTATTTTGTAATTGTTCTCAATGAGAACAAAGCGTTTTGCTAGTTGCTTTTGCGTAGCTTAGCGCTGCGTTTTTTGTGCCGTGAGGGCCTTAGTTTTTGTTGATGCATCCTGGACTCCCCGAGTTGAAAAATGTAAACAAAAAACATCATTGTAGGTTTAGGTGTAGATGTTCCATGGTTATCTAAGTTATCTAAGAAGTATCATTTAAAAAGATCAACTGAGATGCATTTTCTACGCGAGTCAGTATAATAACCAACGTTACCATTAGACCATGAAACCATTCTTGCCAAGTGTCTTAGCTTGGATCACCAGAGAGCTGTGCCTACCTGGCTGCTCCCATTGCGCACGGGTTCGATCCCATAAGAGAAGAATCCATCTGAGAACATTCCACTGAGAACACAGCAGCCATGTGATGGAGAGGAGAGCAGAGGGAAGGACGGTTCAACAACAACAACAACAACAACTACAACAACTACAACAACAACTACAACAAGCAATATAAGAGTCTGGACAATACATCTTCATATCTTAAGACACATCCCTTTATATCTCTTTAGTATTTAGTCATAGCACTTAAATCCTCACAGTCATTTGGGCTACATGTCATTAAAGGGTACGTAAACCCCCGTTTTAGCAGAACTTCTGCATACAAGTAAAAGAAATGTATCTGAGCATTCATGACAGACATAAAATCGACACATTGGGTTCCATAGGAGCAAGTGCGAGGAGTGTTGTCAAACGTTGTCAAAACCCACGTCACCCTTGCTTGAGCTAGGGTGCACAACCAACAGAAAACTACCACTCTGTTAAAGCGTTTTTAGCCGGAGGTAGCAGACTTCTTGTATTTTCAAGAAATTTGTCCCGTTAAACAACTTTATACATTCTTGTAGAAAACAACACAGAAATGTTCACCAACACTTTGTGAAACCCAAACAGGGTTTACTCACCCTTTAAATTAGATAGCGGTTTGATTATGATTATTATTCATTATATTATGACTGGAAGCCATCCCTCTATCTTCGTCATACTTCTATAGTTTTAGTTTTGATTCAGGGATCATTGCACTCATTGTTACTCATCATCTTCTGCTGTTTATTTTTTGTTAGAGTTAGATGTAATTGTTGCTTGGGCAGACAGGGACTTTATTGGAGGGTAATAGAGGGGCAGCTCACCAAAGGCCGTGGCAGGTGGAGAGTGCAGCCCAGGAGTCTGGCAAATCCCGTAACCTCCCCTGGTAGTAACAGTGCTCGCCTCCCTGTGGACGCAAAGGTTACACGCTGTAGTCGCACACACTCAACGCCTCTCGCAGACACTCATGGGCTCTGTCAGGCAAGGCAGGACAAGGCATGTGTATTTCCGTAGCACTCTTTTGAACAGACAGGAATCATGTTATAAAGATATGGGAAGCAGGGTTTCTCGAACCACGGGTCGTGTCCCAGTACCGGGCCGTGGAGCAGTGGCGATAATTGGCTGTTTAAACCTGCGCTTCGTTGATATGTGCGCTGAATTCATTGACTCAGATTAGACCATGGAGTTTTCTGATTTGATGATGGAAAATCGTAGTTACATTTTGATTTTGATGTTAATTTGCCAATTATAGTTCTGTATTTATTAAGGCTTATTTAGGTGGGTCTAAGTGGGCCCCAGAGGCTCAGGGTTAAATACCACTGGGCCCTGGCTTAAACGTGTTTGAGAAAGGCAAATGTGAAGGACAATCATTGAAACACAATACAAGAAAACCATTTAAATTAGAACTATTGAATCAAAATATATAATTAAAGATTAAATATGGCATTGTGAACCCGATGTTGTTCGGAATGTTTCCATCTAGACTAAGATGAGGACAAACAGAAATCCCTCTCTTATACCTCCTCTCGCTCTTTCTCTCTCTCCCTCTCTCTAAGCATATCTTTCCTTCCCTCCCTCTCTGTGGACTACATGGCGTCGTTTGTGACCTACTTGGATGCCTGTGCATTGTTCCATTTAAATTAACTCCACTGGCAATAGAGGTGGAGTAGCCGGCATGGACGAGCTCCTTAATAAATCAACACGGTGGGGTTGCCCCAACAGCCCACAGAGTAAACACAGGGACAGGAAAACAGCATGGATGGTTACATATATAGCCAGCTGCACAGCAAGTTTGTTAGCAATAGCATCACTGTATTGGAACCAAAAAACAAGGTAGTACCTGCTCTGATTTACATGTCCTTTGAACAACCTTGTCTACCTTAGCAACACCGCCCTAGCAACAGCCTCAGCCACACTGTTTCCTGATAACTTTGTTGAAAGTGAATGCATTGATCAACGTTCACAACACTGTGAAAGACCTGGATATCATTTAAACAATGAGCTGCCTGCTTCACTTCACAGTTTAAACCAACTACAAACATGGCCGCTGGAGGAAGATCAAACTTGACCACATACATGTAGGTGTCTGTTAACAGATTTCTGTCACAATATAGACAAACAAACATAGCTGATGCGCTTCTCGCCAAAAAAGTGTGCTGGGATGGAATCGAGGTCTGGTCCAGCCGAGAGACAATCTGGCCCTTGGCCCTGACCCCAGCGTGGCGTCCAGCATGTGGGGCCCCTGAATCGGAACGTGCCGGCGGTCTACGGGTCGTGCCGCCTGCGGTGAACTCCCCATTCCTAGTTTTCCAACCTCCTCTCTCTATAACTCCCCGTCCCCACCCCCCCACTACCATCAGCACCTTCACCCTCGTCACTACAGCCACCACCATCACCACCGACCTACGGTCTCTTCTCTGCCAAGGACTTAATGACACCGCTGAGCGGGCTGGCTGCTATGGAAACAAGCTTCTCATTGGACAATCAGAGCAAGGGATAGAGTTGTGGAGGCGAGAGTGGGTGGGTGCATGGGCTGTGGGTTGGATGGGTGACTGGTGTTGGTGGTGGAAGTGTGTGTGTGTGTGTGGGGGGGGGGGGGGTACAATGAAATCAAATGACACGTTCTGTCCCTTCTGGCTGACAGAATGCAACAACGTTCCTCTGTTGTGTCCTGACAATACACAGCCCTCTGATGCCTTTGCTTTGGGCCGTTGCTTATGTCTCTGACCATCTCTAAATACTTCCAATGGTTGAGCTTTTGGTTTACACCGAAGGAATTAATAAATAAATATTTTAATACATTTCTTAGAACGTAAGCAGTACTACACTATGGTCTCAGACAGTGGGAGAAATCGAACTCAGAGTAAGTGCAACAACTAAAGAAACTATGGCTTCAAGTCGTGTGTGTGTGTTTTCTGTAAATAAAACGACTGATCATATTTAGATTTGATTTTGGTCCTCATTATATCCTATCTGATCATCTCATACAACAGACAAAATGTTACCTCAAACAATTTAAATGCATAGTACACACAATATTTCAGTGTCATCCACAGCAAAACAGCTCTTACCACAGACTGCAAAGGTTTTCCATCGTCATTAAAGTGCCTTTCGACATATTCTGAGGACAGGAGGTGACTGCAATAAAGAGAAAACATCTATCAATTGAATACAAACCGAACAGTATACTCATATATTCATTATATTCTAGTGTCATTCTAGATAGAGTCCCTCCCGTATTTTCAACAGTAAAAATAAAGTCCATTATTTCCCATAAGGCCGATTGCATCTACCAGCATCTCATGAATACAAAAGTATGACAGCATGTTGTTAGCTTAGTGTTTAGGCCCAGAAACTCATGAATAAGTGAAGTCACCATTGCCCCTGCGTCCAGTATGTCTTCTCTTCTGTTCAAAAAGACGTGTGCGCGAACATCCTTTCACAATGCTCACCAGTGCTTCTGTGCATGTGTGTGTGTGTGTGTGTATGTATATGGATTGCGTAAGCTTCTCCCAAAAGTATTTCAGATTACACATTATGGAAGAGGCACAAAGCGCACAAAAGGACTAATGCGTATGGATTCAGTGATTAAGCCGTCCCACGCATGTAAGGGTGCATCGCCGGGGCATTTGGGTCAATGTGAGAGTGATAGCGGAATGATGTACTAACTGGTTCAGCTCCAGATCCAACGTGAAGGCGTGTCCAAAACCTGCTACCTGGAAGGAAATCTGGGCCAGGTGGACCGGCTGAAACAACAACAGACAAAAACGGCCATTTTGTACATTTTCTAACACAAAAATTCAAATTCACAATCCAAGACACCACCGCTGCCACCATTTTTGCAATAATAATATAAATTATAATAAAAGTACAATAATAACAATAATAATCATAAACATAATCCATACATACAAAAATTAAATAAACATAAAACAAGAAAACTAGCAAGCAGGACGACTCCGAGAGAAATAGGGCAGATGGGTCTCAGCGAGAGATTTAAAAGCAGTGACTGAGTCTGACAATAGTCCAATTGACGGATGGACAGAGATTCTTCTCTCTCTCTTTCTAACCACATGTAAACTGCAGAATATTCCTGAACGATATCAGCGGGAATAAATCCACAGGAATCAATAGGCTGTGTACTCTGCATG